>OX453315.1:20395622-20995622 GCA_949710035.1 Crambus lathoniellus
TTTTATTTTTCCATATTAATAAACTTATTTTTAGCTCTTAGCAAATATCACAAATCAATTAAGATGCTTAAGGTTGTTGCTATCGCTCGGTAAAACTCAAGTCTCAAAAAGATGGCGCTACTTACGCAAATTTGGATTTTTTAATTATATAAGTAAGAAAGTTTTGCATTTTCATACTTTAATATCATCCAGGTATCCATCCAAGTATTAGTTATATGTGCTTAGAGGTCGCAAAAATATGTAGTGATAATAAATGAAATTAATCTTAAATTTAACAATTTACACTTCCCTTTATAATTTCCGTTGTGACACGTCGCACAAATTTGTGTCACTTTGTCGCACAACGGATAGAATTTTTAACACGTCCTAACCTAAAAAAAATCATAACATATACATTAATGAATTTATCCTTCGAAATTTGTCACAATTCATAAAAGGAATTAATGTTTTACTTGATTTTTAACTCCAAATCAAGATAGCTATTCAATTAATGATAATACAAAAGAATAAACCTTACCTTTTCTTAACGACACTCAGCAGGTTCCAGCACATTTTTCCAAATGACACGATAAAAAAGATGGTGGAATCGTTCAGAAATGTGTCAAGCATGATGGGCCAGTGTTGCCACTTTAAATAAATGAATCTTTATGGTAGATTATTATAAAGTCTGAGAAATATCGCGTCGCACACCTGAAGTATTACAACTGAACAGAATTTGGGACACCTATAAATTTGTGAATAAAAACAATACAACTGATAAATTGTAGCCTATTTTAGTTTTAATTTTGTAGCTATGATCCAATAGAACAAGTTATATGCGAAAATAAAAAGTTATAGTCATAAAAAACTGTAAATACCAATCATTTGTGTCGAGTAAGCGTTTGCGGACATCAACAAATTGTATGGAAGAAAAAAGTAGCCCTTTTTTGACATTAATGTATTAAATGTAAACAATAGGAATATATTTATAAAAAAAATAAACATAATAAAGAAATATACGTCCTTTTGTGTGTTTTTATTAAAAGTGGAATAAAAATAAAAATGAAAATTATTTTTATATTCAAACTCTTAGGACAGCAAATTTTTACAAAATGTGCAAAAACTATGAGCCTTACCCACCCATGTTTCTAGGAGAAAGTTGTTCAATTACCGATTCTGAGTAGAACTTAAAAATTTGCCCAGTGGTTTTAAAATAACCCTGTATACCTAACTAAAAATGCAATGTGAATGCAAAAAACTAAAAATTAAAATAACTTGCAATAGTAATTTCATCTTTAGCGATTGCCAAATACCTGGAAAGGTCTTTCGCGTGTGAGGGTAGTAGTAAAGTAATATCTCCACATTGATGAAAATGAAATTAACGCTGACTATACATACAGCGCGTAAGAAGTATTGGATAAATTCGACGCTTCTCGTAACGACTCCGTAGCTCAGTGGTTAGAGCAGTCGCCCGGAAAGCGAAAGTTCGTGGGTTCGAGTCCCATCGGAGCTAGTTGTGAGACGGGTCGATTTTTTCTAAATACTTCCATTTTCCATTTTTCTATTATAAAATTTGCATTGTGAATGCAAAAAACTAAAAATTAAAATAACTTGTAGTAATTTCATCTTTAGCGATTGCCAAACACCTGGAAAGGTATTTCTTTCGCGTGTGAGGGTAGTAATATCTCCACATTGATGAAATTAACGCTGACTATACAGCGCGTAAGAAGTTTTGGATAAATTCGACGCTTCTCGTAACGACTCCGTAGCTCAGTGGTTAGAGCAGTCGCCTGGAAAGCGAAAGGTCGTAGGTTCGAGTCCCATCGGAGCAAGCGGAGTAAGACGGGTCGATTTTTTCTAAATACTTCATTTTCCATTTTTCTATTATAAAATTTGCATTGTGAATGCAAAAAACTAAAAATTAAAATAAAATGCAGTTTGCCAGGCGAAAGCATTTAATTTAAATTACTCCCCGCCCATCAAGTTTTCCCCAACAATTAACTCACGTAAAATCCACCTTTAGACCCGTAGTTATATTTATCGACTCTCATAATTGACTGGACTAATAATACATAAGGAATAGGGTATAAGTTTAAGTGTGTTATGCATACTCAATTCTCAACCTAAGAAAGAAAAAAAACTAGGAACATGTAAAATCATAATTTGGCATGATAATCACTGATTGACCTTTCTGCAGTACTAAAAGCGCTATTTTTCTCACTCAATTTAAGAGTACCACGGTTTGATACGATTTTACAAAGATCCGAATATACAAAACTGTGATTAGGCCGATCTTAATGTACGGTTGGGAAGCCTGGACCCTTTTTTTTTATTTTTTTCTTATAGTGAGGGCAAATACTGTCTTTACGTATACCACACGGCATGTTGGACTCGGTCAGACTCAGGGCCTGTCCCTCGCCGCGCCCAGCCCTCCCACCAAGCCTAATAGGCTTCGCGTCAGAGCTGGGCGGTTTTAACCCCTGCTCCGGCCCCCTATCGAGCTCGAAAGCTTAAGAGGGGGCAGGACAGAGGGAGGGAGCCTCCTCACAATCTCCCCATAAGGTTACCCACTCAAGGTAGGCTGACCAGATGGGGCGATCGAGAGCAGGCACCACTACCAACTAAACCCCTCACTACTTGCTCTCCGCCGTCAGTTTTTGGTACACCGACTGTGGGGGGGTCGTGGTGAGAAGCACCCCCTGCGGCCTGACGGGTGGTCTGTTTCCGGGCCCCTGCGCGGCGGGAGATGGCCAGCAAGCGGGGCCAACTCCCAAGACTACCGAGGGGGGGGGGGGGGTACCGTGCGATCCGGGCGACGGCCAAGTCGCCGTCGCCCGAACCGCACCGCCCCACTAAGGGGGGATAAGGCGCGCAAAGCGCAGATACCTCCGCCCCGGCCGCCTGCGTCCAAGCCGATCCGCATGAGCCTCCTGCTCGCGGATCCGCTCAGACGCTTCCTTCCGCGAGATGACATCCTCGCAGAAGGAGACTGCCGCATCCCAGGACCTGTCGCTACTAAGCATGGCGCGGGCCACGCTCGGCAGCGAGAGGTCCCTCCCTATCACGGCGCCCAGACTACGGCACTGCGAAGACCAGGCAGGGCACTCCTGTAAGGTGTGCTCCGCATTGTCCACCCCAGCGCCGCAGTCATGGCACCGTGTGGTCGCCTCCCTTCTAATCCGACACAGGTACTTTCCGAAGCATCCATGCCCGGAAAGCACCTGCGTCAGTCTAAAGGTCAGCGACCCATACTTACGGTTACACCACTCGCGGAGGAGAGGGCGAACGGCATCAATAGTCCGCCTCCCAACTGGTTCCAGCCTCTCCTCCCACACGTCCATTAGCCCCTCCTCGGCTATGCGTCTAGCAGCGGCCATCTCCTCGGGGGCCACCCTGTCCCCCCTTGCGAGCAGCGCTCGGCGCTCAAGGTACAACTCCCTGAGTACCTGAGCGTCTAGCTCCCAGGGGGGCGTACCGGCAAGCGCGCAAGCCGCTGAGAACGACATCGTTTTGTAGCCGCGGACAATCCTCGTGGCTACGGCTCTTTACGGGCGATGAAGAAAGCGGCGATTTTTGTCGTTCAGTTTGTCGGCCCACACCGGTGCTCCGTAGAGAGCCATGGGAAGCCTGGACCCAGAAGGAAGAAACAAAACTTCTCGTTACGGAAAGAAAGGTACTCCGTAAGATTTTCGGACTGGCAATACAGATGACGGCAGTTGGAGGATTCGAAAGAACGCTGAAGTGGAGGAGCTTAACGCTGAACCAAATATCTGGCGAGGTTGAGAACAGAGGCTTCGATGGTTAGACCACGTCGTCGTGCCTAAACATAGAAGCCTCTGTGCTTTAACCTAGCGAATGGAGGACGGTCACGCTGTCAAACGAGCATGCCTGGGCCAGCCAGTAGGGCGCAGGCCAGTCGGTCGAGCTAGGTACCGCTGGGCTGACGAAGTGGCCAAAGATCTACCGGAGCTGCCTGCTACCAGACTGGGAGGAGGTCACGCTATGCAGGGAGCAGTGGCGCCTTTAGTTGTCGTAGGCCAAAACCCAGTTCGGGGTCATTGCGCCATCGGAGTAAGTACGATTTGACGATTGCCAAATTTTGTCAATAAAGCATGATAAAAGTCAAAGATTCCTCGCCTAAATGACATTGTATGATACCAATGTCAGGTATAGTGCGACAAGCTTTTCTGTTCCGGTGATTATGTTTGGAACTAAAACAGTTTTTATACGACAGTCTATTTTGACAGCTAATTTCGTATTGCAAGTGAGTCCTCTGTCACGGCTATCACCGGAACAGAAAAGCTTGTGGCACTGTGTATATAACAAACCTAATCACAACACTATGGAGCCACAGAATATACAAAAGTATGTACTAAACGGAGCCTCTACAACCTCGCGCATGTTAGCGGTTTTAACAAAAAGCACTTTACCAGGCGCCGCTGCATATGCTTAATTTGTGCTCGCTTTCGCGTGAAAGCATTTAATTAAAATTGCCTATTGCACTCCCCACCCATCAAATTTTCCCCAACAATTAACCCACGTAAAATCCACCTTTAGAACCTGAATTATATTTAACGACTCCCATAATTTACTGGACTATAACGCCGACCTCGATTCATTAGCTGGGTTCTGTTATGAGAGACCATTAACGGGCCATGTAGAGAATGGGCAGACATACAACAACTATAGAGAAAATGTTCTTACCCCTCTTTTGTCTAATGTTGGTATTCAATGCGTACATTAAGACGCTTTGAGAAAGCGAACGCTTACATACATGTACTTAACTCAATGTTTTTTAAGCGTAGATTGTGTTCATCACATTTTAGGGATCTTCGTGTGAAACCCATCTGAATTTAGTTTATGTGGACCTAAGCGAACATTATACAAGACTAAGGTTAATACAAGCCTTTTTGACGTCGTCGTTAAAAATTTAAAAGTCGTCGTAATATTTGCAATGCAATTTTTCAATTTCTATTAATAAAATATAAATAGATGAGCCTTTTGTTGTCGTGATTCATAATGCATATTTATATGCATATGATTTGATTTATATCGTGTGCGTATAATATTACTAACCTTTTCATCCGGCCCCTCCATGGGTGAAACGCTCGAAATGAATACTTTTCTAATGAAATTCTAATCACGCAAACATAAAGTCTCACAATCCTGGCTGTTCCGGTGACATCCGTGACAAAGTAGCCACTTGCAATACGAAATGGGGAACTTGCATTAAAATTATTTTGAGAAATTATATTAATAATCCAATGATGATAGCCATTAAAAGTGAATTCGTGGAAGATTTATTCCAAAATTATTATTATTTTGCAAAATATTTTAATGTAAAGTTACGTAAATTGAAACGTGATTTGAAACACCAATCAGCGCGCAGTGACGTCATTCCATTAGTCATTAGTCACTTATGCTGAGTTCAAAAACATATAGGTAATCATACATTCAAATCATGTCATAAAACATTAAAAATATCTACAAAATGGTAAAAGGCTTGACTAAATTTGACTCGCGAGATTTGCTTAAGGTTTATATGGACATAGTGCGGTGGCTATTTATGGAAAATTCAAAGTTTTCAAGTGTAGAGATTGCTGTTTACTGTATACACTGTTGATGCAAGATCTAACGAGGTTATGATTTTTACGAATACAAGGTACTTACATCAAAATGATCTTCACAACATTGCAAGGCAGATTTTGAAGAGGGTGAATGTTGTCTTTTAAAGCTCCTTTCATCCACTTTTCTCTAAGTTTAGGCTCTTGAGGTTGAGGCACAGTTAAAACTGCACACTCTATTTTGTGAGATTTAGCTCTACTTGTAAAAGAATTATCCATTGTAGTAGTAATAAAGTATCGTTTACTGACTTTTTTGTATGTCAAATAAAACTGAAATAAATTAATTCTGACTTACAAAAATAATATTTACGCGCCATGAAAAGTTATGTGCATCTGAAAGGAGTGACCACTGACCACGAAAAAAGAAACAGGTTGAGAGCCTATCAGAGAATCTTTACGCGACATGAAAAGTTATGTGCATCTGAAAGGAGTGACCACCGAAAGAGAAACAGCTTGAGACCCTGTCAGAGAATCTAGTAAAAAAATTGTTGATTCCTAAGCAAAACTCCAAATAATTCGTATTAATTCTGAGTTAGACACTCAGTTCAGCAACTGTTAAAAATTTACGGTCAGCTGTCAAAGTAATTAAGCATTGTGTGTTAATTACTTTTAAATTCGAATCTAGTAAAGAATTTAGCTTGGTCACTGAGTTCATACAATTTGTGCATTATCGAATCTCTCAAATTTTGCAAGTAAACTAAAGAAATACATAAAATTACTTTAAATATCTAATTGTTTAGCACCTTATGAAGAAACAATGGTACAAACGTTAATAGTTTAATAATAAATGGAATTTATCTATTTTGACAACTAACGACAAACGTTTGAACTGAGTGACCAACGTTTTCGGTTTTAATGACTAGGCTTCGCCACATAGATAAATGAAAGTAAGCTTAAGTTTTTTTACTCGACTGCGGCGGGCGAAGTCAAAAGTTACCTGACTGCGGCGGGCGAAGCCCAAAAAGTGTTACGTTTTTGACCTGAATGTATGTGTTTCTGTTCCTATGTTCCCTCGTAACTACTAAACGGCTAAACTGATTTTGTTAATTGATACGTCATCAGATTCGTCTTAATAGCCCGAGTAAAAATAGAACATCAATATTAACAAAAACAAAATGGCGGCTTTTAGGCGGCATATTATTCTGTGCATTGTAAAAGAAATATTTTTAAATCTCATCGAGTGGGGTAGGTATTAAATGAAGAGTTTTAAATATCGATTCCATAAACATCTATAACTTGCAGTTTTGTAAATCTCTCCGTATTAATTTATCTAAAAAAGAAAAGAATTTACGAATTTTTAAATTAGTAAGTTCTTACTTAAAAAGATGATTTATTGACAATGAACTAAAAAGTCTAAAATAAAAACGTAGGTAATATTTAAAAAAAACACGACTGCAAAAATTTACCATTAAAAATGAAAAAACCAGCTCTTTACTTCTCGGGTTTTTTAGTTTTTTATTAATTATTACCTACGAAATCTTTACTAGAAGTTGGCATATCATCCGTTTCTCTTAGGGTGCCATACTTTTAGAGGTCGAATTTTTATTTTTTGTTAAAACAAAATTGACAGATGGTTACCCTCATTTATTACTTTTTTTTAAGGATTTTAAATGCCGCTATAACGTTGTTGTCCATCCTGTCATGCGACAAATATTGGAATGTGAAGCACAGCGGTAAACGTCGTGAGTGCACAAGTGTGTGGACACTATGAAAATATTTACGAGAAAGTTCAAGGCAATGCGAATGCGGTCGCAAGTATAAAGGATGTAATGCAATGCAACCGACTATCAGTTTACCTGCAGGCAATGGCCTGTCATTGGCCACATTCGCCCACACACCCACAGTTTTACATTAAGGGCCCGCTATATGCCAACAAAAATTAGATTGCTTTACATGATCGTCTGTAATATCAATATTAATGAAAAACTGAATTTCAAATTAAGATGCAGCAAACTTCAGGACTAACACTAGTGACTATGTTACTCAAAATCACGATTACATAAAATTTTGTCAATAGAAAGAAATTGCGAAGTTGCCTCCAAATCGCTATAATTAACACGATAAACAGCTAGTATTAATAATACATTTAAATAAAGCTTGAAACTTTTTAGTATAATTACACTATATAGATAAGGCAGGGCTCATGTTATATAAGGTCCTTCTTAAATAGTGCACATAATTTTAAGGGGTCAATGTGCATACAAGCAACTTTTACTATGGTACCAACATTGAAATCGCAAAAAAAATATCAGCTGTTCCATACATTTTAATCTATTCGATGTAATATTTTCTTTGAAACAGCTGATTTCTTTTTCACGTTTTCAATGTTGGTACTATAGTAAAAGTTTTTGTATGCGTGAGTACATTGACCCCTTAAAATTATGTGCACTATTTAAGAAGGACCTTATATATTTTTGTAAATAACCTTTAAATATCCTTTTAAAAAAAAAATTTCCTTTATTTCTTCATTCCGGACCGGCCGAATAGTGCTGGAGAATTATATAGAAATAAGGCAGCATTTACTTTGCAGTTGGCCGTTGCAGTTATTACTTTTGCAAGTGGCCTAGTGCGCGCACTTAAAAACCGAATATCAGGTGGCCTGTTCGACTAAAGACTGCAGGCGGCCTGCCTGCTGACTGATACATATACATATGTAGTAAATATACCTCAGTACTTATATTTTCTACCAACATTAACATCTTCATTTAAACAATATATTTATAACAATGTAACAGTATATTTACTCCAGTGTGCAGCAGAAATAAATCAAGTATCAATATAATCAATCAAGCAACAACAAGTATTTTTGCCTTTGCCAATGTAAGAGTTCACAATATTTTAGACTAATGCAAAATAGGCATATTTTCAATACTTATATGTTAGTGCGTTTTACGTAAAGCTTACTTAATTTTTAATTACCTTAAAAAACAGTAAAAAATGATGGTAGCCATATTTTGTCAATTTCGTTTTCACAAAAATTAAAAATTCAACCCCTAAAAGTATGGTAAGTACTTAGAGGAACGGATGATAAACCAAGTTCTAGTAAAGATTTCGCTAAAAAACATAAGTTTTCTTTCATTTACCTATCTGGCGAAGCCTAGTCAGTAAAACTGAAATCTTCGGTCACTCACTTTTAGCGTTTGTCGTTAGTTGTCAAAATTTCTTTGTCACTCCTTTCAGATGCACATTGAAAACTTTGACGTCCTAAGAAATGACGTCACGTCCGGCCATTGAGCGTTTACGCGCGGACTTTGAAATGTTAATTTTTGATTTGCATTAAATAAATAATTTAAGCATATTTCAACTTTTTCGCTTGTGATATCTTCATACAATCCTTAAATCTTTCAGATAGACTACATTTATGAAATAATGCAAGTTCCCTATTAGCTGTCAAAATAGACTGTCGTATGAAAACTGTTTTAGTTCCAAAGATTATCACCGGAACAAAAAACGTTGTCGCTCTGTCAACGCCGCGCGTTTTCAAAAAAGGTATTGCACGTCGCGCGAACGTCAACTGCACTGCACGTACAGTGCCACAATCTTTTCTGTTCCGGTGGCCAAAATGTGAAACTAACGTGTTTTTTTTTTTAATATCACTTGCTGTCAAGTTGATGTCCAACCATAGCGCTGCTGGCGGCTGAAGGTCTTAAGCTGGCCATTGACGGTCAAATTTTCCTAAAACTGTGGCGTAAAACTCCGGCGTCAATCCAAAATTTGATCGTGAATGTCAAATCGAGTGAATGTCGAATCGATGTCACCGGCTGAAGGTCTTAAGCTGGCCATTGACGGTCAAATTTTCCTAAAACTGTGGCGTAAAACTCCGGCGTCAATCCAAAATTAAATCGTGAATGTCAAATCGAGTGAATATCGAATCGATGTCACTCCAGAGTTTTAACTGACGACGCGCCACGCAATTTTCCGTGGCTATCATAAATCCAACGGCGCGTCGCGCCAAACTGACCGTCAGTGCGAGATCGTCATTATATAATAATATAATAATATATAATAATAGTTTATTGACTATTCAGTTTTACATAATTATTCTCTTAAGCTACTAAATAAATTAGGTACACAAACTTTGCATAAAAGATTTAAGAGGTTAACGTTGGCAGCTGTACTAGTATGAACTGTACCACAGCTGCCATCGCATTCCAATCGCGTCAGTTCGATCGCTGCGCCCGCCCGCGGTGGTGCGGTGGTCGAGCGTGCTGTGTATAGTTTTGCTTTTACAAGTAGAAAGTGACGTACCAAAAGTTTAAAAATAACTAGCTAGCGATAACTTTTTCATTCATTGCTTTCTTTCTTGTTTTTAGGGTTCCGTACCCAAAGGGTAAAAACGGGACCCTAACTCCGCTGTCTGTCTGTCTGTCTGTCACCAGGCTGTATCACATGAACCGCGATAGCTAGAAAATTATGGTTTAATAGATGATGTATTTCTATTGCCGCTATAACAACAAATAGGTACTAAAAACAGAATAAAATTAATATTTAAGGGGGGCTCCCATAAAGTAAACGTGATTATTTTGCCGTTTTTGCTCGATGTTAATAATGGCAATATGTAGACGTTTGAAGTATTTTCAGAATATTTAGTTGTATACTCACTTTAAAAATAAACAAAATAAATTAAAATGAAGTTCATATTTGGAGGGCTCCCCTACAACAAACGTGATTTTTTGCCGTTTTTTGCTCGATATAAATAACGGCAATATACATGTAAACGCTTAAAAATTCTCAGAATATTTAGTTGTAAGTATACTTACTCACTTTAAAAATAGATAAGTTATATTAAAATAAAATTCATATTGAAGGGGGGCTCTCATAGAACAAACGTGATTTTTTGCCGTTTTTTGATCGATATTAATAACGGCAACATGTAGATGCTTAAAATATTTACAAAATATTTAGTTGTATTTCTTATAAATAATCAGAATCCATTTTTTTTATCGACAAAAATAAGTAGTACACGTCTTTTAACAGCCCGGCCGGTCGAAAACTGAAGAGCCGGCGTCACGCCAGTCAGTGGGGAAATCTAGTTGGCCTAAAACCATTTGGAGTGACGCCACAGTTTTACGCCACAGTTTTAGGACAAAACTGATCGTCAATGTCCAGCTTTAGAAGTCAGGGCCGGTTAAATTGCTACAAAAAAAAGTACATAGCGCCGCTGTCACCGGAACAGAAAAGTTTGTGCCACTGTATACCTGACTTGCGTCATATCATAAGATTACCGCGATCGGGGCGCAGCTCTTAAAAGGGCATGGCCCGCATGGCGAAGTGTGACAACAAACTTATTACACAACCGTTACTTGTGTTTTGTGACGGAGCGCCTACTTAAATATCAAAACTTGAAACTTTTTCTTTTCGATCCTTTTGACTCCGTTTTGACAAAACAAATTTGAGTTGCATACCCAATTTTCTCCATTTCTTTGTTCGTAATAATATGATTGTCACTATAAATTAATGGTACCAAAGACGCGTGGACTTATGAAGGGGGATGAAAGATAAGGAAAATTATACGTTGCTCTAAGTGAAAATATAATAAGTGACTCCGTCCATTATTTGATACTGAACCTTAAGTTTCAAGCGTGACACGCACTCCTTCAATTTTTCATAAGCATATTAACTGGTAATCTTATGATTTTTCGTTATAATAATAATTATTACTCGCTCGTTAAAGTTGACAAATCGAAGAGGTCACGTCATTTGAAGAAGTAAAATTAAATAAGGATTTTATATAAAAAAAACATTCTAGATGTTTCTATGACAAGTAAAAAGCAAGTTATTTAAATTTTTACTTTTTTGCATTCACAATGCAATTTTTATGGTTGAAAAATGGAAAATGAAGTATTTAGAAAAAATCGACCCGTCTCACAACCAGCTCCACACTCCACAACGACTCCGTAGCTCAGTGGTTAGAGCAGTCGCCCGGATAGCGAAAGGTCGTGGGTTCGAGTCCCATCGGAGCTGGTTGTGAGACGGGTCGATTTTTTCTAAATACTTAATTTTCCATTTTTCAAGTAAAAAGCAATTAAACACATTAATATTACTAACCATTGTTTGACACCAATCGAAACCAAAGTTACATTACAAGTCAAAGTCAAAGTTGTAAAAAACTTTTCAAATAAACCTAAAACGTGCCTACGTACTTCGGACGACCTGCCCCTATATTAGACAAGTGGCTTTCTACTAGCGATATCGCCACTCGAATAGAAAGAAAATGTATGGGATTGGCATTAACAGTCACGTGACATTTCGATCGAAACAGCCCGTTGACCTGCCTTGCCTACTGCTCCCGAGGATCCTCGGTTCGATTCCCGCACAAAGCAAAGTTTTGTGTGCATGAACATGTCTATTCGTCTTCGTTTGGGTGTTTTCTATGTAGTTATTATGTACTTATTATTAACATAAAAAGTATATATTTATCTGTTACCTACTTATCTAGTTTTCAAAACACAGTTTCTTAACGAAAATTACCGGGGTGTGATTGTAAGAAATTATTTATTTTATTTTAAGTACCTACTTATTTATTTATTTGTACTTATCATTAAAATATTCCATTAAGCAAATATAATGTGTAGAGTCATTTCCGATGTAATGTGATTCTAATGTGTTTACGATAAACAGCCCAATGATAATCATCGCTGTACAGCATCATTATTAACAACCAAATTAGCTAACATTTTATGACAGGTATGAATTTAGCCATTTTTCACTAGAATTTTCCCGACAACCCACTGCTCATGTGCTCATAATCTAACGTGCAAATCGTGTGTTTGGCAGCGATTCGCGTCTATCTTCACAGCACTTCGCAGACACTATAAAGTTAGCATCGCTCAGCATTTGAAATTAGAATTTTCCATCCACGTCAGCAATCTGGCGCGTCTGCATTTCTTCACCGCCACGGTATGCTCCTTGCCTCAAAGCCGTGAAATAGAAAACGGAGTAATTTTAGAACAGCTACAATCGGAGGTTCGAATTTGAAATTGGAATTCTGGCACGAACCACATTTCATTTGACATAGCGAGCGTTGCACGTACACGCGTTCGAAAATTGAAATTCGAAATTTCAAGTCCTGACGACGACACGGCTCGTTGTGTTTGCAGCAAGCTGTCAACTTCGAGAACTCAATAATATTGTGATTTTGTGTGGCCTAATAGCGTCGGTCGTTGTGGGATTAAATGAAAAGTTACTTTTGAGTTAGCGTACCTACTTACTTGCCTGCATACTCGGTTTAGTGTTTCTGCAGTGAACCCCATACCGAATGCGGTTTTGGTTAGATCTATAACAATATTGCAATAAGCTTTTGCATAGGATTTCAGATTGAAGCAAATTGATGAGTGCGGTGTTTCTGTGTCATAATTTTGTATATTGTAATCTGCCCCCTTACTCTTGACGGAATCGAGTTCACATTAGGATTGAATTAACTTAAAAAAATTGTTATTTTGGTACTTAGAAAACGGTTGCTATGATTTCCATAGTACTGTATTGACATTATTTCGATCCTGATGTGAATTAAATTCCGTCCAGTTTTTTTATAAGTCTTTCTGAAGATTAATCTTGAAGGTTAATCTGAAGATTAACAGCTGATGTAATTTAAATGTTTGTGTTAACTAAATTAAATATTGTTTCACTATGGATTATGATTTAAATTTTTCACTCAGCTCCTAGCTCCGACATCTAAGCCTTGAAGCCATTACTCGTTACATATTTTTTACAGTGTATGTTTATAATAACCTACAGTATATTTCTTTTGTTTCAGATGACAAACTGGCCACATAGAATCATCTTACTTAAAATCTAATACCATTCCAAAACACTTAAAAGCAATGTCCCAGTTTAGTTTTCCCTTTTCCGCAACCCTATGATGTGCCGGACGAAGTGAAGTGGAGTGAAGTGTGGAGAATGTCACTTGCGTGACGTTCTCGAGTGATGTTGATTGTCGAGTGATGTCGGAGTGATAGTGCCGACGATGCCGCTGTGGCTGCCCTTGGCGGCGCTGTTGGCGGCGGCCTGCATCGCGATGGCAGCTAAAAACGGTGAGTTTCTCTGAACTATTATGGCTCGTGCGAGTTAACACTTTTGTCATCATGGAAAGTCAACCAGAATGGTGCTTTATCAGTTTCGTTGCAATTCCCATACATTTAAAGTTTAACAATTCAATTGCGTCATGCAGTATGCAACTGACATCAATATAAATTGCCACTTTGAACTTTGAACTGCAACCTTATCGATCTACAGCATGCAAAGAATATTAAAACTAAAGGTGATATAGCAATTTCTTGGTCGAGTTTACAATGTGTATTTATACCTTTATCGAAGCTTGACACCGATCAAAAGACAAAAGCTCATGAAATAATTATTTTACTCATATCTCATGAATGTTTGGTCTCAACTTGACATGTGATTAAAACCACTTGCTCGGGAGGTAATTTTCATGGTATTATGCCATCAACCAGTCAAATAGTGATTGTCAGAGCGTCATACTCTCGCCTGCTGAGATATTTATTATCTTGGTTAAACAATTAAGTATATTTTGAAATTCATTTTTTTCTGTACCTAAAATTCAAAGCACTTTACACCTTACCGTAGTGTCCGTAGTAGTACACTGAAACTGCACTATTCTCGTGAATACAGCAATGGATTTAATAGAAACACCATTTGGATAGTTGATGTTCTATTGTTGATTACGTCACTTGTCTGTCAAGAGTGATGTTGATTGTCAGCCGACGACTGATATGCTGACATGGCTTGCTGCGACAATGCTGTTTTAGAGTGACACTTTTGGCACTCTGGTTGGAAATCGGTTTTGGTTGTTGAAAGGCAATTATTTTACTCTTTGTTGAAAGGATTCGAATGTTATTAACATACAAAGGTAGTTTTAGAATACTAACGTCAATCATTAACCGACTTTGACGATCTGTTTGGTGAATAACTGCCTTCTGAACTGATGAAGTTACGGTCATCCATGACACAAATTTGCTTTTATTTCCTCACATAAAATTTAAAGCATGGGTTGTCTCAAATCCACGTTCTAAGCTCAAAAGGCATGACCAACACCACTCAACATCGATAATTTAGTTTATCATTAGATAGAAACACGTTAACAACTGAAATTGGACAGTTGATGTACTATTGTTGATCATGTCACTTGTCTGACAAGAGTGATGTTGACGGTCGGCCGACGACTGATATGCTGACAATGGCTTATTTTGACAATGCCGTTTTAGAGAGACAGTTTTGGCACTGGTTGAAATTGTGTTTTGTGATTGAAAGGATTTAAAACTTTTTAATATTAGCAATGGTTGTTTTAACAGTAGTTGGTTAGGTAATTATAATAGTGTTTCACAATTAAAGTCTCTAAATAAAGAAATAAGTTAGTTGCTACATCTACAAAATGCAGATAATTGTCATGTAACGTAATAATGCCAATGTCAAACACTAATAAAACGTAATGAAAACCATTCACGTATCTCAATCTGTGTTCGAATGATAAAAACAACCACCACAGTGAAGCCTAATTATTTCTCTTACATTACAAAGCAATTTGGGAGGGCATTAGCAGATTTTAAAACTCACTGACCCAAAAAACCCTTTTGACCAAATAGGATTGCTTTGAGGCTTATGGTCGGAGATAATTACAAGGTCCCTTTTGTTTGAGTAATAATAGTTTGGAAACAATAGTTTAAGGTAGTTTAAGGAACACCTATACATTGTAGCTAAGATCTATTTATATCTTACACGTGTCTTACATTAAGAAGAGAGAAGAGTTTTCGTAGCAATCATTATCATCAGCTATTTCGGATTTCCTACTGCTGGGAAACAGGCTGTCCTTATGGAAATACTAGCTTTCTGCCTGTGGCTTCACCCGCGTGGACTACACGACGTAAATAGCAGCCTAAGTCACTGCAGCCCCCCAAACTATCCCCATAACAAAAATCACGTCGATCCATTGCTCCGTTTTGACGTAAAAGACGGACAAACAAACAAGCAAACAAATACACTTTCACATTTACAATATTAGTATGAATATGAAGAATGGGCCATGATGACCCAATACACGCGGCCGAATGGATTAGTGGGTATTAAAGACTGTAAATTCAGCCGGAACGATGGCTTTACGTGCCTTCAAAAGCACGCCCGAGGAGCTCGAGATAATAATTGCTGGTCACCCGTCCCGTGATCAACCATTGCGAAAGTTGCTTAACCTCCACCGAAGCGGAGAGGAGACGTGTTCAAATAACCAACAGAATTTTATTATTAACATATCTTCGTTCCGCTGACTTCCGCTTAGCTTAAATAACGTAATTTTATTGGTTTGTTAAAGACATCTCTCCCCGCTTTGGAGCCTGGGGGCTACCGCTCAAGTGTCGCCGGCATCGGTATCGGCTTCATTTGGCAGATGGATGTGATACATTGCTACTTCCTTTTTGTACCAATAAAAACTTTTTACAGAAAAGTAGCAATGTGTCACATTTTCATTTGCAATAGCCATAACGATGCAATAGCACGAACGAATGTGTCACATTACTACATTTCTGTGATATGTTTTTATTGGTGCAAAAAAGAAGTAGCAATGTATCACAAACATCTGTCAAGTAACGCTGATACTGATGCCGACGACACTTGGGCGGTAGCCCCACTGGTCCTCGAGATCGCAGGTCGAGCGCGGTAATACTGCGCCACAGGCTTCTACTGGTACACCTTCGTAGCAATAAGTTTTTAGTAGCAGAAATCGCTACTATACAAATTTCGATACAGCAACAAAAACAGTCAATCGAACACAACTGCGGAACAGCGTCACTCGAAGTATCATTTTAACAGCAAAGCGTTAAGCGACGGAACACACAAAACCGATGTTTTGTAACACATTACACACAAATAGGCTCAATGGTCCGTCCCAAATTACCCGAAAATTGTCTCAAGTAGCATAAAAATAAAGTTCAAATCCGCACGCAAACGTACCCACATTATTGTAAATCTCATTCAAGATTCGCTATAAAATCTCGAAGCTCCTCCGTACTGCTCTTTAATTCAGCCCGTGGATTTGCAAAGTTCCACCAAGTCGAATCGTTATGGCTATTGCAAAATGAAAAGGTTTTGCTTTATAGTTTTTCGATAACGCAAGTGTACAACGTTCGATGGATGAGTGCGTTCGTTGGAATATGTTGTCCAATTTTTGAAATTCAGTAAGCCCTTCGATTGTTATGAGGACTTTTTGATTAATCTCTATACGGCAGTCTGTACATGACAAATGAAAATAAATTTTGATTATCTTTTTGTCCGCGAAGCTTGCAAAGAGGTATTTATGTATTTTTTTTGCATTTACGAATGCTCTGACCGCTGAGCTACAGAGTCGTTCCGTAGCTCAGCGGTCAGACCGTTTGCCCTGTTAGTGTGAGGTCCCGGGTTTGATTCCCGGCGGAGCTACTTGGCGGATGGGTTAATTTTTTTTATTTTTTTTTTCAATATGTTAGTCGGAACTTCTTTGTTGGAGTCTTCGTAGCCACGGATATCAAACATCACTTCATAATATAAAACAAAGTCCTCCGCCGCGTCTGTCTGTCTGTGTGTTCGCGATAAACTCATAAACTTCTGTACGGATTTTGATGCGGTTTTCACCAATAATAGGCAGAGTGGCTCTTGAGGATTGAAGGTACATAATTGATTAAGGTTTTGTGTAAATTGTTTGAAATATAACGACAGTTGTTGGAAGAGTCAGAATAAAGCCACTTTTCTATCTATCGGATCTACAAAAAAGTCCATGATTGCATATTCAAAATAATAGTCGCGTACGATGATATAAATGAATATCTAGGAGTTATCGCAAATGAATCAACGTACACCAAAATAAATTCAAGCACGTTTCTCTTATGCCCGAGCTTTACCTGCGTCTAATTTTTTTTTTTTTTTTTTTTTTCACAACGGAGTAGCACTTAGCCTTCATCACACCTGATGATAAGTGGTGATAAGGCTGAAGGTGGAAGCGCACTACTCCCGGAATCCTCAATAACTGAGGAACTGGCTATCTTATCTCTAACTGCCGGAACACAATAATGCTGAAAACATCATTGTTATGGCGTCAGACTTAGATAAGATGGTGGTAGCTAGCCAGGCGGACTAAGAACAAGTCCTACCACCAACCAAACCGAATACAATATGTACCCCCACTGGGAATCGAACCCGGGACCTCTGGGTTTGAAATCGGTGGTATGAACCACTAGACCACAGAGGCGGCTAAAATGCCATTAATTAGCGCGCTATTTGATATAATACGCAGGTGTTCCCGGGTCTTTGCGCACTAATTTGATAATTAGCGCGCTAAGACGCGCATGCCGTTATTAACGCCGTTAGGCGACACGCAGGTGAAGCCCCAGCCACCATATAAGGGTGTTTGTGCACTACACTGAATTTTACCGATCCGGAAAAAAAAGGATGCTTGTATTTTAATAATTAATCATTTAATAATAGTAAAAATTTATTTATTTCTTGTGTTTAGGGTTTGAAACATTGAAAATGCACGAAATAAATAAATTCTTACTATAATAAATGATTAATTATTAAAATACAAGCATCTGTTTTTTTCCGGATCGGTAAAATTCAGTGTAGTGCACAAACGCCCTAACGGGATCACAGCCCCGCAACCCGCTGCCGCTGCCGTGCAGTCAGCGGGCCGGTCGCCGTAATACGGTACTTTACTGATTTTTTTTATTTCTTTAAAATGTTTTTCGAAATATTAGCTACACAAAACAAGTTTTCATTTTGAATTATCTTGAATATTTTCAAAGATATAGGACTTCAAACTTTATAATTAGACAAGGACAGGACGCTATCTTAGTGACGTCAGTGAGTTAGTAGCGTCATAGTCACGCCATAGAAGATTTCGTTTTAGAAAGAGACAGCTACAGTCAAAATCAAACAGGCTATAATTCTTTTATTATAAAACAGGTTAAAATTATTTTTTCACATTTGGTATTCTTAATTGCAATATTTTTTAAAGTCATCATTAAATATCTTCATTTCAACAACAGTAAAATACCCTATTCTATGCAGCGCGTCTTGATCACGTTTGCGTCTTGACGTTTGTCTTCGTATTGCCGTAATGACATAACGACACACACGTCACGCAAACCTATAGTCCCACAATCCTGTCGGTTCCGGTAACATCCGTGACAGAGGAGCCACTTGCAATACGAAATTAGCTGTCAAAATAGACTGTCGTATGAAAACTGTTTTAGTTCCAAAGATTATCACCGGAACAGAAAACGTTGTCGCACTGTCAACGCCGCGCGTTATCAAAAACGGTTTTGCACGTCAACTGCACGTACACCTGACTAATGCGTCATAGAATTACCGCGATCGGGGCGCTGGTAGTGCGGCGGGCGCAGTGCGTTGAATAGTGCATGATCATCACACTTGTGCTATAGGCCTGCGCAGACGAGGGACTTTTGTCCGCTGACATAACCTAGGAGTCGCTGCAAATTCAACGAAAACAGGGTAATTCTGCATTTGAAATTATTTACGGACTCCTGATTCCTCGCTAAACCTTCACGAATGGAATAACCGTCGATATACCTACGTTGAATTCACGGAGATGGACAAAAGTCGGCGGACAAAAGTCCCTCGTCTGTGCAGGCTTTATACGTTACCTCCAAAATTACAAGCGAGCGAAGCCGCGGGCAAAAGCCAGTATTCTTATAATAACAAATACCGGTACTAAAATACTCGCAGCATGCTCGCAGCAATCACTGCTGACGGTTTCGAGTAAACTTTTCAGATACACTGCTAAAAGATAAAAGAAGATTGGGCACATTAGCATAAATAAACATTTTATATGTTTTTGATACATTTGCAAATCGTGCTTTTGTGGAAATTTATTTTATAAAAATAGCTTTTCTTGAGTAGCCGTTTATTAATTCTGGTGTACTAACGTTAGTATAACGTACAGTGAAACACAAGGCCTTTTAGAACATACTTGTTTCTTTAACCTACATTTGCATTCTGAAGCTTACCTTTGTCCATAATTTGCATCTGATTTGGAAGTCGATAGCACACTGTCAATCAAGTCAATAGCCCGATCACCATGAAGCTCGACTTAATACCAGGCTCTTCAATCTTCACCTATCGCTACTGGCAATCGTAGGAAAGCTATACTATCAGTTCTAGAAGTCAGCAATACTATTAACGTCACGAAGAGCTTCCGTCGTTTAGATTTAGCAGTATTGTAATTCAGTACTTCCGTAAAACTATTTCAGAGGGCGTTCAAAAGATGCTAAATTCAGTTTGCACTAACTATCTTAGATAATGATAGCGCTCAGGGGGCTTTTAATTGTAGTGGTGTTATTTTTGCGACGTTCCACATGAATTCTTACGATTTGGTAGATTTTGTAATTATCAGAGTCCTATAAACAATTAAGTCAAAATCCCAAATTCAAGGTACTTAAAAGAATTTTCAACTATTTATAAAGAATAGGAAATTATTACGATGTGATAGGTGTTTTGTCTGTTATTTACTCAAAGTAAAGGCGTTTCTATAATATTTATTATTTCATTACGGTATGAAATTATTTTAGAAAAATGGCAACACTAAACTAAACCGTCATTGCGCGCGGTCATTCAAAATTGTTTTGATTGATAGTTTTGGTGCAGTGAATTTCTATCTTAAATTTATATTAATTCCCTGTGTCTTCTGTCGAGTTGAGAGTTTTCTCCTCCTAATAGTGCGGCTAGACAGAGACTCGTGGTTTAGTTTTAACTTTGGATTGAGACAGGACTTCAGGCATTATGTCGATGTCTAGGAAAAAGTGTTGTGTTCCTGGGTGTTCAGATTCAGCAAGTAAGTAAAGACCAAACTTTTCTTCAATTAACGCTCAAAACAACCAACCAACAACAAACCAACCTCTCCCTCTTTATTTCTAACTTTATACTTTACTAGTAGCGGCCGCCCGCGGTTTCACCCGCGTGGTTCCCGTTCCCGTGGGAATATCGGGATAAAAAGTACATATAAACCTTCCTCTTGAATAACTCGATCTATTAAAAAAAAACGCATCAAAATCCGTTGCGTAGTTTCAAAGATTTAAGCATACAAAGGGACATAGGGACAGAGAAAGCGACTTTGTTTTATACTATGTAGTGATGATGTATTGCAATAATTATTTGTGATGAATTATTTTTTATTTTTCAGGTTTGCATCGAACTATGCTATTATTCCCGAATCCAGCTAAAGATACGGAGCGTTTTAATGCCGATTTAATCGGCTAAGTAACATTGCAGGGCCTATTCTTAATTTGCTCAGGTTAGTTTTCATCGAACATTTGTTTTACAAATACTTACAAATATAGGTAAAAATTGCATTTTCTATCCTTATTATTAAATGAGATTAAATTTATTGACCGGTTGGTTTCAACTTATCATCATTTTTATAGATCCAGTCAGTAGTAACTCAACCAGTCAACCAACCAACCTTGCCGGCCAGAAAAAAGGCTGTGGAATTCAATAAAGGTATTTTTCATTTTTATTCCTCTCTGTTACTTATAGCTAATTAAATTATAAGTAAATAATAATTATCAAATGTTAGATTTTTATTTTATGTTCAGATTTATGTTACCCCTGTATTTACTTTACCCTTGTATTTATTTTATTTTAGAATTCCAGAGAAGGAAAGGTTCAGTTGCTTTCAAAGAGCATTATTAATAATAACAACTCCCGAAGACAATAAATTGCATAAGCTATTAACATTACTTAAAAAAATATAATGAAGGTGAAATTTGCAAGCCAAATCTTTAGCAGGACTGTTGCAACAAATATGAGATACCTTGCAGGTAATCTTGTGTAACACACTTAAGATTTTATGTTGGTTATTATCTATATATATAAAAATGAATCCCTATTTCCCTTGGTCACGACATCACGCGTGAACGACTGGACCGATTTGGCTAATTTTGGTCTTGAAATGTTCGTGGAAGTCCAAGGATGGTTTTAAGGGTGAGAAAATAGGGGAAGGAGGGGTAAGTAGGGGTAGAGTAGAAGTAGGGTAGGGGTAGGGTACGATAGGGGTAGGGTAGGGTAGGGTAGGGTAGGGTAGGGTAGGGGTAGGGTTGGGGTAGGGGTAGGGGTAGGGGTAGGGGTAGGGTAGGGGTAGGGTAGGGGTAGGGTAGGGGTAGGGTAGGGGTAGGGTAGGGGTAGGGTAGGGGTAGAGTACGGGTGGGTAGGGTGGAGTAGGAGGTAGGACCACGGGAACGAAGTCGCGCTGGGTCAGCTAGTAATAATATAATAGGTATTTATCATCATATCAGATTATCTCCGAACGGACAACGATTTCAGTCAAGTGGCGATAGTTTGATCGTTCTCGGATTCAGTATAGAGTTAAATGGCAGTGCGCGCACTGACGATTAGAAATCGACCGATCAAACTATCGGCCGATAGTTGTTCGATCAAACTATCGCCAATCGCACAGCACAACTATCGGCCGGGTAGAAGGACCAGTGAGCGTGCGCACTGCATTCAACTAAACTATCGCCCATCTATCGGCCGACAGTTTAATCATGGTTTAATCACGATCGTCTTACGATCCCGACTAAACTATATCGGTCGACTAAAAATCAAAAGTGCCCGCGTTGGCTCTAAACATTGTTCGTCTTTGTAATACCTATCCAACGACACCAACTCATTGCTATTGGTACTAGCACAGCCTTAATACTACTGTGGTACTAGTCTATATAGTTTGTGGCTATTGGGTCGGGACCCAAAACGCCCTCCTTCTAAGAAATTATATTTTCATGTTTAAAAAGAGGTGTTTTTTGTTTTTCAGATAAAGAAATTCTGCCTAAAGAGTGCAATGCAACAGCAAAATCGTAAAATGGAAGTTTCATTAAGAAAAAATTGCAACGCCTCTCCTCGGACCCGTCACGCCAAAATCACAGCACAGCACCATAAAGTGTGGCACGATCACGATGCTAAAATTAAGTAAAAAAAAATGAAATTTGACGATGTTACTACAGGTAAATCTGAGATTGTACCTACATTTATGAAAATTTTGTGTGTATGTAAGAAAGCATCGTAATTCGTTTATAAAGGAAAGTAATGTTCATAATTTAAATACAAGAATTAAGAATAAGCTTGCTGTTCCAAGATTAGGTCGGTATTATAGAACAATACTCAAGTGGAGATCTCTTCTCAAGTAGTTAGAAAGGGATGCAAATACATGCAACGAATACATTCATCACTTGCCAACTATACTTGAGAAGAAATCTCCACTTGAGTGTCGTTTATAATACGGACCTAATTGAAAAAACTAAAGGCTCGTTTTTGGGGAAAGGCAGACTTCTATAATAAAGGTCCACAAGATGTAATTGAATTTATTCATGTTTATTATGTTTGGGTATGAGAACATATTTCTCTTAAATGTTATTTAATAATATTGTATAACCTGTGCATATGCTTTATGCAAATTGTTGTAATTTTAACGACAAAAGTTTTTTTGTAAACTTCGTTACGAAACTGGCAAGTTTATTGCGCCTGTGTTTCAGTTAAAAAAGTCTTGAATGCGGTAGGAAAATGTTAACGATTCACAAGTACCTACATGTGTATTATTTTTATGTGAATAAATATGTTTTTGATCTTTTCATCTTATGTTTTCATTTTCAAACTAAGAATTAATAAATAGCTATCCTTGTTGTTGTTTAAAGTCATCCAACTGAACAAAGGAAATCTGCTAAAAATTAATAATTCTTAGTATAATGCCCCTTCTAAGTAAAAATAATAAAAATCATTAAAAACTAAATAGGCTATACGTGCGTATCCATAGGTAGTACGTATTAGTCCCAAAAAACAAATAAAGGGGGCGCTAGGTCCAAACAAAATAGTTGCCATTTTTAGCCGCCGAGAGAGGTCTCTATTTCCGTATATACAAAGGTACTTTGTGCTTAATACTGAGTTACCTCAGAGTATTAAGTCAAACTTCATGCCGATCACGTATCACTTGACAATCTGTAAACCAATCAGAATGCTCGCTTGCGAAGCCGTTGACCCGTACGAAATTCAAATTCTGTTCCTTGAGCAGAACTTTTAAAAACAAAGCGCGCTTTTCCTGCGAGTTTTGATCATAATGTAACAAATATCTTTGGTAAAATAAACAGGCTGCAATTTGAAGCTTATGCCGTCGAGTAAGCAAACGTTTTTATTTGTTGCTTTTGGGATACCTAAAATACACCGTTGGAAAACACAAAAGATTCGGATTATTCAATCGACTCATAGCATTAACAAAATTATTATTACAGATGTATTCGTTCTTGACCGTCTTTTGTTTAATACATAAACATAAGTACTTATTTCAGTTGTTTTGATGTCTTCACAAAAGTGTTTTTTCTGACTTTGTTATCGTAAAAACCAGTTATATAGTCCCTGATTCTAGATTAAGATTTAAGATCATACGTGTTTCCTTATAACCCACTTCTGCAAAGAAGTGTCCCTTCACAAGGAAGTGTTTTAGGACCGTTACTCTTCATAATATACATTAATGACCTTCCTGATATAACAGAGCAACAATGTGTCCTTTTTGCCGATGACGTAACACTTATTATAAAAAATCATGACAAGTCTAAATTGGATGAAATAGCAAACACTACCATTGCTAAAATTATAAAATGGCTGAATGACAACAACCTAAAAGTAAATATAGATAAAACTAAACATATGACATTTAAAACACGTAGTATTAATAGATATAAGTTGGACATTAATTATAACAAAGAAAAAATTGATGAAGTGACTATGACAAAGTTTTTAGGTGTAATTATCGATGATCAACTTAATTGGAAGGCTCATATAGATTCAATAATAAGTAAACTTGACAGATTCGTCTTTGCGTTAAGGAGAATAAAAGAAACAGCATCCAAGGCTGCAGCATTAACAGCATACCATGGCTATGTAGCATCGATGCTCCGTTATGGTATTATTCTGTGGGGGTGCTCTGTTGATGTTGAAAGGGCATTCAAATTACAAAAGAAATGTATTAGATCGATATGTGGAGCCGGTTACTTGGACTCTTGCAAACCATTATTCCGAGACCTTAATATTCTTCCTCTACCATGCCAATACATTTATGAAGTGGCTACTTTCGCAAAAAAATATAAAGTTCTATTCAACACAAAAAATGACAATGTTAATTATAGAGGACGAGATGGAAAAAAGTTGTGTATACCACCTCAAAGGTTGGCAATGTATTCAAAAAATGTTTATTGTATGGCAATACGTATTTATAATAAGTTGCCAGAAACACTTACAAACTTGACATTAACAAAATTTCAGAAACAGTTGCATAAATTTCTAACGAGCAAAATGTATTACAAGATTAATGATTTCCTAAATGACAATTTTTCTAATTTCTATTGACATTACCTATTTAATTTTTATTGACATTACTTAATTTCTATTGACATTACTGAATTTAGATTGAAATTTAATTTGACAAATTTTATTACATACTTACTTTTTTTTTTTTACATTTTATAATTTGATTTGTCTAAGTATAACTCGTTTTAAATTTAATAAGTGACATGTTAAACTAACAATTATTAATAAATATCCCGTAGGTTTCACTTTTATAATTGTCAAAAATTTGTACACTGAAATATCAGTAGAATATGAAGAAACTTTAATGTAAGAAACATCTATTTGTACCATATTCTGACAAATAAAGAATTTATGATTATGATTTATGATTATGCATTCTGAAGCTTCCTTTCTTCATAATTTGCATCTGATTTGGAAGCCGATAGCACACTCTGTCAATAGCCCGATCACGTATCACGTGACAATCTGTAAACCAATCAGAATGCTCGCTTGTGAAGCCGTTGACCCGTTCGAAATTCAAATCTTGTTCCTTGCAGAAGTTTTAAAAACAAAGCGCGCTTCTCCCGCGAGTGTCGTAGAGTGATGAGCGTTTTTAAGCTCTGCGCTTTGCATAATACAACCGCTGATTTCTGCACAGGGTTTTCTTGGGGACAATTCTGAATTTCTTGTTGCCAGTATTTTATGAAACTGTGTGTTGCTATCGCCTTGATTTACTTATGTCTTTTAATAAAGCATTTTTACCTAAAATGAATTTCGTTAACTAGTGGATAAGTTTTTGGTCATGATGTTATACTTAATGATATCGCGATTGAGATTCGCTTTTTTCAACCACATTATTTTTTTATCATTGACAAGAACGCAAATAATTTTACACAAATTATGAATGAGTAGAATTTGAGAACACAAATAAACATAATAAAACCTCTCCTTTTCTTTATTTACTCTTCTTTTGATTTCAAAGTTTCTATTAAACATGTTCAAATGAAAAGATTCAGGCCATGTGATGTTTAGCTGCAGAAATCCTTTTCATTTTGACTGAATATACCTATTCAGAATTGTTAAAAAGAAAAACATGTCTTGCAACATGCTATTTTGTTTTGTGGTCCGACTTTTCTCTTTAGATTTGAAGGCACATACTCTTTGTAATGCTAGCATAAAAGATACTATACATACCTACATGAACTGAAATCTGCAGTACGGGTGCACTGTTTTATTCTTAGTCAAAAGTTTCGGTACAAAATTAAGAATGAAGCCGACTTCCTTTTCGCCAATCTAAAAAGAACATTCATATCACGGGATAGTAGACTATAGCCTTACAAAATATATTTAAAAAAATTGGTCTACATAGTAAAATATAGTAACAATAAGCTCTTGAAATACATTGTCATTTAGATTGCGATACATTATGATGTGTAACCATTTTGGGGGGGTTTGCCATAATCGCCACGCTTGGCAGTCGGGTTGGCGATCGCAGTATGGCCTGCTGTTAAATGGAGACGCTGCTGCCCATCTCCCTTTGTCAGTTTTCCCTCTGTCGGCTCTTACGACACCCACGGGAAGAGAGGGGGTAGTGATGTGCCGGCCGGCACTACACGGCACATAAAAAGTGCTTGAAAAAAGCGATACTACACGATCGGTCCATGCGGGCAGCGCAGGACCGATCGTTGTGGAGATCCTTGGAGGAGGCCTATGCCCAGCAGTGGGCGTCGTACGGCTGAAATGATGATGACATTATGATGAAGAGAAACATTATTTGAATGACAAAATGTCATGCGGTGCTAAATTTCGCACGGTCTAACATGCCCCGGGTTGGGGCGAAACACATTTAAGAGGATTGAGTTGCAAACGGTCTCCATACAAACGGCGATAACGTTTTCCATCCTCTAAACCTCAACATGAGGAATATCTCACAGGATCCCCGACAGGAATATCTCAATAAAAACCAAGTCCAAACTGGTGTCCACTCTAGTGTTTTCCATATTCCTGTACAGCGCCGAGACATGAACTTTGAAGAAAGCCGATCGTGCGCGTATTGACGCCTTCGAGATGTGGTGCTGGAGGAAAATGCTGCGGATTCCCTGGACAGCACATCGGACTAACGCATCCATACTCAATGAACTGAAGATCTCTAAAAGACTCTCCACCATCTGCCTTCGAAGGATTGTTGACTATTTTGGCCATATAGCCAGGAAAAACGGAGACAATCTAGAGAGACTGATAATAACTGGCAAAGTCAACGGCAAAAGACCAAGAGGGCGTAGCCCGATGCGTTGGTCGGACCAGATCCGCACCGCTCTCGACACCAATTTTCACGATGCCCTCCATGCTGCATCCAACCGTAACAAATGGCAAAACATCGTGAGGGACAAGATATGTCCGAGAGGTCACGACCCTCAGCATTGAGGAATACGACGCAAGGAGGAGGAGGAAACCTCAACATACAGTAATGAATTTTTCGTATGTTGTTGAAATGCATAAGAGCTAGGGCTGTACGTTTTGTTTATTTTTATATTTATCATAGATTTTGAAATAGTGGCACTTTAGTGATTTCATACTAGAGAAAAAAGGGCCAATATTTTCAAATCTACAATGAATATTAAAAAACAATGTTGCTGTAGGTATGTTAAGATTTAGAGGGTGAAAAATATTATCGCCGTTTGTATAGAGACCGTTTGCTACACAATCCTCTTAAAAGTAGTCTAATCGGTGTTCGGTGAAGGTGCAAGATGTGTCGCTGTCTTGTTATCTGCAGCTGCAGGTATTGTGCACTCAGAGTTTCGTGGGGTGCATGTGCATTTTTTTGCAGGCGGGCAGTGCATCTTCCGTGTTGTGCTTTTTGCGGAAGTAGGCAAGTTTTTTTTTTCACAATGAATAAAAACCTATTGGGAATAAGTACAGTATGGAAGTAGGATGGATAAACAGAATATTAAAAAATCAGGTTGCATCACCAATCTATTTGAGTGACACTAATTCTCTTCAACAAAAGATATTTATTTATTCGGATCAAGGCAAAGCAACGGCCTGTCTATTCTCTAATCCTTTATGGCACCATGTCAGGTGCCGTATGTTTTGGATGGGCTTAATAATTTCAGCGCGCAATTTTGAAGGGAAATGTACTGTTTTGGACGGCGATCTATGTGGTCGAGTGGTGTACGCACCGGCTAACAAGGTACCGCTATATATGAGATCCCGGTTTCGATTCCCGAACGGGTACCTAAATGTCGCTAACTGACTTTTTGATATTCTCTCGTGTCTAGGCACACCCCGGGCACTCCATATAAGCGCGGCGTTTTAACTACCTATTAAACAGACGCTACACAGACATACGCGCAACTGTGTGCGTGACGTCTAAATGTACTAAATGAGCACACGATCTGACACACGAACTCGGCGCTCGGGCCCGGGCGCGGTGAGGAATTGATTGCGGGGCGGGGCGGACAATTTCCTTTCTGTACGGTAGTACTTATCTATTCTGTGGTCTAGGTGTACATATGTTGTTATACTCCGAAGTTGTTTCCAATTTCCAAAAGACAAGTAAGTTTGGCCTTTCCTATATAGGTAAGTCATAGTAGAAAGACATTAGTTACGTACAAATCATTTTGGATAAATGATTATACTTAATTAAATGTTCATATGAATCGTCAACAATTTTAAGACATTTTTAACTGAAAAGATTCAATGTATTATTAGTGTCAAAAATAATTCAATTTCGTTACTAACAACCCTTGGCCACTATTAGAAAAGAAAGAAAGTAATGATGTACTTTAAATTCATCAAGATTAGATACCTTTTGTTATTAAAACATGTAAAACAAAAAATTTGCCTTAAAATTAAAATTAACCCTAAAATTAAAACTCAACTTTATTCGTTAGACTTGAAGATGAAAATCGCCTAACCGCGTAATTTCTGGATTGCCCAATTATACGTAGAGAGTGCACGTTTTTACACCATCTGGAATGTAATAAAAAAATTAACTCGAACACTGGGAGTTCCAACCGCATTGCGGCGACAACCTTTACTTCTGTAACTGTTTGAAATAACTTCAGGCAAGACTAAAAAGTAACGGTGGAAGCTATAAAATTAGCAAGTTAAATCGCTTTTGGTTTTAGTTAATAGTTACCTACTTTTTAGTGGTGACCATTTTTTGCAGCGTTTACCTAACTAAATATTAAACTTATCATTTACCTAAGCTGGGTAGTGCTGAGTTTTGGTGTTATAAGCTAAGATAGCTAGTTCCTCGGTGATTGAGGATTCCGGGAGTAGTGCGCTTCCACCTTTAGCCTTATCAACTCTTAGTGTGATGAAGGCATAGTACTGTAACGATGCCGTTTCGTTCCAGTCATTATGGATGGTTAGAACCTTTATAATGGCTGGAAACTCCATAGCTTTGCTCACTGGCCATCAATTAAATTCTGTACCTGTTCTTTACTTCTTTCTGTCAAATTTAAGTTCATATTCTTTGTTCCACGTGCCCTGTTCAGCTCATTTTGATTCAGTTCTACCCAAACCACCAAGCTGTTCGCTGAGTAATATCAGTTATATTATTAAATTACGTAATAGTGGTTATTTATAGCAAATATCTATATTGTCTACTATATCTCCGAAATACCTCAATGTCTCAAGACGACCAGTGTGTGCTGCCAATAATGTATGTGTTTGACCAGTGTGTGTTGCCAATAATGTATGTGAGCCACCTTTGTGAGTGAGACGTGATCTTTACTTTGGGTCTCATAAGGAAGGTTCAAAGTCACCCAGCGAGCAATCCAGAGAGCGATGCTTGCTATTTCCCTGGTCGATCGAATCAGAAATGATGAGATCCGCAGGAGAACTAAAACAACCGACATCGCTCGAAGGATTGCACCATTGAAGTGGCAGTAGGCGGGACACATAGCGCGGAGAACCGATGGCCGTTGGGGCGGAAAGGTTCTCGAATGGCGACCGCGTACCGGACTACGTTCCGTGGGCAGGCCCCTTCAAGGTGGACCGACGATCTGGTCAAGGTCGCGGGAAGCCGCTGGATGCGGGCAGCGCAGGACCGATCGTTGTAGAGATCCTTGGGGGAGACCTATGCCAAGCAGTGGGCGTGGTTCGGCTGACATGATGATCTATATTGTTAACAGTCTAATGTAAAGGAACCCGTTCTCGGGGTAAGCATCAAACCATATTATAGTATCATCATAATAAGAATAAAATAATAATAAAATTCTTTATTTCTCAAAAAACAGTGACGGTACAATGGTGATACATTTTGTTACATTTAAGTTTCTAAACACAAAGTAAAATAAAATGTTGCATCAAAAAACTCTACTAGTACCTAAACTAGGTCAAACCTGTTATATAGGTCATCATAGTATTGTTGGCCGACGAAGGGGACCCGTCGCAGTACTACTAGTACTCTTTGTGTATAAAAAAAAAACAAATTATACATAATTTTAGGAGATTCATTAGTAGCGTGAATGTGTTATAATATTTATTTTGGATTTGGAAGTTTATTTCTATACTAGTAGCTATCTTCAATACTAAATCCCAAACAAGCAAAGTCTTACAAACTAAACAAGAAGTACCTAACCTGAAATTAAATTTATATGCTAGATACTTCGAGGCTAGATAGTAACACAACTCCCTTATCTATTGGGACTTCACTGTGAGTCTATATATACATATACTCTCTTAAAACAGACGTGCTAAATAAATAAGTAAACACACCAGGAGGCAGACTTCACAGTCTGACCTTGAGAGAGCGCCTTTATGCCGCTGAAAAAAGCAGCTGTTTTCGTAGAGCAAGTGTAACTTTACGTGCTGTTGATTGTACTTAGAACAAAAGTGGGAATCCCACACGACCGCATTGCTCAGCGACGTGTTCTCCCAAGTTTAAAACAGAAGTTATCTGTGTAAGACAGTAGGTAACACAAAACAGAAGTTTTCAATATACTTTCCTATATCGGGCAGTAGAAAGTATTGCGTATCTAATTTGATATTCATTTTTGAAATTCTCTACTTATGACGGCGTCAAACAAAAAAAGGCTTAAATATAATTTATCAGCAGTAGTTTTTGAATCTCTTTATTAGTGATGTTTGATAGCAAAACTGTTTGAGGTTTTTTTGTTGGTTAAAATTTATTTTCATACAAATTCATCCAAAGTTTTGTATTGTTAAGAGAACAGTGACGTTTATTTAATAAAAAGCAATATACCTTCTTCGTGCGAGAGCTCGTAACTTAAGAAATGGTAGTGAGTGAAAAGAAACGCTCAAAAGTTGAAAAGCTCAGAGGTTCCGAGTAATGTTATTAAAAGTTAGCCCCAAGCTGTGAAATGTTTAACTATGGGTTCCCTTGTTACCGTCCGGTACTTTATTTAGGAAACCCTCATATATTGTTAGGCAAACAGCCAGAGCTGAATGATCCGATCCACATTAAGTTTTTGACGAGTTTCTTGCCTGTTCTTCTCGTTAGGTTTCCTGTCTCGTAGGATTTGCAAACTGATGGCGTGGCATCTTTGACGTTCACAAGTGTTTGTCACAGCACTCAAAAAAAGAGATATAAAATATCTAATATTATTTAATATGAAAGTTTGTAAAATGGAATTCTGTTTGGAATAGCAGCTGAACGAATCTTGGAATTTGACACAGGTTCGCGTAAGTGTATATATTCTTTGACACAGGTATTAATCATCTTATGCCTGGAATATCACAAAGAATACATTTTTAAACACGGACACGGGTTTTTTTAACACACACCAATCGAATAAAACTGTGTGACATATTATATTATTGTGAAGGTAGGTACTTCGTCGATTTCACGGTTTAATTGACTCTTTTTATGGGATTATGGATGGATTATTATCTTAATGGGATTACATCTCTCAATACCGATATTGCACATCTTCCAAAGATACACAAAATAAAATACTAACGAGTTCATGATATTACTTTGAAAACAGTTAATTATTGATTCAAAACTACATCTGAATGAACACATACATTCAAAGCCGTCTTAAAAAGAAACAAATTGCTAAAAGATAAATGGTACTTTAACTAAAATTCTGCAAATTTAAAAGCTCTATCTGATGTTATATTCATTATTACAAACTTTCTTAAGGAAAACATTTCACGTATTTGCTACATGTATTTAAAACATAAAACAAATCGCTATACATAATTATTATCGAATTATGACGAAATAGCAACTGGTAATTTTACTAATACTATAAATGCAAATGTTTGGATGTTTGTTAAAAGAGAGATCTGGATGAAATTTTGCACAGGGATAGACAATTGTCTACAATAGCATATAGGCTACTCTTTGCCCCAAAAGGGCAAAGTCACGAGCGTGAAGTTAGTTCTACACAAACCTGTTACGTTGCATAATGTATTGCACTTTAGCCCCATTATTATAAGTCCGTAGAAGCTGCCCTGTTGTTGCAAATCTGTCCACTTGAGAAACAGTCCAGTGGGAGGAAAGCGGGATTGAAATATTATGTAATTTGTGTGATAGTGATCAAAAGACGTGGTTTCACAACTTGAGAAACAGTCCAGTGGGAGGAAAGCGGGATGGAAATATTATGTAATTTGTGTGATAGTGATCAAAAGACGTGGTTTCACAGCAAGCGTGACCCATTTCAAGAATACGTAGATTGGTATTCAAAACAAAAGTGCATGTTAAAGGAAAAAAGACTACCTAAAACAACAACTTTTTCTTTCCGTCAACGGGGTAGCATTTAGTCTTCATCACACCAGACTGATGTAAAGTGATAATAAGGCTGAAGGTGCAAGCGCACTACTCTCGGAATCCTCAATTATTGAGGAACTGGGTATCTTACCTTATCTTTTGGAAACAAATAAATTGAAATTAATTAGCGGTACACAACAAAGCTGAAAACATCGTTGTTATGGCGTCAGACTTAGATAAGATAGTGGTAGCTTGACAGACTTTGTAAAATTCCTATCAACAACCAAACCGAATAAGTACAATAAGTATACCTAATAATTGATCAATCATTCATGATCGTAATTATTTATTGTCTTTTTTTTTCAATTTGATTTCTGTTTCTTTTTTTTATATTCATGGGCATTTCTCTGTAATCTCGTACAGGTCCCATATAAATGCTGTCCTGGCGATTATTTTTAACATTTGTCAAAAAACCGTGTCCTATTTCGAAGGAAATTAATTATTATTTTAGTTAGATAAGGAGGCCCACTGAATTTATACGTATATTCCGAGTAATTAGCGATTTTCCAAAAAATCATGACAGGGGACTGATTGAGGCAGCAGGGGACTGATTTTAGCGTGACAGGGGGCTGTTAAGTGTTGTTGTACCTACTTAAAAAGGTCATTTTACATTAATTAATCATTTATTATTTTTATGATATATTTTCGCGTCAATAATCAACAGTTTCTTTATAAAAATATAACAGAAAACATTACTTTCTTTAAACATTTATATCAAAAATGAACCTTAAGTGCTAGAATCATTTTGTACTCACTGAGATCGAGATAAAGTCGTATTATTATAATATTAATAACTAAATTTTTAATTCAGTATTCATTTTAATGTCATCATCATCATGTCAGGCGTGCGACGCCCACTGCTGGGCATAGGCCTACCCCAAGAATCTCCACAACGATCGGTCCTGCGCTGCCTGCATCCAGCGGCTTCCCGCGACTTTGACGAGATCGTTGGTCTACCTTGTAGGGGGCCTGCCCACGGAGCGTCGTCCGGTACGCGGTCGCCATTCGAGAACCTTTCCGCCCCAACGGTTATCTGTTCTCCGCGCTATGTGTCCCGCCCACTGCCACTTCAATGATGCAATCCTTCCAGCGATGTCGGTTGTTTTAGTTCTCCTGCGGATCTCATCATTTCTGATTCGATCGAGCAGGGAAATACCAAACATTGCTCTCTCCATTGCTCGCTGGGTGACTTTGACCCTCCTTATGAGACCCATAGTAAAAGACCACGTCTCACTCCCATAGGTCATTACTGGCAACACATACTGGTCAAAGACTAGTCTTGAGACATTGAGGTATTTCGGACGCAAATATATGCCGGAGCTTCCCGAACGCTGCCCATCCGAGCTGGATTTGACGAGAGATCTCTTTCTCAAAGTTGGACTTACCTAACTGGACTGTTTGTCCCAGATAAACATAGTGGTCAAAAACTTCGAGTGTAATGTTCCCAACATTAACTGGAGCAGGTGCAACATGTGCATTGGACATGATTTTCGTCTTATCCATGTTCATCTTAAGACCCACTCTTTGAGAAGCATTACTGAGATCTTCGAGCATTGTGTTCAGGTCTTCCAAGGTCTCAGCCATAAGAACTACAGCATCGGCAAACCGTAGGTGTGTTAGGTACTCGCCATTGATGTTGATGCCGCATCCTTTCCAGTCCAGCAGCTTAAAAATATCCTCGCAACGCAGCTGTGAACAGTTTGGGAGAGATGACATCTCCCTGTCTCACACCTCGCTGTAGTTGGATAGGATTAGAGCTCTGGTTCTGTAATCGGACTGACATGGTGGCGTTTTGGTATAAGTACCTCAGCACCTCGATGTACCTGTAGTCTATTTGGCACCTCTGGAAAGACTGCAGCACCGCCCAGGTCTCAATCGAATTAAAGGCTTTCTCATAGTCCACGAATGCCAAGCAAAGTGGCAAGTTATACTCTTCGGTCTTCTGCCGCAGCGTATGAATGTAGTCTTTGGTACTGTAGGCTTTTCGGAACCCGGCTTGTTCGAGAGGTTGGAAGTCGTCGAACCTGCGAGCGAACAACAAAAACAGCATCACATCACTTCTGCCCCATGCCTTTGGCGTTTTTCCCTCAAGGATGACTGAATTGAAAAGCTTCTGGAGGACTTTAAGTATCGGCTTACCGCCCGCTCTCAGAGGCTCTGTTGTGATTCCGTCATCGCCCGCCGCCTTGTTGTTTTTAAGCTGCTTGAGAGCCATTCTAATCTCGTACAGGCTGACGTCCGGGATATCTTCGGTATGGTGTCTGGTAAGCTTGGCTCTAGGGTCTGTAGCCTTGAAATATTGAAAACTTATTTTACTTTGATGATTCTTACATTAATAAAACAGACTAGCGGATAAATTCACACAAACAATACATGAAAAACAATAACAAATAAGCAAAATACACAGTTCCCTGTTGCTTTAAACAGTCCCCTGCTGCATTTTCAGACGGAGGACTGTTGCTAGGGGACTGTGTATTTCGGTTAGATTTCACAATATTTAAAAAACTGATGTAAAATAGGTTTTTAAGAACTTAACGATCAATTTAGACATAAATAACAAGTCAATAAACTGTAATTACAGATAATTAAAATAATTAACATAAACGTTATAACTAACCAGAGGACTGAGTGTGGTAGCAGACCAAACACGTGTTCACCTCACAAATGACACTCTGACACTCAACAAAATGGAGTCTCGTCGCCGCATTTGGCAAAGTTGCCAACTTAACAACAATTTGCGTTTCATTTCACTAAAAAAGCTTTTGTAAATATTACAACTTCTTTTTATTATGGATTTAAATTTTTGGCAGGGGACTGTATGGAAATTCTGGGGACAAACTTTACAGGAGTTTACTAAATATAATAAAATTCGTAATGAAACCTTGTTTTACGAAAATATATAATTAAATTATTTTTCTTTATGATATTAACTGCAAAATGTATGTAGTTTCAATAACTTCTTCGTAAATCTTATTTTTAGACGGGAATACAGTGATGGGGACAGCCAGGGGACTGTAATGTTAGAACTTTTATGACGTCTAGAAAAAAACTTTTAATAGTTCTGGTTCTAAAAGCAATGCGCCCGTAAAGTTTCAGGGTTAAAGCTTCATTAGGAGTGTTTTATTTTTCAATAATTAAATTACTTTTTGAAAAAATCGGTCGGGACAGCTGATTACGAGTTTACAGAGAATCGCCCTCATACCTTATTTGTTAAGAAAATGCGTACCCATATATACATGCACTATGCACTGTGCACTGTTTATATGCGAGAACATATAAATAGTGCATAGTGTTCGATTACTTATAAAATTTTGGTAAATTGTCATTGTATGTTTTCCAAATAAAGCAAAATAAATAAAAATAAATAAATAAAATAAGTAGTGGGTCCGATCTCCACTGGGAATCGGACGCGGAACCTTTGGATTAAATATCGGCGGTGTGTACCACTCAACCACAGGCGGTCAACTGAAGGTCAAGTAGATTAGTAATAATCACGGCGTGTGATTTACACGCCCAGACCATTTTATCTAAAGCACAAAAAAAAAAACAAGCGTGTCTTTAATTTTGACCTATCGATTAACAGTAAGTTCAAAGTTTTGAATACCAAAGTATTACGTTTCTTTCATTACAGCGCGATAGCCTAATTCAGCTTTTTATTATTCCTTATTTTTGTTATTCGTACAGCGATCCCGAATACCAATTCAGTTCGATTGTTGTTTTCTTTTCATCTCAGAGTCCCTTTCTTACAATATCCGAGATGAGGTACCGACGTCACTCCCCAACCAATTCTTCCCGATATTATGAGTTTATTTCTTGTTTTCCCCCTTGTTGTACGATTCTTGAATTCGGAATCAAAAAAGCGAAGGTGAGGAAGATTAAAATTTTCTTTATTAATCCGTGGAACTTTATTGAATACGAAAAAATAAAGGTGTGATAGAATAATTTGGAGTTCTTAAAGGCAGCCATGCACGATCAAGCCTGCTGCCTGCAGCGCTGCTTATTTGGCGCTTGAAGCAGCGTCTAGCAAGATGGACGGTATGTGGCTATGTGCGTGCATAACAAGCCCACTTGAAGCATACGAGTACATTGAATGTTTGCTTCATGCATGCTTGACAATAGGCTTGATCGTGTCTGACTGCCTTTACACGCTCGTCTTGTAATCTGTCGATTTTCTTTAGTTAAATGCTAGTATAACTGCAGCTATTTTAGATGTAGATAGGTATAGTCTCAGATCATATAATACTAAATAGTATTATATGATCTGAGGGTATAGTTGTCGTTTGTTGCATAGTGCAATACAAATAAAGATGCTGGGGGCCGATTCTCAGGCAATCGAGAAAAGTTCACATTTATAAGCTCGAAATTCAAATATAACACAATTTTTGTATTATCAGAATTTCACAATCGAAAAAGTTCGATCGAAAACCAGTCGAACGCTACGAGTGGCACAAACCAATAGCGATGTACGTATACGAACTTAGCTGTCAAAATGAATTTGTTGACATGTGGGACAGCCTAGTTTGTTTGAAACGTTCTAACTTTTCAATAGAAACCACAAACAAAATGTTCGACATACAAATTACCACACTGAAAAAGTTCGAATGCCTGAGAATCGGGCCCCTGGTTATACCTACTACCGCCGTGAAATAAGTTGTTCAGGAATGAAGACATCAATGTTTAAAACAATCCATACTATGATTTATAACTGTGAAAGTGTTTGTTGGTTGATCCGTTTTTCACGTCAAAACGGAGCAACAGATGCACGGGATTTTGATATGGAAATAGTTTGGGAACTGGAGAGTGCCATAGGCTATTTTTTATCTCGGAAAAATATTACATTCCGGCGGCATAGCGTCGTGTAGTCCACGCGGGCGAAGCCGTGAGCGGAAGGCTAGTATAAAATGCTGCAAGTGTAAGAAGATATTCCTTAAACTTTCAAACAAATCTATAACTTCCCTTCAATAAAGCTGAGATGTTCCACGAAGTCAGAAGTTTTATCCTACAAAACAATAGTAATTTAAGATTTTAAACTTTCGCGTTCCATTATAATTATAAACAAGTGTAACGGGACTCAACGCGACATTTATTATGTAGTACATTATGTACTTACAGCTTGACGTTTCGGCTTTGTTGCTATAGCCGTGGTCACAGGCAGACTGGGTACATAATGTAATACATAATAAATGTCGCGTTGAGTCCCGTTACTCTTGTTTATAATAGTAATTTAATACCATAAACTAACAAGTGGCTACACAAACAAGTTGCGATTTCCACAGAAATCTACAGATAAGTCCGGTATTATAGTTGCACATAGTTTTTCTAGGTCCTGGAAAAATCCATACTAATATTATAAATATGAAAGTGTGTTTGTGGGTTTGTTTGTTCGTCTTTCACGTCAAAACAGAGCAACAGATCGGCGGATCGACGTGATTTTTGGTAAAGGGGTAGTTTGAGAGCTGGAGGGTAACATAGGCTACTTTATCCCGGAAAAATGTGAAGTTCCCGTAGGAGAACATCGTGCGATAAATAAGATAACGCTAACGAAGTTGGTGCCATTTTCAAGAGGTATGAAGACTTTAAGATTTTAAACTTTTGCGTTCCATTATAATTATAAACAAGAGTAACGGGACTCATCGCGACATTTTATTATGTAGTACATTATGTACTTACAGCTTGACGTTTCGGCTATGTTGCTATAGCCGTGGTCACAAGCAGACTCAACGTCAAGCTGCAAGTACATAATGTACTACATAATAAAATGTCGCGTTGAGTCCCGTTACTCTTGTTTATAGGTATGAAGAAGTAAAAAACGTTTTAGGTAAATATTATTCAATTTGAACTTTTCCTTAACTTTGTTCGTGATAAATGAAAAAATAAATATATTTCAATACAAATAACAAAGATTCAGGAACAAATTCCATCTCCTTTTTTTAAACAAAACGGTAAGTCTCTGGTAAGAATCTAATAATAACAAAACAAACTTTTATACATTATCATATTCACGTGTCGCACGTCGGTAAGCGCCCTTAAAACCTAAGACAACATTTTCTTTCCGCACTTGTTTCTACCAAGTCAAACATTTCCCGAGGTAGGATCTTTATACATCTTTTTTATCTACATTTGTCATTTGTGTTTTCAGCCTGTTCGTTCACATAGAGCTCTTCTCCTCAAGAAGGCCTTAAGACCCCTACACACGTGGATGTCGTTTTGTACTGAAACTTAGAACTAGAGGAGCTAGAGCGCCCAAAACGCGTTTCACGGTCGTGTATATTTTGCCATTAAGGCTAGACTTCCCGAAAATAGGGTATTTTAAATTATGGATTACTAGCAATTAATCACAAGTAAAGATTTTAAATAATTTTTATGCATTCACAATGCAATTCTGTAAGTATAGGAAAAATGTGATAGTAAAAAACCACGAGCCCTATAAGTAGCTTTCAGGCGGGTATTTTTTTACTATCAGATTTTTCCTATAAATCACAAGTACTTAAAAAAAATATATGTGATTTTACAGTTATTGATCTAGTGCTTCCGGCCGTTATATTTTCAATTAGTACTACTTTACTGTAAGTATCAATAAACTTCCAAACATCCGTCTAATCGTAATCCAAATATCATATTACTTGCATTTATATCCTATGACTTAAGGAACATAATATGAAAAAAAATTGCCGAGTTGGTCCAGCCGTTCTCGAGTTTTGCGCTTAGCAACATTTATTTTTATTAATAAAGATTATTATTATTTAGACAGTGTCTACATAATGCTTTTCGATTACCAGGTATATCTGGATTAGTTTTTTTAGGTAAACAGTTCTAACTGGGGTAAAGTTTTGTAAAAGAGCTACAGGCTTCTTAAAAAGACCTTAAACCATATTTCGCGACGATACTATCCTGGGACTCACATAAGCACTTCACTGAATTGAAAATGAGCCACTTGACTCGCACGCAAGACATCTCCGCTCAAATTCTTTTATTTTTATACGAGGGTAGTGGAAAATGGCGCTTTATTTATGAGTCACTTACAACAGGAGGTCTTGCGTGGAAGAAAAGATGATTCGTCATCTGATGGGAGATAGGGTAAAGTTTTTCAGTCTTAAGAATATTAAGCTAAATCTGGCAACTTATCGTACATTGTTGCTTTTAAATTTCTAGAAGTAATGTATGTAAACTTATTGTTTTTGTCTTGAGTGTTTTCTATGTTCAATATGAAAGTTGTGTCAAAAAAGTAATTGACTGTAAGATAAGATAAGATAAGATAAAAATATTCTTTATTCACTTAGACATAATAAATATGTACTTATGAATCGTCAATATTTTCCTACCACCCATTCAACTGTAATATACTTTTCCCAGCTAAGCAACTTTAAAATGGACTTTCTTTTCTCGGGAAAGATTGTTCTAAACTATATAGTGTGACTGTAGAAATGAACCTATTCTCAATACTATTAGGTACTAACGATAGCGGCAGATTATTTATTACTAGGTATACGTTACTTATAAGGCCATGAAATATCAACTTTCAACAATAAAAATACTGAAAGAGGAAACTTTGATTCAATCCTGAAATGGGTCGTAAATGACCCTAAGACCGTATGAAGGTTAAAATCGGTTCAGTTGTTTTTGAGTTTATCCTTTACAAAGAAACAAACAAGTATAGATTCCATTAATAATATCTAACTGCAGTAAAAAGCTTTTAACTCGTTAATACTTTTTTTTGCTCCTTTACTCTTTCCGTAATTTGATCTGTAAATAGAAACCGAATTTCCGCAAAAGTTTAATTACGCCAATTTACATTCATTGCCAAAAATAAATAATTCAAGACAGGTTACTGTTCTTTGTTAAGTATGAAACCTTTTTAGGGGAAATAATAAGCGTTAACACAATAAAAGGCTCAAAATTCGGATAAAAAATGCTGTAAAGGTTACTTCGCTTGAAATTAGGTGAGCCAACTTCTTACACAAATACTAAGCCGACTCTGTGTTGATAATAAATCAGCAAGGAGAACTTTTCTCCGAATCGTTGGGCTAAGGATTTGTGCTTTGGTCAGGGTTGATGCGATTTTATAATAATTATAAATATATTTTTTTAGAAAACTGTTTCAATTTTTGTTAATATAAGTAAAATAAATAATTAAAAAAATGACAAACACAAGACAAATAAAAAAAAAACCACGGGTTGCACTCGGGGAGTGCCGGCAGAAGTGAAAAGTACTCCCTAGACTTTTTCACAAAAAAAATAAATTTAACAAAAAAAAAATATATACGGACAAGATTTGAACCGAGATCTTCTGGCTTCAATGCCGACCGTTTTCTAATCACATCATAACTTTGAAAACGGTGACGAAAATTGCCGTCGTATTTTAATGAAATTGTAACAGTTTTTTGATCTGTACCCCTAGTGTAAGTTTTTATGTCAAGCAAACGCAAACTATCGCGAGTACGTATTTATGTCAATTCGTATGAAAACTGCATAAGCGCGCTACTCGCCGCTAGAGGCGCTGATAGAGTTTTCATACAAATTGACATAAATACGTACTCGCGATAGTTTGCGTTTGCTTGACATAAAAACTTACACTAGGGGTTGTCCGTCTTACGAATTTTCGATCTTACGGTCACGTGTCCTGACGCGAGTTTAACATTTTTACCCATCACAAAAAGTGCACAACACCGCTAAAGAAGTTTTCACTTTAAAAAAAGCAAGGTCATGAGATTAGGAGGGACTCGGCCTTTTGCTGCTATACAGGGTAAATTTTTTATCAGTGCACAAATTTTTAAGATCGCCTCGGAATCGGTAAGTGAACAACTTTCTCCAAGAAACATAGGTCGAAATATGTCAAAAATTTTTTGATTCTTCATACAAATTGGACTGATCACGTGATTTATTTAGTATGGGAAGTCCAAAAATTTTTGTCGTATTTCGACCCATGTTTCTAGGAGAAAGTTGTTCACTTACCGATTCTGAGTCGATCTTAAAAATTTGTGCACTGATAAAAAAATTACCCTGTATAGCGATAGAAAGACAGCCCATCCAGACCTGCAGCATGGGGGAGTCCCACCTCTCAACTAACGTCGTTTCCAGGAGGATATTGGAGCTACCACGCACCCTGGACAATAATGAATTACAATTTTGGTGCATACAGTTATTGTCAAAAATTCAAATATGCACAGTCTTGCATAGGACTCGAAATATTGTTTATTTTTCAGATATTTTGGAAGTTCAGTGCCTGCCCCTTATTGTAAAACCCAATTTTATTTTTATGTATTTTAACTAAGCGGTGGTTACTAATTTACAAAGATCACTTTGAGAGAGTTCTGTTATATTCTCTCCTTCTCATATAAAATTTTAAGACAAAACTTGGTAGTCGCAAACCCTAGCTACCGGCCATTTTGGAAGTAAATCATGGTGGAGTTCAACGCTGATAACACGAGGGCCGCAATTTTCTGTCCGCCGCGTTTACGGGATTGGTTTCTGACGCACGTGTCTTGTGAACTATATCTAATTTAGCTCTGGCCAGACAGACGCGAACAAGTGTTTGTGATGAGGGAGCGAATGTGACAATGTCGCTCGGCATACACTGTCACTTTATGTGAAGCGACCACGACGGGCGACATGAAAATTTCGCATCGGCGCGGCGTCCGCCGAGTGACTGACGCTCCTGCGTTGCTGATGCGTGGTCGCGTCTGTCTGAGCACCAGGGTTTTAATAAACAAGCGATAACATCCGTTTAAAAGCTCGCTACTATCGCCGGTAACGGACGCCGACGAATGCCTACGGTCGCAGTCCACTGTCGCGGCATGACGCAGGCATACTGTCGCTCGTCTGTTAGCTCATAGATCTTAAATTAGATTTCTTTGTTATTCTATTTTTTTGATGAAGTTTTATAATTCAATGATTAATGAATTAATGATGCTAGAACATTCTAGATAAATATTGAGAATAATCCAATTTTATGTGATAGGCAGTTGATAGTTCAAAGCAGATTCGGTTACACTAATTTAAACAAAGTATATGCATTTTTTCTGAACCTAAGTATACTTCCTCTTTTGTGACTTAATTTCAACAAAGCTGTTTCACTTAGAGACTTTCCCACTTATTAAAAGAGCCCATCTTTTCAACTACCTATATCCGTAACTCATCCTAAAATAGTGCGCTATAAAGTAGAATTTCCGTCACAAAATCACCATTAAGTTTACCTCTCTTCTCGCAACATATTAAAGGTAGATTACTAGAATATTGCCTGTGCCAGAAAGCTTCGTATAAACTTTTCAAGCTACAGGAAAGTATACCTTATTTGCTTTTAATATGGGCGTTAATCGTCATATCGGGGATAACCTGCGACCCTGACCGGCCGTCACACAACTTAATCCGGTATACGTAGTATGATTAATCTGAAAATACCCTGGAAATCCTCGAGGATGGCGGTCCCACCTGCATCGTGGATTACTGGACTACGCCGGTCTCAATAATCTGAATGAAGTGATTAGCCGTCAAAGTGGACGTTTCGAATCCGGTGGAACCGGATCGCGTAATATGTTTCGGACAAATTCGGACGCTATTTACAGTTTGTTATTATATTTCAGTGTATTACTAGGTACTTGAAAATTTCTGTGCTTCGGACTAAAGTCTAGCATAGTTCTAATAAACTTTTATGAAAATAATGCGCAGTTGTAAGTAACGAGTAATTTGCCGACCATACCCCAGTTTAGGATAAACTAGCTTGATGGCTTATGCATACCTACCTCTGATATGATTTGGAAGTAGGTATTTTGGTTTGAAAATATTATTTGTATTAATGGAACGCTTAAATTTTATATTATCTGTTTTGTGAGGTAATGTAGCCTAAAAAGAGAGCGACGGTTGATTCTCACGTCATGCTCGTGAACGGACTCTGCTAGTGGAAATAAATGTTAGGCTTGTTTTTTACAATTATCCCTTCTTGCAAAGTATTGTTGGCGTAGTTTACTTTAAATCTGCAGACTTACCTTGAACTTTATTGAATAAATGATAGCGAATAAAAGATGAGAATAATCAGCCTCGAACTACTGTATGAGCATCCAGGGAAAATAAGTTGCAAAGATCACAAGTCATACCTTTAATTAACACAATCCATATTAATTAATTCTTCAAGCCCGGGAAAATGAGACACAATATATTTTCTACTCATTCGGCCGGGTCGGCGTCGAAACGTTTCCGTCCGTCTGTCACTTCAAAATGGAGCAACGGATCGAGGTGATTTTGGTATGGGGATAGTTTGAGAGCTGGACAGTGGCATAGACTACTTATAATCCCAAAAAAATATCAGGTTCCCGGGATAACGTAGTGTAGTCCACACGGGCGAAAGTCGTGGATGGAAAGCTAGTACGTAAGTTCGTAGACATAGGAATGTATATTTTTCCCAATAGACAGTAAAAACTTGAAATGAAGTTCAGTTCAAAATTTCGAGATTGCTAGAATGTTCAACATAAAGAAAACTAACATCTTGAATGTGCTCATAAATTCTAGACAATTCCAGATCTCCTGTTCGTGCATCTTCAGGCACTTAGTAAAACTGCTCACGCGAGTTCCAACTTTCGAGAGCGAATCACAACTTTTCGATCTCACGCGATTTTCAATAAGGAAGAAGTAATTCAAAGTTTCTGGGGAAGAATTTATTGCCTGTTTGAGTTATATAGAATAGGCGGCTATTTCGGGATAATTGAATGACGACCCTGGAATTGTCAATGTCACTAGTATTGGAAGATAAATTGAATACTGTCTCCTATTGACCTACTATCCTACTAATATTATAAAAGTGAAAGTTTAGATGATGTTTGAATGCTTGGATGTTTCTTACTCAATCACGCCAAAACGGCTAAACGGATTTGGCTGAAATTTGGGACACAGATACTTTGTAGCCTTGAGAGGAACATAGACTTTTTATCCCGGAAAACCCGCAAGATAACGTCGTGTATTTTACGCGGGCGAAGCCGCGGGCGGAAAGCTAGTTAGATTATATATTTTAAAACTAGATTTTGATTGGATAAATGTAATGTGTACGTACAAATCAATTGAATTGTGACCAATTTTGAAAAATGGAAAATGAAGTATTTAGAAAAAATCGACCCGTCTCACAACCAGCTCCGATGGGACTCGAACCCACGACCTTTCGCTATCCGGGTGACTGCTCTAACCACTGAGCTTTTTAGAATCCAATTTCTGTTAGAAAATAAACTATTACTTTGATTGAACACTAAAGTTTGAATGTGGGAAGTAATCTATGGAACAGCTTAACCGATTATGAAAATTATTTTAACTGTAGACAGCTACTTACCTTAATTTTTAAGTTATTTAAACTATATTTTATCCTACTCTTTCTACAGAAAGGAGAACAATGCGGGTAATACCGCGCGGCACAGTTAGTTAGACTAATAATGATTGCATACCCTACTTATTTAAATTTTTACTTTTTTGCATTTACAATACAATTTGCAACGACTCCGTAGCTCAGTGGTTAGAGCAGTCGCCCGGATAGCGAAAGGTCGTGGGTTCGAGTCCCATCGGAACTGGTTGTGAGACGGGTCGATCTTTTCTAAATACTTTATTTTCAATTTTGCAATACATACCTACCCTACTGTTTAAAAGAGATCACAGTCATCCCGTCACTATTGATATTGCAAAATGTCGGGAAATAAAAATAAAACCAAACCTAAATGACACAAGCCCCCTAAACAGTGGGTTTCTTCAACTCCTGGATACATGTTTCTTCAGAAACTGAGGGTTTCGACGGCTAAAACAATGATGTATGATTTTGCAGTAAACTTTACTGAGAAATAACGTCAACAGCATGAAATGTGTCTTTATACATTATTTCTGCGAATAAGGGACAATGGGTAGTATAAAGATCTGACCTAACAGAGAGCATTTTAAGGCGATACTCTGAAAAATCGTGCTGAAGCGAGATAGCAATGAGAAAACGACGCGCGCGGGAGCGAGACCGATTTTGCAGATTAGGCAAAAATAACACAAAATCACTTCGTATTAAAAAAAAATAGCGATTTTTGAAAAATGCTTAATTTAACCAATTTCCAATAGTATTTCTAACCCCATATATGAATAATCTTGAATTTTCGTATTTTTTAGAGGTCTTTTCGAAAATAAAAAAATCATAAAATCGTGTTTCTGAAACTATACGAACCTAGATAAAGGTATGAAGAAATATATATTTTATTACCAGATTTGTAACAACTGTAACCGTCCTATAGTTTTAAATCAAAAAGTCCATATTTTTCCGAGTAGCGCCTGCGGGAGCGTCAGTCGCACGCAGGGCGGACGCCCGCCCGCCCGATGCAGAGTGTTCGCGTCGTGTTCCGATTGATTAGTTGTATTCGACCGAACACGAACATGATGAACATCGAACACGAACACTTTGTTCGCACGTGCGTACCACTAACGAACATCGAACACTGTGTTCGCCAAAAATGACGATGTTCTGGGTGAACGATGTTCGTAGAAATGTGATGCAACATTATGCAAAGTTAATGTATTTTGATTTCTTTTTGTATAAAACTGTTTTCCACTATCTAGGGAATTTTCCACTATCTATTTGGAAACAATATTTCGTGAATCACTACAAATAGCAAAAAAAAATTGAAAATTTTGGCTACTTCACTCTCAACCGCTTCGAACGGCGAATGCATGGTTACTAAAGCGGTTGAGCGCGAACACAAGTAGAACTATGTTCGTTAGGTGTTCATGTTCGCTTAGCTAATTTACATCCACATGTGCGGACTAAATGTTTCGTGTTCGATGTTCGTGTTTGGTCGTTTGTACACGGCTTGACAGCGTCTACCACGCGACTGACGAGCTAACAACTTTTCCGCGTCGCTCCGGCTTCGCAGACGTGTTTTCGCGCCTGTCTATTAAGAGCGTAATTCTGCGATCACTACAAATTCAAAACCTGTCTGAGAGACAGAAAAGGATAGTAGCATAGGATAGTGCTGTTCCGTGCTGCCAGATGTAGTCCAACCTTTAGTTGTATGGGACAGCATCTGCCACGCGACTGAAGTGCAATCAACTTTTCCGCGTCGCTCCCGCTTTGCAGACATGTGTTCGCGCTCTCTAATAAGAGCGTAATTCTGCCATCACTACGAATTCAAAACCTGTTTGAGAGACAGAAAAGTAAAGCAGCATAGGATAGTGCTGTTCCGTGCTGCCAGATGTAAATCCTTAGTTGTATGAGATCACATCACATCAGCATCTGCCACGCGAGTCACCGCGACTGACGTGCTACCAACTTTACCGCGTCGCTCCCGCTTCGCAGACGTGTGTTCGCCACCTGTCTATTAAGAGCGTAATTCTGCCATCACTACAAAATAAAAAACCCAATAAAAGTTCAAAACAAAAGTTCATAAAATTCATGTTCAACAAATCATAATCAATTAGTAAGAGAGACGAATGTAAGAAAAAGTACCCTATATTGGTACACAATCTGATGCCTAACCATAACTACGTGAAAATAGGTGAACCAACAGGAAAATGGGAACATGAATAATGATTGTGTTTTTGTCTCAAGAATGATAGTAGATGGGACGATATAACCATATTTTGTCGTATGTTGCCGGAGATACTCCTCTCTGATTTATGGCAGAGGGAAATAAGGTCAATCTGTACCATTGTTGTAACTGAAACTTTTTTGATATTGCTTCTTGAAATATCAGAGATGAAGATATAGAAGTAAATAAAATAAAATAAAAAAAACTCGTTGAATAAGGTTGGTTATAATACATTGCGAGAAACAAGGCAAAACTTTAAATTTAAATCAATTTTTTTTCTTTTATTTTACTATCTACCCTACTTTTAATTATAAGTATTGGTTTGTTTTTTTTTTCAAAGCTGTTATTTATTGGAAATTATATACGATGTCATAATATAACTACCAGTGGCACAAGATCCACAGGTGCACACTCTTTATTGGTAACTAGCTTCCGCCCGCGACTTCGTCCGCGTGGACATTCGAGAAAATACTTAGGGGACCAATAACCAGGATAAAAAGTATTCTATGTTTTAATTTCATAAAAATCCGATCAGCCGTTTTTACGTGATTAGGCGGGTCCTCCCTCACCAAGTGAGCAGCCTCGCGCGAGGCAGAACGTTTGCCACGTGCGGAGGGCCTCGCACGAGGCTGCTCACTTGGTGAGGGAGGACCCGCCTAATCACGTAAAAACGGCTGATCGGATTTTTATGAAATTAAAACATAGAATACTTTTTATCCTGGTTATTGGTCCCCTAAGTATTTTCTCGAATGTCCACGCGGACGAAGTCGCGGGCGGAAGCTAGTAAATAATAAGTGTCTGTTTCACAATCAAAAACTTAGTTCTGAGTAGCTTAGGTAGCAAGAACTTTTAGAGTACTTAAGATGATAAAGGTTTCTATACCCTATTTACCCCTGGGTTTGATTTTCGGAAAACTACGAAATGGGTTGCCTATTTGTTTTAAGAAGTAAGCCTACAAAGTTTCAAGTGGAGATGTCTATTTGACCCCCTGATTTTTCATTCAAAACTTCATCCCTATTGCAACCTTTTAGGGGTTTAATCATGTTCAGCGTGTTAAACATCAAAATAAATACCATTTTTGCAATCGTCATCCCATAAAACCTCAATAACGACATCCAATAGATTCTTAGGTTCATTTATCCCATTTAACCGCTAAGGGGTTGATTTTCAAAAAAAATCGAAACATGTTTTTGCTAATTTGTTTTACTATCCGACCATAAGCCTAAATAATGAATTAAATGAAGGACTTTCCAGATACAACTTAATTTCAACCCCCTCTTCACCCCTTCGGGGGTGTATTTGTCAAAAACGCTGACACAGGAAAATATTAATTTTCAATTGCCAGCCTAAATACAAAATTTGAAGATCCTAACTTCAAATCTGACGGACTTTTATACACTTATTCATCCCCTATTTTACCCCCTGGGTTTGATTTTGGGAAAATTACGAAATGGGTTGCTTATTTGTTTTAATAAGTAAGCCTACAAAGTTTCAAGTTGATATGTCTATTTTACCCCTGATTTTTCATTCAAAATTTCACCCCTATTGCAACCTTTTAGGGGTTTAATCATGTTCAGCGTGTTAAACATCAAAATAAATGCCATTTTTGCAATCGTCATCCCATAAAACCTCAATAACGACATCCATATCGATTTTTAGGTTCATTTATCCCATTTAACCGCTAAGGGGTTGATTTTCAAAAAAATTGGAAACATGTTTTTGCTAATTTGTTTTACTATCCGACCATAAGCCTAAATAATGAATTAAATGAAGGACTTTTCAGATACAACATTTCATCCTCCGTTTCACCCCTTCGGGGGTGGAATTGTCAAAAACGATGACACAGGTAAATATTAATTTTCAATTGCCAGCCTAAATACAATGTTTGAAGATTCTAACTTCAAAACTGACGGACTTTCATACAAACATTCATCCTCTATTTTACCCCCTTAGGGGTGGAATTTCCAAAAATCCTTTCTTAGTGGATGCCTACACTGTATAACGTATCTATGTGCAAAATTTGAAGTCTCTAGGTTCAGCGGTTTGGGCTGTGCGTTGATATCTCAGTCAGTCAGTCAGTCAGTCAGTCAGTCAGTCAGTCAGTCAGTCAGTCAGTCAGGACTTTGAATTTTATATATATAGATATGTGGATAATGTCGTGGGTTACAATATTGTTCTTCTTGATGTGGTATGTATTACCAGATCTGTAAAATTTTTTAGACGCAATAAATAAAAAATAATTAAAATAATACATAGGCGAGAGCACAGAAACAATGTCTTTAATAATCTTTAGTTTAACGTCATTAGCTTAGCTGTTCGATTTTCGGCTCAGATTAGGTATATTAAAATATTAAACAACATATTCCGTACAGTCATAAAACTTGACCAATATACCTACAGTAGGTTGATAGGTTTTCAGAAGACTTATTCTCTAAAATTCGACTGGCATATTAACTTAATAATAATTAAATTTGAACTTTATTGCATAATAAAGTACTTACAATTAACCATATTTATGCATAAGACGTCGCTAGTAACTTTCACTTGCTTGTTATTTTTCTTAAAGGTTCGTGTTCAAATATTATGCGAAGGAAACGTGAAGCTACGGTCAGAAATTTCTTACAGAATTACATCCCAGATCAAGTTGCGCGAAAATAACTCAACGAGAATCGACTTTTCGTCCCTAGTTCTTTACATCCTATTTAGTACAAATTTCCTTGTTATTCAAATAACACTTCAGCACACGACACCTGAGTCCATTGTTAACCCATGACCTGCCCAAACACGTACTAACATTATTTTATTCTTACTCTGGACATAAAAAAGTCGTCTCGAACGTAAAACGCAAGAAAAACGTGACTCAGTCAAAAATTCAGACTATCTACAAAGACACTGGCCCATAAAATGAAATGACCCGCGTTACAGCAATTTTTACGACGTATGTGCAAAATTATGTATGTTTGAATGTATACGTAAAAGTTCTCATAAGTTCACGAGTTTTCAGTGATATAACCCTGAAAAGTTTGAAGGACATACCTATTATTTGGGGGAGGCCTATGCCCAGCACTGGGACGCCGTAGGGCTGATGATGATGGCCTATTATTTATTAGGGATCCCGTATTCCCTTTATTACACTTTAAATACTTACAAAATTATATTTCTAAACATGAAATTTTTACAATGTATAACACTAAAAAATATAACATTTAAAAATACAAAAATGCAGGTCCCCAACGGTAGCAAGATCAGGGTCCCGGCTACCGATGGTTAAGGATCCAGAGACAGGAACCTTCTCACTAATATACGGGCCGTGTCCAGAAGTACTGCCTTCTGCATCTGACTCCCGATCCATCCACCTAACGCAAGCCTCTTAAGGTGTTTATCGAGGCTCTTTGCTATCAGACCATGGGCAGATATGACTATCGGAACAACAATTGCTGAATCAATGTCCCACATGTCAACAATCTCGTGAGCTAAATCAAGATATTTGTTTTCTTTATCTTTTTCAGCTTTCACAAGGTTGTCGTCATGGGGAACAGTGACATCAAAAATTATTGCGCGGCGTTCGTGTCGATCTATCAATACAATATCAGGCTTATTGGCTACAATAGTCCTGTCTGTAATGATAGATCGATCCCAATATAATGTGGCATGGCTATTTTCAAGGACCTGTTCTGGTGCATACCTGTAGTACGGCACCTCGGATGACACAAGACTATGTTTCAGAGCAAGTTGTTGGTGTATTATCCTGGCCACTTGGTTATGTCTATGCAAATACTCGCCGTTTGCGAGACGAGAACAACCGGAGATTAATTATTATTATATTATTTAATTATAGATTAGTTTTAACATGAGTCTATACCTACATCTAATCAGTATTATCAACAAACTCTAAACTAAACTCTAAAGTGTTAATAATAGGGTATTTGTCTGATATCTTTTTACATAAATAATTATTTTCACAATATAGGACGACGAGGAAAAAATATTCAATTATAGGAAATAAAATAGCTAAGAAAGCGAAATTGCCTTGATGGTTTATCTGTTTTCTAAATTTAGGCGTTAATAACGCTTATTGAAAGAAAAAATTTGCTACAAAGAATTTTGTTTTCCCAAATTACTCAACACTTATTACTATATTACAACGAACCTGTTTTTCAAGAAATGTTTGATTTTGATTGGGAAAATTTGCAGTACGGTGAAAGTACTTTTCATCCCTTCAGACAGAGTTCCTCCGTTTCCGTTCAGAAGTTGCGTCTTCGCAATCTGGGTCAAGTTTAACAATATACCACTTTCTTTTTAAACTACCTACTCATCTAGCCTTGATAACATCTCATTTGACTAATATTATCCAAGTTTTTGGTTCTTAAACAAGGTTGTTACAATGTTTGCCACCCTCACGCTACTGGATTTGCGAACCGATGATGGCGTAGCTTCTATGACGTTATTTGTGTTGGTCTTGAATACATTTTTTTTTATTTTGATACAAGATGTAACAGTAAGGCTAATAATATTTTATGGCAGATTCTGCTGTTGAAATGCAGCATTTTTTTGAATTACAAAACGGCAGTCCTTTTCTGTGCGAGAACCAAAATTTTATATTAGATTTTAATATTACATTAATCCTAATACAAAACTTTGCTATGTATGAGCAGCAGAACTGACCCACAAGGCACAAACTGAGCTGTGCGTACACAGTGCGTTTTTTAACGCGCTGTCGTCTGTCGTTGACAGTATAGAAACGAGTTTGGCAAGCAGAGGTTGCAAAGGTTCCTATCTCGAAGGCAAACTGCGTGTACACTGCAACAATCTTTTCTGTTCCGGTGACAGCGGCGCTATGTACGTTTTTATTTTTTTGTAGCAATTTAACAGGCCCTGACTTCTAAGATCTTCAGCCGACAGCAGCGTTACGGTTGGACATCAACTTGACATCAAAATAACATTTAAAAAAACACGTTAGTTTCACATTTTGGCCACCGGAACAGAAAAGATTGTGGCACTGTATCTCGTGTGCGTCGCGTCTATATCGAAACAGAGCACGTCGACGGCGAATCGTGCGTGACCCACCATAAGTTAATTTTTCTCATACATTTGTTTGTTTGTAAACTCTAAAACAACTGAACCAATTTTAAAAATTCTTTCACCAGTAGAAAGCTTCATTATTCCCGAGTGACATAGACTATATTTTATCCCAATGTTCCCACTGGACCGGATACCAGGCGTGGTAAACCGCGGGAAGCCACTAGTCATAAATAAAGCAACTCACTATTCCCTTTATACTTTTAAAACGGTTAAGACGAGATAAAGTTACGTAGTTAAGGCTTAAGTAAGATGCATCGAAAACTTACGATCAAAGGTAATCTTCGGCGTTCAGAGCAAGTTAAAGTAAACTGTCGGGCTTCACAGATTAGCGGTTAGCTGTTGTTAAGACCTTTGGAGTACATTGTGTGAACGTGAGTGTAAGGCATTACTGTAACGCGGGTGCCGAAACTACCGAAAGTTACGTTAAGCACATAATAAGACTTAAGACTTAGTACAATAATGAAGATAGAAGTTTTTTTTTGACGACCTCCGTGGCCGAGTGGTGTACGCACCGGTTCTGTATAGTGCCGCTATCTCTGTGGTTTTGGGATGGATTCCCGGTCGGGTAAATATTGTAAACGAACTTTTAATATTTTCTTTTCAATTGCCATAATACGGGCTTAAGGCGCTCGTACACGGGCACTTTTTTTGGCAATAATTCCCGGGCAACTGTAATGGATCAATATGGAGCAATTAAGGCGATACTCGGAAAAATTATGCTAAAGCGAGATAGCAATGAGAAAACGACGCGCGCGGGAGCGAGACCGATTTTGCCGATTACGCAAAAAAACACAAAATCACTTCGTATTCAAAAACTATAGCGATTTTTAAAAAATGCTTCTATACGATCCTAAATATTATTGGTGTCCACTAATTAAACCAATTTTCAATAGTATATGTATCCCCATTTAAGAGTAGTCTTGATATTTCTTATTTTTAAGAGGTATTTTCGAAAATAAAAAGTGTCGAGCCAAAATCATAAAATCGTGTTTCTGAAACTATACGATTCTAGATAAAGGTATGAAGACATATATATCTTATTACTAGATTTATAACAACTCTAACCGTCCTATAGTTTTATATCAAAGAGTCCATACTTTTTCCGAGTAGCGCCTTAAGTGGAGCGATAATGCTCCAAATTTCGTGGTATTGTGTGGCCATATCTCAGCAACAGGTTGCTGATATTTGACATTTTGCCATCGCCCTTAATTGCTTGATGTGGTCGTGACGTCATAATATTTTGCGGGGGTTGATTGGAATTGCGCAATTTTCGTTCCACTGTAAGCGGGCCTTTAAGCTACTTAACTTTGGATTGGAGCAATGTGATGACATCCAATATTTATTAGAATTATTACTGAAGGTAATTAACACTTAGGTTAGTATATTTGGCTCAATAGCAGAAACGACAAGTTTCCTGCGATTACGTTAGTAAAGCAAGTTACTATGCATCAGTCATGGATACCCATGATTTGAATCAAAATCTCAAGCTCCTGTCTACTCCGTACTTGCTGTACAATAGATAACATTCCAGTTTCATCAAAATGAAATAGACGTAAATGCTAATTTTACAAATAACTTAATAAGTTATGTTTTATTTGTTTCAGGTAATAATACCTTTAACTAAGCTCTTCATATAATATAAGGATGAAAAGTAAGTTTCTATCAAAAAAATATGTGGCATAGGTAATTTGGTTGGATTAAGCTCTGACCAAACGAACGCGACCAAGCGTCTGCAAAGCGGAAGCAACAGTCGCACGGCAGACGCCGATGCGGAGTTTTCCCGTCGTGGCCACTAAAGGCCTGGACAGACGAGGTATGTACCGTCCCCCGGATACTTTATTGTCCGCATCGATATAGATCTCTTATAAGTTGTATCAAATAACGCACGCAAGGAACTTAAAGTACCCCGTACATTAAGTCCCCGAGATCACCGTAGACACCGAGACAATGTACTGGACAAAAGTTCGGGGGAGTCCCAAAAAATAGAAATAACGTAACTAGGCGCAACAACACACATAGCGAACGAACTTTAGTCTGCATTGAGCGCTCGATAGTGACGTAACGTTTTCGGGCAACAAATGACCGCATACCATATGCGTTGATTCCGTGACAAGTACTCAGTGGACATTTTTTAGACGTTCAGGGACTTTTTGTCCCAAAAAAAAAAAAATTGCTGTAACTGTAAGACACGGGTACCAAAATTACCATGAGACACACCAGCTCGCTCATAAAACTATATAATACTATTATAAACCATATCCCGAACACCTTTAACACAAGTAGACATGAGCAGACCCACCCCACTGGCAGCACCCGTTCTCGAGCATGACGCATGAGCCAGCCATCGCTTCGCTCAACCATATTTTAGAGAACGTAACGACCCGACTCACACGAGACCACCGCAGGAATGTTTAACGAGAGCATGACATAGAGCTAGCGGAGTAAGTTCTTCTATTATTTATTCTTACACTTCGAAATTCTTCTAGACAGTTGAAAGAATCCGCATCCACGTCATCGAAACGGCACTACCAAACATTCGAAAGGAAACAAGTTTGAATTACTTTTCCCCACTGAAAGACGCATAATGAATCGTGTCCCGGAGTATTTGTTCCAAACTCGGCGAATTCTCTAGTTAAAGGCAAAAGTTGATCAACAAAATGATTTCTTCGGGGATCGTCGAACTGCAAATAGTCCTCTAGACAGGACTGCTATTGTTTTAAAGGGATGCTTTTTCGAAATTAAAATGGAGGAATCTCGGGGTGGCTGATAAAGAAACGATTGTTTGTCTGAGAGTTTAAATGTTCTTGCTTTGATTTTAGCCTTTGTAGTGATTTCTGTGTTGAAAACACTTTTACTCGTTTGCATCTAAGTAAATTGAATTGGTCGGTACACGTAAGTTTGAAGAGTATGTCCGTTTTACAAAGTAGGGCAGGCGTGCCGGTTTTGGCCACTGTACCGGTTTTGGCCACTTTTTGCTCTAAAAGTTTTCTTAACAACTTTTAGCCATTTTTGATAAAGGCAATTAAAATAAGGTATTTTAAGGCAGGTATAAGGCAGGTATTTTAAGGCAGTATCTTAAGGTATTTTAAGGAATTCTAACGATTGTTATTATTATAATAACAATCGTTAGAATTCCTTGTGTCATAAGATTTTTTTCAATAAATTATATTTTCTGTTTGAAAAAATGTTTTGTATGAAAATTTTGAGATTTTTGTTTTGGATGAAATACTTTATAAACCTTTGTTTGATGCAGAATAGGTTCCTAAAATGAATTGCTTTCTTTAGTACTATCATATGACCTTCTAAAAACTGGATCGCAAATGAATTGCTAAATTTAAATGACCGAACGATTTGTGTCCTTATTTCTTCTACCCGTCTCTTTCACTCGATTCTGTCATGCCCGGAGAGTGAAAGGGACGGGTATAACCTGCAGGTGTCATGTTAGCTTGGCCGAGTTATAAGTCAAATAAGAGTTGATGACACCTCAGTGGCTGTGAAGTGTCATTGAATGATCACTGAATCGCTGTCATTGATATTAAGCTGGCGTGGTATGAATAAGCGAAGCAGATCAGTTTAGGTCCTAAACAAAACCGCAATAAGAGTTGATGGTAGGCACCCTGCTATGGTTTTATAGGGCTGTTTTTAGCACTTAAAATGGAGGAATTTCGGGATTGCTGATAAAGATATTAAATATTCTCGCTTTGGTTTTTTTTTATCCACAACGAGGTAGCACTTAGCCTTCATCACACCTGATGTTAAGCGGTGATAAGGCTGAAGGTGGAAGCGCACTACTCCCGGAATCCTCAATGACTGAGAAACTGGCTATATTATCTCTAACTGCCTGAACACAATAATGCCGAAAACATCATTGTTATGGCGTCAGACTTAGATAAGATGGTGGTAGCTAGCCAGGCGGACTAAGAACAAGTCCTACCACCAACCAAACCGAATACAATATTTACTCCCACTGGGAATCGAACCCGGGACCTCTTGGTCTGAAATCGGTGGTGTAAACCACTAGGCCACAGAGGCGGTTAGAAGCGGTTAGTTAGGTTCTAGCCTTTGTAGTGATTTCTGTGTTGAAAACACTTTTAATGGTTTTCATCTGAGTTAATTGAATTGGTCGGTACACGTAAGTTTGAGTAGTATGTTCGTTTTACAAAGTAATATAGTAGTTGAATATCTGGATTTAAACGACTCCGTAGCTCAGTGGTTAGAGCAGTCGCCCGGATAGCGAAAGGTCGTGGGTTCCCATCGGAGGTGGTTGTGAGACGGGTCGATTTTTTCTAAATACTTCATTTTCCATTTTCCAACCATAAAAATTGCATTGTGAATGCAAAAAAGTAAAAATTTAAATAACTTATCTGGATTTAAATTATCAATAATAATAATTGACTGTCGTCTTATCTAAGTAATGTAGCCTATGATTAGAATTACTTATAAGAATTCTACGTTCGCCGAATATTAAGAAAACCGTTGAATACACTATTTCTAGACAGGACTGCTTTAAAGGGATGCTTTTTCGAAATTAAAATGGCGAAATCTCAGAGTGGCTGATAAAGAAACGATTGTTTGTCTGAGTTTGAATATTCTCGCATTGGTTCCAGCTTTAAAAGTGAGTTCTGTGTTGAAATAGTAGATTGTATTACAAGGGAGCAAAATAATATATTTACGGCGAGGGCGCTATTTTGAATCCAGAGCGCAGTGAAGGATTCTAGAGTAGAATCTCGAGCGCAGCGAGGGATTCTAAAGTAGAATCCTGAACGCAGCGAGGAATTCAATATACGCCGCCCGAGGTGAAAATAATTTTGCGGCCGAGTAATACACTCTGCTTTTCATCCCCCTCTATAAGAAAAGCACTAAAGACAACTCAAACTACCTACCTTTCTTTGTCGTTCGGATACATCATAACGCTAGTCGGGCAAGAAAAAAAAAATGAATTTTGAAATAAAAAAAAAATTAATAAAAAAAATATATGCCCATCAGATTCCTTATAAGTATCTCCGGGGATGTCGTAGGGGGTTGAAAATTTTGTTAGATTTTTGCTACGACTCACCGTTTACGAGATATTCTCAATTTTATAAAATTCCGTTTTTGAAAATTTCTCGGTCCCGAAAAAAGTCCCCGCCCCATACAAAATCAGTTGATTTTTTTTAAGTACTGCACACCCTGTGCTACACTCCAACCAATGCTTCTTTAATTATGTTCTAAATTCAAATCTTATCGTTTTGGACCCTGTTATGAAGCTGTTCAAAATTCAAATCTCATTTATACCCTCTTGTCATAACAGGTAAACAATGAATCGTTTTGGACCCTGTTATTAGATAAACAATTATCGCTTTTCGAATCGATGGTATGAAAACACTTTTACTGGTCTTCATTGCTCGGTATGCATATAATTTTGAAAAGTCCATAAATTTCTTATAAATAGTTCGCGCCGCGTAGTGTATTTAAAGAATTTTGACTGCCAGATTACAACACATACTTAGAACAATATTTAAACCAAACCCAAAATTTATTTTTATTAATTAATTAGCTTTGTTTTCGCAATAATTAACATCATTTAAGGAGTTGCTTAAAACTTGAAGGTTATTAAGAAATTATCTTATTCAAATACTCTTAAGTTTTTTTAATACGCTCCCTTGCAATATGTTTACTACTACTTAATTGCCTATTCAGCAGTATAAAATTGGTTGGTCTTGCTCATAAGTGAGCACCTCATACACTTAATCGAGGTAACCGCCATAAATAATCGTGATCAAAACGCCACGCTCGGCTCGCATGAACGCGTGTGCGACGCACTATGTGCGTCACACACGTTGTCAGTTGGGCGTCAGTAGCGCGGCAGAAACTATCATTTTTACAAGCTTTTTATTAACTTGCCAAGTTAGTTAGTTAGTTTATAGTATGTTAGTAAGTGGGGGACAAATCTTGCAAGCTTAATTTGACCCAGTTCCCAGTGTCCGATGGAGCTGAAATTTTGTATACAGGTTTGGTTCAGATGACAATACAATATTAAAGTACAGTCAGCAAAAAAGCTTGTCATAAAAATGAAATTTTCACTAAAAACTTATTGGATCTGTATATAGTAAATTGTAAACAAACGATCGAATTTAAAGGAGAAAATTTGGTAAACCTCTTTTTTGTTGATGTTTTTGTTTGTTGTTGATCTTGTTTTATTTTGCCTTTTATTTTCCAACTTTGTAGAACCAAACCACTGCCTGCTAGAATTTGAGCCGAAGCGTTTATTTTTTTAAATCGAAACGAAGCCGGGCCGTATTGTTGTTGTTGGAAAAAGGATAACAAAGTGACGTCACACACATACAAATGCAATCGACATTCCAATTTCAAATTCACCAATCGCAAGCATCGTTTCTAGTGTCACCAAGTATTCTGTGACAGAGGGATAAACCTTTCTAAATCTTATTATTTAGGTGTATATTTATTAAAATCCGCCATGTTTTTTTATGATGTAACATCTATATTTATATATATTATCACGTTACGGGAGGTAACGGACAATTAAAAGTTAAAATAAGAGGAGAGTTAAGTAAAGGAAACAATTGAGTAGTTGTGAGACGGGTCGATTTTTTTCTAAATACTTCATTTTCAATTTTTCAATTGAGTAGAAGTTAACAGCCAATTCAGATCCGTTCAGTAGCTTTTCCGTGAAAGAGTAACAAACATCCATATATCCATACCTACTCACAAACTTTCGCATTTATAATATAAGCTGGATTATTAAGAGAAAAGATTTGTATTTTTGTTTGTAACGAATAAACTCGAAAACTACTGAACCGATTTTAAAAATTCTTTTACTATTGAAAAGCTACATTCTTTCTGAGTAACATTTAGGTATTTTATTTACCCCGATATTCCCACCTGGTACCGCTGGTACCGTCCCACGCAAGTAAATTTATATTTTATAAAGCTAGAACTATTTTTTATATATTAAAATAATAAATGATAATGTAATTAGCTTGCATTTATGCCTAAAAACTAATTAAGTATACAACTTTATTTCATTAGCTCTTATACTCACAATTTTTCTAAATGTTAAAAACAAAATTATAACGCTGAAAGCGTACGTAAGAATGGTTCGTCAACGGTCAGTGTTTCTTTTTTAGATTTTGTTGTACGAAAAATTAAATGAGAGTGCCTGGAAAAGTGGAAAGACGTCTTTTCTAATTCAAGTCGTCTGGCAACACTAACAGCGTTTAAGCCTGGGGTACACGGGTAGAGTAAACGGTATAGTAGCATAGTAGAGTGCTACATCGGTTGTTAGGTTTGCCAAATCTTAAAACTGAAAAGCCGGACTGGCCAGCTAAGTTTATCCGGAATTTTGGGTATCAAGGCCGGACAAAGAATTCATGTCTTAATTCTAAAATAAAAGCCATATTTCTGCCGCGGCCGGAAAAGTTTGCAAGTTGGCCGAAGAGGTAATAACAGGACAAAACAGCCGGACATTTTCTAATTTCGCTGTACAAGCATCTAAAAAGCCTGACCGCGTCTGGTTTTGTCCGAACGCCCGAAACCCTAGCGGTGGTGGAGGAGCAGGAGCCACATGCAATTCTATAAATTTGCTATCAACATGAACTGTCGTCAGTCAACAATATTGAAAAATTACTCTGCCGTGCTGCTATACCGTCCTACCTACTCGTGTACACCCGGCTTAAGAGCGTTTAGAGGGGCTGGCTTGATTAAATTCAGTTTTTATGTGAGGAGGAACACGCTACTTCGAATTAACTACACAGTGTTATACACCTTTTTGTTCCAACACGACATAATGTAATTTGTTCAGGCGGTAATGGCAGCTTTCTGATTAAAACCTTTTTGGGAAAAGAAAACATGTAAGGGTCCAATATAATTTTTTTGAAAGTTACCTTACTTTCTCAAGTTTAATGCATTTATTTACTAGTCTAATACGACTAACGACCCGGTAGTAATCTTTTGAACTAAAACATTTATCATACGACAGTCCATTTTGACAACTAATTTTGTATTGCAAGCCGTGACTCCTCCGTCACGGCTGTCACCGAAACAGACAGGAATGTGGGATTTTACCTTTAAGCTGATTATCTGAGAGGAAATGAGATCCTCGTACAGTTTTTTTTATTATAAATAAAATAAAATATTTTTTCTTTCAGATAAAATTAATCATCCTTAACTTGTTAAACATGATCTTACATCATATTCTATATTTTTGTAGCATCTATTTTGTCTTAAAGCATTAATTTATTTATTTATTTATTATGGTACACAGACAGATTACAATCGTTACATGTTAAATCTAATAATTGTTACCTTAACCTAGACAGTAACCCACGTAGAGTGTACACAACATGTTTTAAAAAAAAAGGTGGCGTGCAATAAAAAAAAACATTATTTATACTATAAAAATACCAAAAAATAAAAAAATACAATTAAAAAGTCAAATTATAAAATCAAATGTCATAAAATAAATAAAATAACTATAAAAATGCAAGAAACTGACTACAATATTACTAATAAGATTACTTATTATTTTTTACATTAAATTACCATAAAATAAAGAAAAATACTTACATCAAAGTCAAATCATGAAATCAAATATCGTTAAAAAAAGCATACTTGAGGTTTGTTGTAAATCTAATATATATTAAATGAATTGCTGTTCGTTAAAAAAAAACGGTTCGGAAACGGCTTGACCGATTTGAACACTTGGTTTTTTGTTTTGTCCGTTATAGTTCAAGGGTGGTGTATATAAAAATAATGGTGAAAATCCTAAAGATTATAAAAAAATAAAACCGCCTTCTAAAAAACCACATCAAAAAAGTAAGAAATAATTCCTCACCAAATAAATAACGTAAGTACTTTGAAGTCGGGCGTGCAACATGTACAATTTTTTGTTGTTTTTGTTAAAACCCGCCCGACTTCAAAGTACTTACGTTATTTATTTGGTGAGGAATTATTTCTTACTTTTTTGATGTGGTTTTTTAGAAGGCGGTTTTATTTTTTTATAAAAATAATTTTTATTTCACTCTTTTTAGTGCATCGTGCAGGCAATTTACGTGTTTTCTGGTAAATAGGTATGTGATCAAACTCAAAACCTCCTTTTTCGAAGTCGGTTAAAATACCTTGAGGTATCCCCTTTTTAACAAAACAAGAATCATCTAAATCGGTTTATAAACAAAGAAGTTATGCCTAAAGATACGTATTAAATTCACTTAAAGTGGTGACGAAAACGACAGTATTTTCAAGATTTCCTGAAAACTACTGAACCGATTTCAAAATTTCAAAAAATGGGACCAACTTGGAAACCAACCTGATGTAATAACGTTTGAACCATTTCAATCGGTTCAGCCGTCTTCGAGTAATCGGTGGACATACATAAAAAAAAAAAAAAAAAAAAAAACATACATACAGACGAATAGAGAACCTCCTCCTTTTTGATTTAGAAGTCGGTTAAAAAGCTAAAAATTATCAATAAATAATTGGGTATGGAAATCCTTCCTATAACTGTCAATGCTATACAAAACTGACATTTCTTCGTGCTCCTTCTATGCTCACTTACTAGCTCCAGCTACTTGCACCGTGTACAAGTACAAGTGACATTTGCGGCAGGCAGTGTAAAAAAATCTTTGGTGAATATAGATGCGCTTTGCGAATATTTATTTTTATTTGTCTAAGTATCTTTATTAGATGTAGGTGAAACGAAGTTCACTGGGTCCACTAGTAAGTAATAAAAATCAGAAAACCCAACCTCCCTTATTCCAAAACGTGGACTAAGGTTAGACCTGGTTTAAAACTGCTGCTAAATCTGCCTTTCATTTAGGAAATGAAAGTGACAGCACCAGTTTAGTATCAGTTTTAAACCAGGGTGCCTACCATCAACTCTTATTGCGGTTTTGTTTAGGACCTAAACTGATCTGCTTCGCTTATTCGTACCACGACAGCTTAATATCAATGACAGCGATTCAGTGATCATTCAATGACATTTCACAGCCGCTGAGCTGTCATCAACTCTTATTTGACGTATAACTTGGCCAAGCTAACATGACACCTGCAGGTTATACCCGTCCCTTTCACTGTCCGGGCATGACAGAATCGAGTGAAAGAGACGGGTAGAAGAAATAAGGACACAAATCGTTCGGTCATTCACATTTAGCAATTCATTTGCGATCTAGTTTTTAGAAGGTCATGGTACGAAAGAAAGCAATTCATTTTAGGAACCTATTCTGCATCGCGCTATTTTTGAATCGCTGTCTTAAAGTTGATGGTATGCACCCAGGACTATTTTAGTCCACGTTTTGGAATAAGGGAGAAGGAGTTTTTGAAGGTAAAATACAAACAAAGAGGCAGTTACACTTTATTTGCAATTTAGAGAAACTTATTTACGCTACTTGGAGGAGTTCCAGTAGAAGTCTGAATTAGAAGAAAAACTAAAACAGCAAAACTATTTAAGGCACTTAAAACGAGCGTTTTCAAGTAAAGTAACTGGGTAAATCTTATACGATATTTTCAAGACGTTTAAAGTTAATTCAAACATATTAATAATTGACCTAACTGCTCAAACCCTTACACCTTTAATCTACACTTACGAGGTATCAAAGGATGTATTGATCCAGCCCTAAAAGGGATCGTGTGGAAAACTATAACCTTCCTTAAGATGTAAGCGGCAGGGTTGAGATTCGAATAATAACCTGTAAAGGAAAAGCGCCTGTCAAGATGTATCATATTTTTTTCGCCGTCATGTTGGGCACAGTGAATATGTAATAGGCAGTAAGAACTACTTTTAAAATTCTATTTTAAGCTTTTAAGTAACTATTTTTGGAATAAAATAAACATAATTTCTGTTTTTGCTCAAAATATGGTATACTTAATACCTGTGATGAAGATGTTACAGGACTTTCATGAGATAACATGTTTTGCTAATTTATTAGCATGCAGCATTAGATGGAAATAATGCTATCATCTCTACAGAATATAAAACAAAGTGGCTCTCCGTCCTCTGTGGTAGACGCTTTGATGTTTTTAGACTTACGCAACGCGTTTTTATGCGGTTGTTATCAATATCCCGACTGATTTAATAGGAAGGTTAGTTTGTATGTTACATACAAAACTCACAACAATGATTTGTATATAACATGTATATTACATTACCCTTAGTACTTATATAACAATATATTTATGTTACGCTCATTGCTCACAAAACGCTCATTGAGCGAAAAACCGAAGTATAACGCGTTGTGGTCACTGAAAAATGTCCACATGGGGAAATTCGTGTTGTGGCTCTTACGAAGACGGTCACGACACGTTGTGGAAATTACAGAAATAATGACAAAAACGTTTTCTAAATATTATATAGAGGAAAGATTACATTTTTTGCTTGTTTCGTTTCTTTGTTTGTAAAGGATAAAAACAAAATACTACTAGACTTATTTCACCGTTAGAAAGCAACATTCAACATTCTTTCCGCGTGACATAGGCTATATTTTATTCGGATATTCCCAAGGGTACGGGCACCACGCAGGTTTAATTGCGGGAAGCCGATAGTAGATAATATAAACATTTCAGAATCCATACTAATATTATAAATGTGAAAGTGTGTTTGTTTGTTTGTTTGTTTGTTTATTTGTTTGTTTGTCCTTCTTTCACGTCAAAACGGAGCAACAGACCGACGTGATATTTGGTATGGGGATAGTTTGGGAGCTGAAGAGTAACATAGGTTACTTATTATTCCGGAAAATTGAGTAAAAATTGTAATTTTCTATGAAAAATCGTTTAACTGTCGTACCTTCGATACAAAACTGTCATTTCTTCCATTGCCGTTTCCAAAGAGTATGTAATCGCTGACGTCTGCGCGGTCAAAATCGAATACTAATCTTTTCCATAAGATAGATAAAATAAAAAATGTACTGTAACTAGCGCCGAAAATGCCCAAGTCGCGCATGCGCGCAGAGTTATCTGACACTCACTCTACTTCACAGAGTAATTTTTTATATGTAGGAAATAGAGACCAAGCTTGGGCCCTTTTATTGGTAGTGTGTAACTAGCGCTATCTGTTGTCTGGTCTAGGCAACTTTTGGTGTATAAACACACACACAAGATGTTGGTAACCGGGTCCACTAATAAATGGCAAAACAGCGTTTGCCGGGTCAGCTAGTTGTCTATAAATAATAATAGTGCAAAGGTACTTCTATCATTCAATACACTATGTCATCATACGTATGGAAGCGAAGACTATTACACCGGTACTTAATCTGAGAGGCATTCATGTCTCGTAAATATTGCTCCTTCAGGCAAGGTGAATTGTTAATACGCGCCCATGGTTGTGTTATGAAATACGCGACACAGGCCCTGTAATTCTGAAGATGGCTTCAAGGGTGCTTTTTTGGGGGGGATGACGGTTTTATTATGAATAGAAGGAAAGCGATTTAAAATGAGTTTATGTGGGAAGTGAATGGGGTGGGTTGGGTGTATGAAATGCTTGTAAAAGCAAAGAATACTATAATATAAGTATGTTCTTATATATAACTAGCTTTCCGCCCGCGGCTTCGCCCGCGTGGACTACACGACGTTATCCCGCGGGAATGTGACATTTTTTCGAGGTAAAAAGTAGCCTATGTTCCTCTCCAGACTCCAAACGTGTCTGTGTCCCAAATTTTAGCCAAATCCGTTCAGCCATTTTAGCGTGATTGACCAAACATCCAAACATCTAAACTTTCACATTTATAGTAGGATGGAATGTATTTCCAATAATAGGTATATTGGAAGTACATTGTCTCGAAATTAAAATACATTTTCGGTGATAAGTTATTACTAGATATAAAATATTATAATGTAGTACCTAACTAAAATTAATTGAAGTCTCTTTTTTAAACATAAAATAAAATCTAATTTGGAGTTAGGTTTAAAGTGTCTTTGGAATATCATTCCAGTTTTGTAATTAATTAGAAGTATACTTGTATAATATTTTATTAGTTTTACAAGGTATCTTTAGATTCACAAAATTATTATCGCAAAAATTGCGCAAGCCACATTGCCAGCTGGCGGGCTAGCTAACGAGCCGGGCGATGCGTCGTTTCACCACAGAATAAATAATAGTACACAGGTACAGAAGCTTCACTCCGTTAAAACATTTAAATAAATAGCAACTCTAATAACAACGCAATAAAGTGGAATTCAGCTTGTACGGCGCTAATAAGGAACGGCCAGACGTTGCATCTTTTTCTATCGCATATATTCTAGCTCTTTTGCGGATCTAACTCTATGGATTTCGCACCGCGCCGTTCGGGCGAGTGTAGCACGCAAGTACATCGAGTGACAGACGCCTGGTTTCACCTCTTTTCGCAATGCGAGAGAGAGAGCGAGAGAGAGAGAGAGGCGAGCAACGACGCTTGTGGTGTAAGCCGAAATATGAAAAGCGGTGAAACATCACATTTCCAATCGCCCGGCTCGATCGTTCGCCAGCTGGCTCTGTAGCCTTTTTTTGTTTAAAGTGGGGGCAAATAAAGTCTTTTCCTCAGTCAGACACAGGGCCTGTCTCTCATCGCACCCAGGCCTCCCGCCAATCCTAATAGGCTTCGCGTCAGGGCTGTGCATTTCTAAACCCTGCCCCTACCCCTAACGAGCTTGAAAGCTTGAGAGGAGGCCGCCCGGACAGAGGGAGAGAGCCTCTTTTCAATCTCCCCATAAGGTTACCCACTCAAAGTGGCTCTGTAGCCTGCGCTTTATACAATACTTTTATATATTTGTAAGTTGTTTTCAACGATAGAGAAAAGGAGGTTCTATGAAGTTAACGCATAACTTAATAAGTCAAGAAAAATTTTAAATCTCATTATTTTTTGTTCCAGGTAAGGACCGAATTCACGACCTCTAACGCAGTAGACATGATCACTGCGCTAGCAGACAAGTCAAAGTGAAAAAGACAAAAGAAAGACAATGTCCAGTTACAAGACGTAAGTAAGTGTCAAAAGGATAAAAAATACAATACAGTGCCACAAATTTTCTGTTCCGGTGACAGCGGTACTACGTACGTTTTTCTTTTTTTTGTAGCAATTTAACCGGCCCTGACTTCTAAGGACTTCATGGTCTATGGTTGGACATCAACTTGACAGCAAAATGATATAAAAAAACACGTTAGTTTCACATTTTGACCACCGGAACAGAAAAGAGAAACAGGAACGTGCTTTTCAAACGCTCGCGTCTGTCAGTTTCCAGTCTGCCAAGCCTAGCAAAATAAAAAACATAAAAAAAAATTGCGTGTCCTCTACAATTAGTAAAACCAACTGTAATACCTAATACTGTGAACGTAATCGACAAATTTGATAGGCGCCGGATGGACGTGATATTGTTATCATGAAAGAGTTTATTTTTTACACGGATCCCCTGTTTATGATTCTCTCTTCGTAGGATTTTTATTCTAAAGCCTTTACATTTAATAGCGACTCCGTGTTGGCACACCGGTTTTTAAGGTGCAGCTATATCTGAGATCCCAGGTTTGAATCCAGAACCCTTAATGCGATAGACACGATCGCTGTGTTATCAGACAAGTCAAAGTCAAACACTTAAAATGGTGTTAAAAAATTAAAGAAAGACAATGTCCAGTCAGAAGTGTTGAAAGGATAAAGAAAAACAATGAACAGGAACGTGATTTCCAAACGATCGCGTCTGTCAGCCTCCAGTCTGGGAAGCCTTCCAAAATAAGAAACACAAAAAAAATAGCGTGTCCTCTACAATAAGTAAAACCAACTCTAATACTGTAAACGTAAAAGGAAAATTTGATAGGCGCCGGATGGACGTGATATCATGAGTTTTTTTTTTGACACGGATCCCCTGTTTATGATTCTCTCTTCGTAGCATTTTTATTCTAAAGCCTTTACATTTAATAGCGACTCCGAGTTGGCACACCGGTTTATAAGGTATATCTGAGATCCCAGGTTTGAATCCAGAACCCCTAATGCGATAGACACGATCGCTGCGTTATCAGACAAGTCAAATTCAAACACTTATAATGGTGTTAAAAGATAAAAGAAAGACAATGTCCACTCAGAAGTGTTGAAAGGATAAAGAAAAACAATGAACAGGAACGTGATTTCCAAACGATCGCGTCTGCCAGCCTCCAGTCTGAAGCCGCAGCCTTGCAAAATAAGAGACAGAAAAAATAACGTATCCTCTACATTTAGTTGCACAAAACCAACTGTAACACTGTTAACGTAAAGCGCAAATTTGATCAGCGCCGGATTGACGTGATATTGTTATCCTGAAAGACTTTATTTTTTACACGGATCCCCTAGTTTATGAGTTTCCCTGCATAGCCTTTTTATTCTAAATCCAATACATCCATAATGTCGAGATTCGTGGTTGAGTGGTGTACGCTCGGTTTTACAGGTGCTTCTATATCTGTGGTCCCCGGTTCAAGTCCCAGTCAGGTAAATATATAAAATTAACTTTCTGTATTTTCTCGCATCTGGGTGTATGTGGTGACACCCGTCGTTGTTTCACAGGTACCTAATTAGGCTACTTAATTAGGGACTGGAGCACCAAATGTGATGGTATCCAATATTATTTAGTAGCTTTACGCCCGCGTGGACTACACGACGTTATCCCGTGGGAATGTGATATATTTCCAGGATAAAAGTAGCCTATGTTCCTTTTAGGTTGTTCCAGGTTACAAAGTGTCTATGTCCCAAATTTCAGCCAAATCCGTTCAGCCGTTTTGGCGTGATTGAGTAACAAACATCCAAATTTCTAAACAACCTTATCTTAACTTTCACATTTTTAATATAAGTAGGATTTATAATGAAATTATCCAAAGACCGATTCCTCGACCCTTAAAGCAGTAGACAAACAAGTCAAAGTCAAGTACTAATAACGGAGTAAAAGGACAAAAGAAAGTCAGTGTCCAGTTAGAAGTGTTGAAAGTTAAAAAAATCAATAAACAGGAACGTGCTTTCCAAACGATCGCGTCTGTCAGCCTCCAGTCAGGAGCCGCAGCCTTGCAAAATAAAAGACACAAAATATAGGGTATAGTGTTCATAGTTACAAAAAAACTACTCTAGTATACTGTGAATATAAAGCGCAAATTTGATCGGCGCCGGATGAGCGTGATATTGTTATCCTGAAAGAGATTATTCTTTACATGGTTTATGATTTTTCCTGTGTAGCATTTTTATTCTAAAGGTAGGCTTTAGAATAAAAATGCTACGCATGATGAGATAATTATGTATAGGTACATACGTAATGAAATACGTATGTACCATAACAGGTGGTAGGTAAAAAAATGTTGGACGATTCATAAGCATTAATTTTATTTAATCTATATGAATAAAAATTTATTGACTTTGACTTGACTTTGACTTTGAAATCATCCAATGAGTAATTACAGTTTATTGTCCGATTGTTTATTTCAATTAACCTTTTATTAATAAGTATGTATGTGAAAGTGTGTTTGTTTGTTTGTCCGTCTTTCATGTCGAAACGGAGCAACGGATCGACGTGATTTTTGATATGGGGATAGTTTGGGAGCTGGAGAGTGACGTATGCTAGTATTTATTCCGGAAAATTATAAAATAAAAATGGTAAGTAATTTTGTATGGAAAATCGTTTAACTGACGTAGGTACTATACAAAGCTGTAATTTCTTCCATGGCCGCTTACAAAGAGTATGTAATAATCACTGACGTTTTCATGAAGATCGACTTAAGTTACCTCAGTATTAAGTCGATCTTCATGGACGTTTTATGCCCGAATACTCGTACGCTACTTATCTTTGGGAGCGTCTCACATATCGCCCTGTCACTTTAAATGTCAAACGTATGAAAGAGATGCCATGATGTTTGAGACGCTCCCAAAGATGATTTGCGTTCGAGAATTCAGGCGTTAGCCGCTTTGGATTACCTACTTCTATTAAGTGACATAACGACCGACATCGCTCGAAGGATTGCTCAGTTGAAGTGGCAGTGGGCGGGACACATAGCGCGGAGAACCGATGGCCGTTGGGGCGGAAAGGTTCTCGAATGGCGACCGCGAACCGGACGACGTTCCGTGGGCAGGCCCCCTACAAGGTGGACCGACGATCTGGTCAAGGTCGCGGGAAGCCGCTGGATGCGGGCAGCGCAGGACCGATCGTTGTGGAGATCCTTGGGGGAGGCCTATGCCCTGCAGTGGGCGTCGTACGGCTGAAATGATGATGATGATGATGATTAAGTGACATTTGTGGCAGGCAGTGTATAAAACTTCTTTGGTGAATTAAGATGCGCTTCGCAATTAAGTATTTAATTTTAGCTTTATTAGATGTTGGTGATACGAAGTTCACTGGGTCCGCTAGTCGAAAAATAAAACGTATATATAAGGCGTATTTGATTATTGGAAAACAAAAGTGAAAAACAAGATTACAGTATTGTGTTTTATTGTTTCAAAGAAAGACCTTAACCAGTAGGCATTTATCAATTAGGTCAATCGAGCTCGCACTAAAGTGTGGCTTCCCAAAAGCCCGTTAAGTTGAATTATGGCAGAATGCGAGCGCAGTGCTGACGACGACGAGTGCTATTACTGTGACTTACGCGCACTGTGCCTCGGTGAGCTGTCGGTTTTATTAAACACTTGCGGCTTACTGCGGCTTTGCCCACAGGCTTAAGATCTTTATGTATCTCTCAAGATATAGCACAGTGTTAGTCTAACAGCTACCTAAGTGTGGCTTTCCAAAAGCCCGTTAAGTTGAATTATTATGGCTAAATGCGAGCGCAGTGCTGACGACAAGAAAGTGTTATTACTGTGCCTTACGCGCAGTATGCCTTCGGTCAGATATCGGATTTATTAAACACTAGCGGCTTACTGCGGCTTCGCTTGCAAGTCTTAAGGCTCCATGGTATCTCTCAAAATCTAGCTTGTTTCTGAGTTTATTAGCTAAGTGTGGCTTCTCAAAAGCCCGTTAAGTTCAATTGCAGCAGAATAGGAGCGCATTGCTGACGAGATGACGAGTGCTATTACTGTGACTTACGCGCTTTGTGCTTCAGTGAGCTATTTAATTGGTTTTATTAAACACTAGCTTTCCGCCCGCGGCTTCGCCCGCGTAGACTACACGTCGTTATCCCGCGGGAATGTGACATTTTTCCGGGATAAAAACAGCCTATGTTCCTCTCCAGGCTACAAAGTATCAGTGTCCCAAATTTTAGCCAAATCCGTCCAGCCGTTTTGGCGTGATTGAGTAACAAACCTACAAACATCCAAACATCCAAACATCCAAACATCCAAACATCCAAACATCCAAACATCCAAACATCCAAACATCCAAACATCCAAACATCCAAACATCCAAACATCCAAAAATACAAACATCCAAACATCCAAACATCCAAACATCCAAACATCCAAACATCTAAACATCTAAACTTTCACATCTATAATATTAGGTAGGACTAGTGGCTTTCCGCGATTTACCCGCGTGGTGCCGGTTCCCGTGGGAATATCGGGATAAAATATAGCCTGCTACTCATAAAAAAGTAGCTTTCTAATGGGGATTTTTTTTATGATTTTAAATTTTTATTTTTTGCATTCAAAATGCAATTTTTATTACAGAAAAATGGAAAATGAAGTATTTAGAAAAAATCGACCCGTCTCACAACGGATCAGTCTCATCGGAGCTAGTTGTGAGACGGGTCGATTTTTTCTAAATACCTACTTCATTTTCCATTTTTCTAGGTTTAATAGTTTTTGACTTTATCCATTACAAACAAACAAGCGAAGAAAAATCAAATCTTTTTCTTAATTTTTCTTTATAATAATAGTTTTATACTATAGACTAGCCACTGCCTATAGTAACCTTAAGCCTTAAGCCTTTCACTCAAAAGTCTTATTTATAAAAAAGAAAGAAATTTACTCAAACAACAAAGATCCATAAATTGATAAGTAGGTGATACAAAACGAAAGCTTAATTCCTATGTTAGTTAGTACTTTATAACTAAAATGGAGCAAGTGATACAGCAAATATGCGCGATCTATGGACAGAATCCATAATCGGCAAAGCTTCTTAAAACACTATTCCGGTATGATGGTCCTTAAAGTCTAGCTTACATAATTGTCTTAGTCTGAACGTGACTTACCAAAAGCCCGATAAGTTGAATTATTCTTCAATGTACAGTGCTAACTGCGAGTGATAAAACTGAGTTACATATTCTGTGCCTCGCGGTGCTATCGGCTTTATTCATATACGGAGTACCGAAGATGTGGCGAGTTTTCATGCCGATACGACAAGTGATATTACTGTGCCTTACGTGCACAATATCCTCAGGGAGCTATCGCTTTTATTAAACAATAGTGACTAACTCCGGCTTTGCTCACAGTCTTAAAATCTCTACGTATCTCTCTAGCATTGAGTTAGTCTAACAGCTAAGTGTGGCGTCCCAAAGGTCCGGTATGTTGAGTTATGGCAGAATGCGAGCGCAGTGCTGACGACGATTATTACTGTGACTTACTGTGCTTCGCTGAGCTATTATATACTTGGTTTTATTAAACACTAGCAGCGGTTAAATGTGACTACACTCGCGTGGACACTTGCTCTTCAAGATATTATGGGGATCTGAAGATATGGCAAATTTTTATGCCGATTGAAATCAAGCCCGTTGAGTTGAATTATAGCAGAATGTGAGCGCAGTGTTGACGACGAGTGATATTACTGTGACTTGCTCGCACTTTGCTTCAGTGAGGTTTCCGTTTTATTAACTGGGACTGTGCTCACGAGGATACTTTTAAAGTCACATTTAAACTAAATTATTTATATTTTAATGAATCAGAAACCCTTTTTAGTTGACAACCAAAATCATAATTATTGGATTCAAAATATAATGTAAGTATGAGCCTAACCTACCTTCATCTTTATAAGCTGTCAAATAGGACGATAAAAGCTTACTTTATTTCCTCATTACGTAACCTTAAGTTTTTGTTCATCTTATCTTTGTAAAAGGAAGAATTTTCTGCTCAGAGGCAAAATCATAAAAACTGTGGAAATGATTAATGGCTAAGATGGCCGCTATCTAATTCTTCTAAGTAGAAAACTGGCCATTTTGACTTTGTAGTACGTCTGAAAAGGTCTTGTAATATTTTTTTAAAAAGGTTACAGCTAAAAAGTTTTACTAATGTCATCCCGCGGTTTTTCCCACGTCCAATTAGTTCATCGGCTTTATTTTTGTCCTGCAACCCTAGCACGAAAAACTGTCGTTATGGTAACCGTTAACGTGATCGTATTATTTTGTATGAAAACCAGAGCAGCGCCTCTTTCGGTCGTATAAGGAACTGAAAGTTCATACATATTTGGCAGCAGGGTGCCTACCATCAACTTTAAGACAGCGATTCATAAATAGCGCGATGCAGAATAGGTTCCTAAAATGAATTGCTTTCTTTCGTACTATGACCTTCTAAAAACTGGATCGCAAATGAATTGCTTAATGTGAATGACCGAACGATTTGTGTCTTTATTTCTTCTACCCGTCTCTTTCACTCGATTCTGTCATGCCCAGAGAGGGAGAGGGGCGGGTATAACCTGCAGGTGTCATGTTAGCTTGGCCGATTTATAAGTCAAATAAGAGTACATGACAGCTTAGCGGCTGTGAATTGTCATTGAATGATCACTGAATAGCTGTCATTGATATTAAGCTGTCGTGGTACGAATAAGCGAAGCAGATCAGTTTAGGTCCTAAACAAAACCGAAGTAAGAGTTGATGGTAGGGACCCAGCACTTTGACAACTTTTGAAGGACGGTATAGTTTACTATTCGATTGGCAAAACGATAGTTTTTCATGCTAACCCCCAGCATGCACATATTTGAGACGTCTGAAACAGTATGTCTGATCAGGATCAAAAATCTGTAACAAGTGGAAAACGAAATCAGTTTTGGTTTTATAAAAAAAAAGACTCGCCCATTTAATCAAGAAATTTTGTACTTAGTTCTATTTTAATTCCAATATCGGAACTCCTTAATTTATCTTTCATTAAATAATCTGATAAAGTGTTTTGGAATCAAACAAGGATATCGATTTACGTTTTAATAATATTTGTTTTCAATTTTAGCCTCTCAGGCCTTCCCCTAAAATTGACATTCCGGATTATTCAGACGTGTTTTTGCCATAGGAAAATCAATTTAAGCAACCACATTTGTTTTGAATAATTAAAAATTATTTTACAAAGAGTTTTCGATAAAAGCAATTTTAATTTGATTAAATTGGAACTCTTACGTAGCGCTGTTATTTATTTGATCAGTTTTTTTTCGTGGAATCCGTTTTTATTCAAATTTAATTTCGATTTTTTACTTTTATCTTTTGAGTAAACAATATTGGCAGGGCAGGACTGCCTTTTACCTACAAGCGTTATAAAATATGGCTGTAAGCTCTTATATCAAATTGTTTTTGATAGTTATTTTTTACGTAGGTAGTTGACGTGAGGTAAATTAATAAATACTAGCCTTCTGCCCGTGTATTCGCCCGCGTAGACTACACGACATTATCTCGCGGGTATGTGATGTTGTTCCGGGATAAAAGTAGCCTATGTCACTCTCCACCTCCCAAACTTTCAACATAGGTACCAAAAATCACGACGAATCCGTTGCTCCATTTTGACCTGCAAGACGGACAAACAAACAAACTCACTTTCACATCATACTTTTAATATTATAAATGTGAAAGTTTGTGAGAACGTTTGTTACTCTTTCATGCAAAATAATAAGTAGGCCCCTAGGCTACAAAGTATCTGTGACCCAAATTTCAGCCAAATCCGTTCAGCCTTTTTGTCGTGATGAAGTAACAAACATACAAACATCCAAACATCTAAACATTCACATTTATTATATTAGTAGGATTAATCAACTGTGCTGTGTTATTTATGGCAATTGGAAACTACAGCGTGTGTTCAACAACAATATGCAATTTTTGAACATTTTCCCGATAGATAATCAAACCTGGGACCCCAGTGACAACTAGAATACCAACGCATCAGCCACTCGACCATTGGCTTAATGATATAAAAAACTTTCGTATAAGTACTACTGGGTGCATACCATCAACTTTAAGACAGCGATTCAAAAATAGCGCGATGCAGAATAGGTTCCTAAAATGAATTGCTTTCTTTCGTACCATGACCTTCTAAAAACTGGATCGCAAATGAATTGCTAAATGTGAATGACGGAACGATTTGTGTCCTTATTTCTTCTACCCGTCTCTTTCACTCGATTCTGTCATGCCAGGAGAGTGAAAGGGACGGGTATAACCTGCAGGTGACATGTTAGCTTGGCCAAGTTATACGTCAAATAAGAGTTGATGACAGCTCAGCGGCTGTGAAATGTCATTGAATAATCACTGAATCGCTGTCATTGATATTAAGCTGTCGTGGTACGAATAAGCGAAGCAGATCAGTTTAGGTTCCTAAACAAAACCGCAATAAGAGTTGATGGTAGGCACCCTGTACTGTTTAAAAAGAATATGGAACTCGTAAAATAGACAGTTCAGCCTTTAAATTAACTTTATAATTATTAAAATATCCAGTAAATAAATATTCCTATTAAGAATGTACTTGTCACTTACGTTTAAATGCTTCAATTAAAATCTGTCAGAAAATTAAAGTTAGCAAATAGTTGTTCGTTATCTGTGCTTTGTTCAAGTTTCTAATAGTTTAATGACTTTCAAGTTAGTCTTAAACAATTTAGAAATATCTATTGTAGTTACTACAACTCATCTTGAAAATCTAATAAATTGCTTTTATGGGAACTCTTAAATCTGTTTTCGTGAAAAATTATTACAAACTAGATTTTCAGTAAAAAGAAAACCTAATATTTTAAAGTGAGATTGAATATTATGTATTAAAAAAAATATAGCACTTAGCTTAAAAGGAAATGTCCTCCAACCTTTATTATTACTGACTAACTGGTACACGATTCCGTGAAAAAATATCAGTACCTACCTAACCCTAGCATGAAAAACTATCGTTATAGAAATAGAATAGTAAACTATACCGTCCTCTAAAAGCTGTAAAAGTGCTACTGTCAGATACAAGTATTGAATTTCAGTTCCATAAACGACCGAAAGAGGCGCTGCTCAGGTTTTCATTTTCATACAAAATAATACGTTTACGAAAACGGTAAACATAGCAACAATTTTTCGTGCTAGGGCTACGAGCAAAAACCATAAAAACACACGCCATGTACGCAGCGCGGTCACAGATTATATGCTATGCGCGGTGCCACAAGGCTAACTTCAGCATTGCGCGGTGCGCTGCTGAAATCGGAGGTGCCGCGAACGCAACGTTTTATAAGCTCGTTTCAGCGTTGTACAACGCTGAATTCCGCGGCGCGGCGCGCGACTATTTATGTTCTTAATCGCTTAGTATATTTTTAATCGGCATTGGGTGGCGTTATTAGTCTTTCTTATTTTGTCTTGTTTGGCTTTGTATTTATTTTCTTTTGTATATTATCATCATCTTTTATAGTTAGGTATAAATACAGTCTAGTTCGTGCTTAACTTTATGATCACCCTCGCCTTTCGGGACATCGCGTTGACGCAATGCAGAAGTCAGTGTTGTAATATTTGCTGTGCGGCGCCGCAACGCTGAAATCAGCATTGTACAACGTGGAATTCTGCGGTGCGGTGCCGCAACGCGAAAATCAGCGTTGGACGCTCGTGCTCGCAGCTGATTTCAGCATTGCGGTACTGCACCGCTTGCATGTTTTTATTCCCACAGGATATAATATAACCTATGTCACTCAGGAATAACGCAGCGCTATTGGGGTAAGAATTTTCAAAATCGGTCTAGTAGCTTTTGAGGTTGTCTATTTAATTACAAGCAAACAAAACATCAAATCTTTTCTCTTTATGATATAATGGTAGATAAAGCGTTGATATACCTACCTATTATGTTTATTTTAATTAAAAAACAAAATTTTAAACTTGAAGTGTTTCAAAGCCAAAATTTACCGTTTAAAAATAAAAATAAAATCGCCCAACCACAGTTTTCTCATTAAGGAAAGTTTAAACTAACTAACTTTTCTTTCTAAAATCATTATTTCACTTGAGTTCATTTTATGACGAGACCTTTTAGTGCAATATATTAAATAGAAACTTATTAAACACTAGTTGTTATCTTTGTAATAAGTTCTGAAATTAAGATTTTTGCTTTAATTATAACTAAATGTACTTAGAAAGGCTGGGTCTATTTTCTTTTAATTATTTTATTTGATGAGAAAACTCAGTGCGTAACCGTTTTGGAGTAATGACGTTGACTTTATAATATTTCTTAGGGTAGTAGGTAATTACCCGATCGACTAAAATACTTTCTTACCGACAAAAATACTAATAGGTGAGCGTCGCCAATCTAACCTAACCTAAACCTATTTCTTCGCAACCAAACCTAGTATTTTAGTCGGTAAATTTAGTAATTTTTAGTCGGTCGGTGTATTATAGGTATTGCTTTTTACAAGCTTTTTATTAACTTGCCATGTTAGTTAGTTGCTAGTTAGTGGGGGACAAATCTTGCAAGCTTAATTTGACACACTTCCCAGTGTCCGATAGAGCTGACATTTTACATACAGTTTGGTTCAGATGACAATACAATATTAAATCAGTCAGTAACGATTTGCATTTAATATGTACAGAATGTTGTTCTATAGTCCCACACTCCTGTCTGTTCCGGTGACAGTCGTGACAAAGGAGCCACTTGCAATACGAAATTTGCTGTCAAAATAGACTGTCGTATAAAAACTGTTTAAGTTCCAAAGATTATCACCGGAACAGATATGCTTGTCGCACTATATAAGTATTATGTAACCAGTCATCCCCTGTTCCATGTTTTCACATTTTATTTAATTTAACTATATACAATACAGATTGCAATTATTACAACGGCAACATTATTAAAACACATAGATAAAGACTGAATTGTAATCCAAAAGTTTTTGTACACAGAAAAAAAGTAAATAACATGGCCAAATAAATTTTATTTTCCAATAGCGAACGTAATCAAATTAACAATTAACAAAATGTATTATTATAACTCAATTTGTACAGATTCAGGGTAATTATTCCTTGTCGATTTATCGGGTCGGTACCTATTTGATACGATTATTAATGCTTCATTTAATTCGCCGATTAATTGAATTGCCTTAACAAACAAAACACGAGCAAATACATATTGTATGATATTGTTTCATCAATATATAATTTTGCTTAAAATCCCAGATTTAAAATTTTACTTCACTTCTTTGTCGGCGTGATTATAATGAATATTCATGCCAAATTACTAAGAGTCTATGAGCTAGTCTGGGGACGGACAGACGGACGGAAACTATAAGGGTGCCTTGTTTACAACGGAACCCTAAAAAGACAAACAAACATAAATTATCGCGAAACGCACCTACAACTACATTCATCAAAGAAGATTTATATACTGCCTGTCACAAAAGTCGGTCTATTAAATTAAAAGTAATCCGAAGCGGCTACAACGGTAGTGATTAAATTCTCTTTGGAAGCGACCATGGATGAAATTTCAGTTTCATATAGCCCGCCAGTAAGACGATTTTCCATACAAAATAACCATTTATATTTTAGAACGTTTTAAGCTTTTCTTAAGGATTTTCGTCATTATTTTTTATATAGACTTTATTTTTTATAGTAAGGGCAAATACAGTATTTTCGTATACCGCTAACGGCATGTTGGACTCAGTCAGATAGACCACCCCTGAACTATAACGAAAAAAAAAATATCGGGGCGTTTCTGAGTTTTAGCGAGACTTACGAATAGCAAATAAATTTTTATATATGTATAGATTATACACGCAGTACATAAATAAATACCCAAATATGAATACAAACGAAACACAAAGGGTGGTCTTATCGCTAACAGTGCGCTTAGATGTAATTGTTGAAAAAGTTGAAAAAAAAATTACATCGGGCAAGGTGACGATAAAATAACGATGTTTGTAGCAAAAAAGTAAATATAATTGGTAGCAATTATTTCAGCTTTATAGATTGTCAAATATCTGGAAAGATATTTAATTCGGGTGTTGAGGGTAGTAGTACCTTCACATTGATGAAATAAACGCTGGCTCACAGCGCGTAGTATTAGAAAGATTCGACGCTTCCTCTAACGACTCCGTAGCTCAGCGGTCAGAGCATTCGCCCGGACAGTGAAAGGTCCCGGGGTTTGATTCCCGGCGGAGCTACTTGGAGGATGGGTCGTTTTTTTGTAATATTTCATTTTCAGCATTGTTGTGTTTCGGCAGTTATAATAGATAAGATAGCCAGTTCCTCAGTGGTTGAGCATTCCGGGAGTAGTGCCCTTCCACCTTGCTTTTTCTATTCTCAGTTGGGCAAGTAATACGTAATAACTGAGTGTATAAATTAAGAGGGAGTACCTACGTACCCCCCAGTATTGATGTTCTATTCCCTCCCAAGATTGAAGGTTCCCGAACAAATTCAACTCGGATGGCACCTGTCACATTTCACTTAGTTGCGAAACTGGCGGAGTTGCGAACTCGCAACTTTTTGCCAACTCACGGCTCAGCGGTTTACTGAGTTGTTAGTTGAGAATATTTGGAATCTTCCCTCCCCTCTCGCCTTGGTTTGGTTGCGGAAAATTGATCGTAATGAAAACTGTAGGCTTATTTTTTTGAAGTGAAAACTTCTTTAGCAGCATTGTGCACTTTTTGTGATGGGTAAAAATGTTAAACTCGCGTCAGGACACGTGACCGTCAGATCGAAAATTAGACGGACATGTGACCTGATCGAAAAACTGTTACAATGTCATTAGAATAAAAAGGCAAATTTCGTCACCGTTTCCAAAGTTGTTATAGCTCAGGATAGAAAATGGGCGGCATTGAAGCCAGAAGACCTCGGTTCAAATCCAGTCCGTATTCTTTTCTTTTTTTTGTCAATTTCCTCTTATTGTGAAAATGTCTAGGGAGCCCTTTCCACTTCTGCCGGTACTCCCGGAGTGCAACCCATTGTTTTTTTTCTCTATTAGGACTCTCTGGTTATCATAAGAGGATAGGAGAGAAAAGCGTGATCGTTTGTATGTTATCATATTAAGGGCAGGATCTTCCAAAAACTGTGTCTTTGTCTTTTTCTTTAGGTGTGAAGAGTAATGAAAATAACCTCACTTCTTCATTTTTTCAATGTTTTTGTTGTTATTTTGAGCATAAATTCACTTTTTGAAAAAGTAGCCTAAGCATAATCTACTATATTATTATGTCATCACCTATTTTTCTATATATTATTCGTGAATTAGAGATAAATAATCTAAGTATAAAACCAAAAAAATATATAAATAATGAAAATTTTCTTTGTTTTAAATTTTTTTAAAAGTCGTAACTTGACTTTAAAAAAATTCAGATACGAATGTCGTTTTTCTAGCCACAAAATAATCAAGATCGTTTATTAAGCTTCAACATATATTTTTATCTGCTCAAAATAAAGAATATTTGATTGTTTACTTTTGAATCAATAATTGGTTGTTTTCGATAATTTGGAAGATCGTGCCCTTAAAGTTTTATTGGGAAAGGTTGCGTGAAATCGTTAAGGTGAATTAACTTAACGATTTCACACAACAAAAGAAAGAAATATACTAGCAGCTCATCTACTATGAATACTAGTTTCTGTGTTTATGTAAAAAAACGGAATTATATTAAAAATCAGATAGTATTAGGGGTTTAAGTATCAAATTGCCGTTTTGTATGGAGATTTTTGTACAATTTTTTTTTTCCCATACTAACGTTTTTGTAATTTATTCAACGATTAATATTCTGTAACTTTACAAAATTTTAGACTCGTATTTATGGACATTTAACTACTAAATGACATAGGTATTCGTTAAGAGCGAAAAAAATATTTTCACTAAGTTACAGCTAATAAAGAGTTTTTTCTATGTAAATAATCAAATATCGCGGTTATAAAATTATCAAAAGCTGCTCGATAGGGTCTTAATGTAACGCAATATTAAAGATATTATGTATTTCTAATATTATAAAAGTTGTTAAGTTATATGTACAGAAGAATAAAACGGCAATTTCATTCTTTAACCCCTATTATTTATGTCAGTACGCTACGCTTACTTTTCTCGCACGTACCCTGGGCAACAGCGTCGCTTAACCACTTCTAAGGTTAAAATGGCTTGCACGCTGCGCCCCGTCTCCACATACGTTTAGTTCGTGCAGGGGCGATACGCGCGCACACGAATTTTTTTATTTAAGTATTTGTTTAATTATTTTAAGACGCTTACCTGTAATTACTGAAGTTAACAATATTATTCTTTTAACTTAAATAGTAGAAATGATCGTTATGTTAACTTTTTTTTCATTCACAATGCAATTCAATGCAAAGAGCATTCGCCCGGACAGTGAAAGGTCGTGGGTTAGAGTCCCATCGAAGATAGTTGTAAGACGGGCCGTTTTTTTCTGATAATTCTATATTTTTTTTTATAGTTTCAATCATTAGTTTAGAACATTGATTCTTAAGAAAAATGTGGTTGAAAATATATACCTAAGGGTTCAGTCGCCGCAATGATTGGAGATAGCTAATTCTAAATCCTTATGCAAATTTTCCGCTTGTAATAGGCCGCCCGCCCCAATAACCTTCAAAAAGGAGCCTGACTAGACAGATAAATCAGTTTCAGATAAAATTAATTCTTTTCACTGCAAGGTCGATTCAATTACAATTCCAATATCTCAATATTAATTTTGAAGATGTTTTACAAATACTAACAAATAATGCTGTTTATTATTTTTATCTAAAGATGTTTTGATAAATCGTCTCTTATTTATTAGTATTCATTTTATCTTGGCATTATTAAAATCTTGAAAATGAATTTTGTAGTCGTGCCCAAAATTATGAACTTTAAGTATATATCATCATCGGCCATACGATGTGCGACGCCCACTGCTGGGCATAGGCCTCCCCTAAGGATCTCTACAGCGGCTTCCTGCGATCTTGACCGGATCGTGGGCTCACCCTTCAAGTATATAGGGTGGAAATTATTTCGTGATACCTGGAGCAAAAGTACTCGAAATAATAAAAATAGCAAATTTTACTAAAGGAATCATTGCTTTAGTTTTGGCAAAAAACAAAACTGCATTCACGGATGATTTTTTTTAACTCACCTTTTCCATGCAAAAGTACACATTGACTCGCCTCGACATTGAATCCATGATGTTTTTACCATGATAAAATATTGTCCTTTCAATTAATTTATCTTACCACGTTTCTAAAAGAGATTTAATCTTTATGAGTAACACTATCGATTAATGTCATAAGAGGAAAGGTTGTTGTTTTTCGAATTTCAGCCGGTAGCCTGGATGTGGTAAGCTTATTATGAAAAAAAAATAGAAATTTTTCCTTCAAGTGAAATTCCCTATCTCCACTATTTCGATTACTTTCCCTCCAGGTATCATGAAATAAATTCCACTCTGTATAAAGCAAATTCTATTTACTTACCATAAATAAATAAATAGCCAAATCAATATTAAAAAAATGTTGCTGCTCTCAAAAACATTTGAGAAATAGCTTGGATTCTTAGGTCCACCTTACTACTAACAACTCAATTCAATGGTATTTACAAATTACTGGCTTAGAATAGCACGTCTCTCCTCCTATAGCTACAGTAGTTAATTTTAAAGATAACTATGGGCTCGCAGTCATCAGTAGACAATAGCCCTACAACCGACGCTTCGTAGTTTTGACACCTCCTTTGGGGAGCTTTTAGTTAAGATCATCGCAACCAATAAAAAGTCAGTGTTTTCTTAGAAAACCACTCAGGCGTAAACGCTCTTTCACATCGTCTTTCAACTCAAAAGTAAAATGAAGTCGAAATATTTACACTCCATTAATGTCATTCGACTGTCTCATCTCATGTCCCGCCCCAACGCGAATAAAACTTATTCTTTTTCAACTCACTGACACTTTTAGAAGCGACTCGAATTTACGACGAAACTTGATACTCACTATCTGTCACACGAACTTGGAACAAAATAGATCAGACAAGTTTTGGATTCAGTAAAAGTTGGGAAGACCGATGGTACCCTCCCTGAGTTAATGTTACGACCCGTCTATAAGACGAGACGCATAAAAGAAATAGTGACGAGACAACCTTATATTTATGAAGGTTTTAGTTGATATAAGTTTTTTAATGTACCTATTTAAACAGTCAACAACTGTTTATAAAGTGACACTGATACACTACACTAAAATTGTATACTAATCTAATGTATTTGAGGCTTCGATCAACATAAACACTAGATGACGACTATCAAACTCAAAAACCCAGCAAATATTGTACCGAATGTCATTTTCTTAGCACGGCCGGCGGCGACTTTTGGTCGATATCGACTCGCTGGCGATGTCAAAATCATGTGTAGACGTGAATTTAGCAGCGTTTTCTTGTCGTTGGTGACTTATGATCAATATAATCATAAGTCGCCAGCGAGTCGCCATCGATCAAAATAGCTGCGTGTGTACCGACCATTACGATCTTACGTCAAAATTACAGGAAAGTGCGATTCTATTCAATCAATGATGCTCTAATGTTTCAAGTTACATTGTATATTTTCTTATCTCAACATTTTTTATTCTTACACAAAACAAATTACTGTTAATCTAATTTGAGTTCTAGTTTTATTACTACAAAAATGCTTTTCCGTCGTTCCCTTAGATGTATCGAGCAATTAGGGCCTTGTTATGGTAATTTCATGCTAATATTATTCGCTTTATAATACGATAACGGTATATAAGTAAAGAAGCAGCGTAATAAATTCCTTATTATCGCCGTAATAAAGTGTTATATCGAATTACCACTTGTAAAATTAAATTTAAAAAAGTGATCATAGCTGATAGTCATAAAAACGGAATAACCTTTGAAATGGTCGACCCCAGATGGGTCGTAAAATATGTCAGCAAACTCTTTATACGGCAGAATGCTAGGCTTTATATCGCGGCTGTAAATTGTATTAGCTCTCGGGAATCGGATGATGTTTCAGAAATTTATAAAAACGGATGCCTGAAGTTTTCACATAAACATTTCTTCCATTCCTTGTTTTAAGAGCCGAAGTCTTTGAGTCCTCGATTTTATTTGCGGATTGTATTCTATGGCAATAAAGGTTTGTGTTCTTTTATCTACCTTCATTTCTGAACATCTGCTATATTTTTTATTGGTCCAACAAATTTAGAAGCTTAACCACCTTTGTAGTAAAAATAGGAAATAATGACGGGTATTACCATACCACATTAAGTGTATGTGGTATGGTAATACACGAGAAAATATCGAAAAGTTAGTTGTCGTCATTTACCCGACCGGGGCATCGAACCTGTGACATCAGATATAGAATCACCTTGGAAATCGGTCTGCACACTACTCCACTATGATAGTCGACGTCAGTTATGTTTCAGAACGGCATCATCAGTTATTTTTAATATCCTAATATACTTTGCGGTTCCAATGAGTATTGGATGTTGCAAATACTTAGAAATGCGACTAACGGCTTTTCGTGACCAAATACAGAGGAGGAGACTAGTGGCACAGTGAGCATGCTCAATCTGTGAAGTTAAGCAACTCTTGCAATGGTCAGTTACGGGATGGGTGACCCAAATATATTATTGGTTTAATAACCTACCAATGCGCATTAGCAACGTTTGGTAGGCCATGGCTCATTCTCTTTATCCATCCATTAGGTAGGCCCCAGCAGTGGGGACAATAAAATGGCTGACGAAGATGATGATGTCAATTTTTTTGGTTGTCTATAGAACCAAGCTTGAGGTTGTTTATAGCTTAAGCAACTATACCGTTGCTATCGCAGACCTTTCTGGGCCACTGCGCTAGTAACTTACCAACTACCTATAAATTTAAACGGAGTGGAACAAGCAAGTTCCAAGTCCACTACATTGTTTGTCCCTTTGCCGATAACATCATTAATGACCATATCGATAAAAGCTTCGAATACAATCAAATTAGGTGCAGTTCTCGAGTAGTATGGCCACTCTTAGACTAGCGTTCGTTAGTCAGCGCTCATTTGAAGAACGCCGTGTGACCTAAATGAGGGCATGTATGTCGCAAGTCAAGAGAGAATAAACAAATTCTTTCACATGACTGAAGATCTACAGTATTGTGAGTTCATTGTGTAGTGTTTTTTTACCAATGATCATTTTTCTTGTGTTTAATTTTTAATTTTTTATTTTATTTTTTATTTTCTTTAGGTGATATAAATTTCTCATGATATAAAACTCTTAAGTTGGAAGTCGTTAGTCGTCTTTATAGTGTCAATGGTTCAAATTCGTTTTTAACCGACTTCAAAAATTGAAAAGGAGGAGGTTATCTATTCGTCGCGTTTATTTCATTTTTTTTATATGTATGTACACCGATTACTCGAAGACGGCTAAACCGATTGAAATGATTCAAACGTTATAACATCAGGTTTTTTCCCAAGTTGGTCCCATTTTTCGAAATTTTGAAATCGGTTCAGTAGTTTTCAGGAAATCTTGAAAAAACTGTCGTTTTCGTTACCACTTTAAACCACGAAACTTTACGAAATTGCCTCCATGATGCACTAAAATGAGTAAAAAAAAAATTTTTTTTATAAAAAAATAAAACCGCCTTAAAAAAATCCACGTAAAATTAAGAAATAATACCTCTAATAACGTAAGTACTTTGAAGTCGGGCGGGTCTAAACAAAAACACAATAAACAAAAAATTGTGCATGTTTCACGCCCGACTTCAAAGTACTTACGTTATTAGAGGTATTATTTCTTACTTTTACGTGGATTTTTTGAAGGCGGTTTTATTTTTGTATAAAAATATTTTTTTAATATATAAGCAGCACTCACTGAGTTCAGCTCCTCCCTGCTACATTCGGTGGGCGACAAAGTGCATGCATACTAACATGTGCGCCATAGTTTGGGACGGGGTTCCACAGTTAAAGTGTGTCTGCGTGTTGTCGATGACGCCCCATCTTGCCATATTATACTTGCAGTGCCTGTCTCGTGTTCGCAGTCTCATATTGACGACTTGACGACCGATTTGGCGCAGGGGTAGGATACCTGCCTTCTGCGCCAGAGGTCTCGGGTTCGATCCCCGAACAAGACAAATATTTGTGTGCATGAACATGTCTATTTGTCTTGGTCTGGGTGTTTTCTATGTATATTAAGTATGTATTTACAAACAAGTAGTATTTAAGTATATATTTATCTGTTATCAAGTTTTCCATGACACAGTTTTTTAATGAAATTTACATGGGCTTAGATAATTGGTGTGAATGTAAAAAAAATATATGGCAGTAGGCAGTTGGCTACAATAAATTAAATCTAATAGTCTGTCTAAATTGTAGTTCACATTTTCCAAAGAAAATGTCTGGTAACAAAACAATGCCTAAAGGAATTCAACCCTCAGACTTTGACAACTTGGGTACAACAAATGCGTGAGTGTTTCAAGCAATTTCTGACAAGTCAAAAGAAGTCTAAATGCTTACACCGTAACGAGTAATTTAGCTCGCATCCACTCGTATTAATATTCAGTAACTTCCTATGACTTGTAACTGTATTTTTAAAGAGCGTGTTTGTCAGAGTTGCCTTTTAGTCAGTCGTAGTTTTTAGTAGGCCGAGCATGCTTTGTGGTCGGCCTCCACGGTACCACCGTACGTCGTAGTTTTCGACAATGCGACACCACCGGCTAGATTTAGTTAAAACTTTTGAATGAACCGTTATTTCTGGGGCTGTGTTCTCTAACTTTAAATTGAGGGGACGTGGTGACAATGTTAAATTTTTTTGAAAGCTTGGAGAGAACTGGGTGCTTACCATCAACTCTTATTGCGGTTTTGTTTAGGACCTAAACTGATCTGCTTCGCTTATTCGTACCACGACAGCTTAATATCAATGACAGCGATTCAGTGATCGATCAATGACATTTCACAGCCGCTAAGCTGTCAGGAACTCTTATTTGACTTATAACACGGTCGATTTAACATGTCACCTGCAGGTTATACCCGTCCCTCTCACTCTCCGGGCATGACAGAATCGAGTGAAAGAGACGGGTAGAAGAAAAAGGACACAAATCGTTCGGTCATTAACATTTAGCAATTCATTTGCGATCCAGTTTTTAGAAGGTCAGAGTACGAAAGAAAGCAATTCATTTTAGGAACCTATTCTGCATCGCGCTATTTTTGAATCGCTGTCTTAAAGTTGATGGTAGGCACCCTGTACGATTAGAGTTTGAAGAGGGAGTTGTGAGTCAAATAAAACTGTAATCATACGTAAATAGGTTTTTGCTTTATACCTGAATCCTGATCCTGAGTAAATTAAAGCATATTGGCTATTTAAGCTGCCCTTATCGGGTGTCCGAATCTTTTGGATGATTCATTAGTAAATATTAAGTTGCTTGATCTCATAAGAGTATTTTTATTTTCCCTTCTTTTCTTTCGAGTTTTTCATAATATATAAGAAAACAATCATAATTGACAAAATCTTAATCTTTAAGTAAGGCAAGGTATGCTTCTAGTTAAAACTTGGCTTCCTCAAGCGGTTTTATAACTCACCCAAGATAGATGGAATGCCTCTCTGGATTTCCAACTGAGGGAAAGCAACTAGGTAGTCAGCCATTTTAACTAAAGGACCCCTAAAGTTATAGCCCACACATAAAACTTGGGGACACTGTAAAGACTATCTACTACAAACAGCGAAATCCCGCGAAGAAATTACTTTAAACGCTTATCGTTGTGAACAAACCTTGTTTATAATTTGAAATCTGCTTCTATTTAGACAGCTGTTAGCCCAAAAGTTTATTATAGCTGCCTGCGGAAAAGTACTTTGCTATTAACTTCAAGGTTAATTATTTTACTACCCTTCTTATTATTTTTTGACTTCGTCATCCCGCGGGAATGTGACCTTTTTCCGGGATATAAAGTAGCCTATGTCACTCTCCAGCTCTCAAGCTATCCCCATACCAAAAATGTTTCGTTTTGACGTGAAAGACGGACAAACAAACAAACACATTTCCACATTAGTGACTTTCGGCAGCATTTTTAATTTTTTTAGCTAATAAGGTTTTTCGTTTTTTTGTGTATTTATTTTATATTTATTAGTGTAGCGCTATGATACATATTAACACATTAAAAAAATATTTCACATAGGCTTCCGCCCGCGGTTTCGCCCGCCTGTACTACACGACGTTATCTCGAGGGAAAGTTATATTTTATTATTATACTCTTTATTGCACATTAAAACACATATAAACAAATATAATTAAAACAAGTGAGCAAAGGTGAACTTATCTCTAAAAGAGATGTCTTCCAGTCAACCTTGAACGTGTAAGAGATTTTCCCGGGATATCAATTAGTCTTTGTCACTCTCTAGCTCCTAAAATATCCACATACTAAAAAAAACACGCCGATCCGTTGCTCCGTTTTGACGTGAAAGACGGATATAGATACAAAGAATACAAACAGTATGTCAAAAGAAAGAACTTATCACGCTGAACAACTTCTCTTAAGATGCTATCTCATATAGTTTAACCTGGATGCTAGGGCTCCACATCAGCTGGCCTAGCATGAACGGCTTTTATCATGCGATATGATATAGCACGTCATGCTGTCTTGCTTACCTACCCCACTAAGGTGGAAGCAAGACAGCAAGACGTGCTATATCATATCGCGTGATATAATGATGGTAATGCTAGCCAGGCAGGTGTACCAAGACCATCAAACTTTGTACGTCAATAGAAAATACTCATCACATTTAACAATTTTCCATAAGACGGTATTTTTATATCTCTCATAATTTGGCTGGACTGCTATGGTTCCACATCAGAAATTGCGATCTTCAAAATAAATTATAGCTATATGTTGACAAGGACCAATAGCTGTATAAAATAAAACTTTCATCAAAATCCGTTCCGTAAACTTTTTTGCCGACGTCATCACACGAAAAAATTCATCCCCTGTTTTCACCCTCTTTAGGGTAGTTTTTTTTACAAACTTTGAATCTTGTATTTATTTATCTAATCAAAAGCCTATAAATAATTTTGAAGCTTCTAGCTTTAAAAATGACGTAACTTCCATACAAACTTTCATCCCCTATTTCAACCCCTTACAGCCCTTTGTTCACATAAAAAAGTAGCCTATGTCCTTTCTCAGGCTCTAGACTATCTCTGTACCAATTTTTATTCAAATCGGTTCCGTAGTTTAGGCGTGATTGTGTAACACACAGACAGATAGATTGGCATTTTCGCATTTATAATATGAAAAGTAAGGAAAGTAAGGATTAGAATGGATTAATTTCAAGAGATAGGCAGAATGAGTCACACCAATGATTTTTGTTATCAGCATATCTAAAAACTATGTAACTCGAGAAAAAAGAATCTGTTTTTATTTTTTTCCTATCTTCAAAAATGACTGAGATATTAAACGTTAAAGTACGGCCTCCAAAGAAAATTTGGGTGAACCAATGGCATTAACGTGTGACGTCACGTCGCACTTCCGTATACCTACATAGAATCCTTTTCCTAATTAAGAATTAAATTTCTATAGATCCGTACTCGTTTTAGTTTGGTCACCGGGAATGTACATTATGATATTTAGGAATAGTATACCTACTATTTCTAAGACGAGTACCTATCTATACATTTCTGAACCTCTTGTCTTTAAAACACAGATTCCTAGAAAATTTATACAATTATACATATCCTAGGATGATTACTACTATACTATTCCGATGGTCCTTTTTCCCTTGTATTATACATTTTCGAAAACCTAATAATGGTATAGTTTCTCTCTAGGCAATAGGAATGGTATAAGTTGGTACTTATGGTACGGGTTTTCCCAGTTTAGGTACCAGCTGCTCAATATTATTTACCTAGGAAATATTTATGACTAGCTTTCCGCCCGCGGCTTCGCCCGCGTGAACTACATGACGTTATCCCGCAGGAATGTGATTTTTTCCGGGATAAAAAGTAGCCTATGTTCCTCTCCAGGCTACAAAGTATCTGTTTTCCAAATCTCAGCCAAATCCGTTCAGCCGTTATGGCGTGATTGAGTAACAAACATCCAAACATCCAAACATCCAAACATCCAAACATCTAAACTTTCGCATTTATAATATTAGTAGGATTCTGTGTTTGATCTAATTTTTTGATGTTATGTATTAATAAAAATTATTATTATCTTCTTTATTACATTTAAAATACCTACATACAAAATTATATTTCTAAACTCTCTCTCTCTCTCTGTACCAATTTTTATTCAAATCGGTTCCGTAGTTTAGGCGTGATTGTGTAACACACAGACAGACAGATTGGCATTTTCGCATTTATAATATGAAAAGTAAGGAAAGTAAGGATTAGAATGGATTAATTTCAAGAGATAGGCAGAATGAGTCACACCAATGATTTTTGTTATCAGCATATCTAAAAACTATGTAACTCGAGAAAAAAGAATCTGTTTTTATTTTTTTCCTATCTTCAAAAATGACTGAGATATTAAACGTTAAAGTACGGCCTCCAAAGAAAATTTGGGTGAACCAATGGCATTAACGTGTGACGTCACGTCGCACTTCCGTATACCTACATAGAATCCTTTGGCTATATAGTTGCGCTCTCACGGTTTCGTAATAAATTTATTTATTTTTCTTATAGTCGATCAATGAAATGTTTAAGTTATTTTGTATTGAGCCCATGTGAAAAAACACCTTCAAATAATGTTTTATTTTCATGAATAATAAATTAAATCAACTTTCGTAATGGCGGACGGGATTCTGTCAATACATATAGCAACCGTCAAAACAAAATGTACTTACAACCTTAACTGACTTGGTAGTTAAATATGCACCCTAAAAACTGACAGCCATTTCGATAATTTTATACTGCTAGTGGCGCCTCCACCACTGGGTCAGATAAGTTTGTGGGATAAATGTCTTTCGGTATCGACAGTAGGTGACAGTTTTAGAGTGCGCCTGCGCGCGGGCGAAATTGAATACTAATCATTTACCATAACCTTAGAACGAAGAAAATGTACTGTAACTAGCGTCAAAAACGCACGAGTTGCGCGAGGATTGCGCACAGACGAACTCTGTGTAGGTACAGTTAGACGGAAATCACCCGCAACAGCCGCAAACGGAGATGTCAGTGCGACATGACGTCATCGCAATAGCGCGCAAGGAAAGCAAATTTTCAAAAGCTGGTGAAACTTTACAACGCTGTATCTTTGGAAATCCTGGCCAGATTTCGATGAAACAAAAACTATTAGTACTTGCACGAGTTCGCGCATTAAATGCAGTAATTTTTATAATCATATTTTGATGTGTTGGTGTGACTCATTATTTGAAATCGAACTAGGATTGCTTAAAACCGCATTTTTATTTTACTTTTTTAAATATTCTCTAAGTGTTCGCAATCGAAATACACATATACTCGTAATATAGATATATCCCTTAGGCATAACTTTTTTATATATCACCTTAAGTATTACACTACTTAAAGTATAAGTAGTGTAAATTGATGTTGGCACCTACCTAAATTAAGTTTTTGTAAAAAAAATGAAGACAAGATTTTTTGCTGGCTGTACTATAATATTGCATTGACATCCAAACCAAACCTGTACTGTATGAACAATTTCAGCTCAATAGGACACTGGAAAGTGGGTTAAAATTAGCTTGCAAGATTGATTCCTATGGACATACCTAAATACACTGCTAGTTAAATAAGAGCTTTAAATAAAAATAAACAATCAGTTGAGAAACTCTAAAATTCAAATAATAATAACAAGTCAAGACTCAAGGGAGTCCAAACTCTTGTACCAAGAGCCAAAGGATAAATTAATCAGATCCTAAGTCATAAAGTATTCTTTCAGAGTCCGTTTATTCCTTCCGATAAAAAGAAACCCTCTCGATTCAAAGGATTCTTGGAGTATCTAATTATACCAGGGATATTTAATTTTGTATCTTATGGTTTGGGGATAAAGGACGTCTGAACTCCTAATTAGTTTAAAGCAAGCTTCAGCCTTGAGTGAAGAGTAAGACTGCGTTTGAATTAAATATAACTTGAGAATTACTCGTTTTTCAGACAAAATTGTGTTTGAAGATAGTTAATAAAAGCTATAAGAACACAAAATGATAATTATATGTGCATAATATAAAGCTTTGACGATGGGTATGACGCATTTCTTTAGAAAACCATAAAATAGCCATGACAATTATTTTTATTTGTTATATTTTTGCGTGTCTATGACTGCATTGCTGTCCTCCATATACATCTTAAAAGAATAAAAACACAAGTAAAAGAAGTGCATCAGCGGTGCTCTCTAAAATTTAGCATACAACAATCAAGATCCAAAGAATGATGTTCATTACATGAATATTTGTCCATGGCCGAAATCGTAGGCCCTGGAATAGTAGAAAGTCTCACTATTATTATTTTATTTATTCTGGCGCGGAACAGTCATTACAATGAAATTTTTATAAAGCACATATTACAAAAAAAGACAACAAGTGCCCAGAAGTACTATCCACTACGCTATCGAGCCTTTTACCATAAGGCCCATAGCTATATCTAACATTATCATAACATATCGCAACATCAAAAGTATGAATCCTAGTATTGTCTTGTTTTCAAACTCTTTCGTAATAAGTCCAATTTATAAACAATGTCGCACACTCACACAAAACAAGAGATAAAAAGGTCTTTATTACCTTGCCTTAAGGTTGACCAAAGCTTTCAAGTGTAAAAGGTTGATGCTTTAACAGCCATGTCCACTCTGCCCCGCTTTTATTACTATTGTCTAATAAAAAAGGTCCCATTAAATAGGAATTAAGTTTATGGTTGCCGGACCTGTCGTTATCTGCGATGACCAAGGGACATACAGACAGAATGTAGCTTGTTATTTCATATTAAGCTTGTCAATAAGCCAAATAATATGGAGCTTACGCTATTAGCTTTTGCGCGATTGTCCTGTGATTGTCCTTTAATCTGTATTGCTTATTTAATGTTGAATTCAATTATTTTGTAAAAGCCAAGAACTAATTAAGAATTAAATTTCTATAGATCCGTACTCGTTTTAGTTTGGTCACCGGGAATGTACATTATGATATTTAGGAATAGTATACCTACTATTTCTAAGACGAGTACCTATCTATACATTTCTGAACCTCTTGTCTTTAAAACACAGATTCCTAGAAAATTTATACAATTATACATATCCTAGGATGATTACTACTATACTATTCCGATGGTCCTTTTTCCCTTGTATTATACATTTTCGAAAACCTAATAATGGTATAGTTTCTCTCTAGGCAATAGGAATGGTATAAGTTGGTACTTATGGCACGGGTTTTCCCAGTTTAGGTACCAGCTGCTCAATATTATTTACCTAGGAAATATTTATGATTCTGTGTTTGATCTAATTTTTTGATGTTATGTATTAATAAAAAATATTATTATCTTCTTTATTACATTTAAAATACCTACATACAAAATTATATTTCTAAACATTAAATTTTTACAATGTAAGTATAACACTAAAAAATGTACTTAACATTATTTATTATTATCATCTATATTACATGTTAAATACATACAAAATTATATTTCTAAATATTAAACTTTTACAATGTATAACATCAAAAAATATAACATTTAAAAATACAAAAATGTTGTTCCCCAGCGGTAGCAAGATCAAGGTCCCGGCTACCGATGGTTAAGGATCCAGAGACAGGAACTTTCTCACTATACGGGCCGTGTCCAGAAGTACTGCCTTCTGCATCTGACTCTTGATCCATCCAACTAACGCAAGCCTCTTAAGGTGTTTATCGAGGCTCTTAGCTATCAGACCATGGGCAGATATGACTATCGGAACAACAATTGCTGAATCGATGTCCCACATGACAACAATCTCGTGGGCTAAATCAAGATATTTGTTTTCTTTATCTATTTCAGCTTTCACAAGGTTGTCGTCATGGGGAACAGCGACATCAAGAATTATTGCGCGGCGTTCATGTTGATCTATCAATACAATATCGGGCTTATTAGCTACAATAGTCCTGTCTGAAATGATAGATCGATCCCAATACAATGTGGCATGGCTATTTTCAAGAACCTGTTCTGGCATACCTGTAATTCGGCACCTCGGATGCCACAAGATTGTGTTTCAGAGCAAGTTGTTGGTGTATTATCCTGGCCACTTGGTTATGACTATGCAAATTTATTATTAAGTACATTTAAATGTTTTCTTTCCTTCTCTTTCATTTCTTTGGCACAGTATACTACGAGGGACATCATACATTTCCGGTAAAATAACTAATCTAGGTATTTGGTTAGCTTTTTGTTAGTTTTTATTGGTAAGTACTTTTTTATGTCAGGCTCATTACCTCCTGAATTACTATGATTATTATCTAGTTCTTTTATTAGAAGTTTTTTCACTAATTTGGTACCTAAATTGCTAGTAGTGTAGAACACAAATACATAAAAAATAATTGATGTTCTACACTAAATTATAATATTTTATAACATCCGTCAACATCAGCACACAACGTTGATTTCAAAATAATGAAAAGAGTTTTCTTGTTATTTTATGTTATTGTGATTTTAATCGAACACGAACAAGGATTATCTGGATCGCCCGGCCTAGGGTATTATCACGTTTTCAGGTTTTTTGCGGCAAAACAGATGATTGATCGGTATTTTTTATAGCTTTGTTTAATTTTATATTTCACTAGGAGCTTCGCACGGTTTTACCCGCGTGGTACTTCCCGTGGGAATATCGGGAAAAATATAGCTTATTTCAATCGGAAAGAATTTAGCAATATTAAGTTTTTAAAATCGGTTTAGTCGTTTTTGGGTTTATCCATTAGCTACAAACAAACAAAAAACTAATATTTCCTCTTTATAATATTAGTATAGGTTAGCTAAACCTCGAACATTTTGAACAAGAAAAATCTCACAGTAGCTGGTTAGTAGACTAAATTGTACAATACCTAGATACAGATACATAAGAATAACAGGCTTAAAGAAATTTAATTTGAGATACTTTAGTTCTTGGTGCATAGAAAGTGGCTCGCAACGCGTCAGTCTCCCATACAAACGTAATACCAAAATAATTTAAAATTTGAGCAAAATTGACTGTACTAATTGTGATGTTGTTTGTATTAAGACAGTATTTATCTAGGTTTCCATTACAAAAATAATCCTAAATACTTAGGTACCCAATTAAAAATAAATGCTAATTGCAGTTTAGTATAAAAAAAATAAATTGGCATTATTTTTTATTGGGTAGATATTTTGGATTTTTTTAATAGAAACCTAGATAAATACTGTCTTAATCCGAAAACCATCAAAAGTCCAGAAAAAAATGCTCTAATTTCAAATAATTTTGGTATTACGTTAGTATGTGGAGCTGACCGGTCGCCGGCCTCTTAAAGCCAGAATTACAGTCAGAAGCATTCAATTGAATATAAAAATTATAGTCATGAATAAAAAGCGTCGTCAACCGTTCTCTATGCGTCTCGCGACCGCAATAAACAATATAGCATCGCCACATATTTCTCGCCCTAACGTGAAAGTCGTGAAGTTGTCGCATTATACCGGAAAACTTTTAAGGGGCGGAGTAAAAGACTTTTTATGACGACGCCGGCGTTAAGAGCAACCTTGACGCGAAGCTGTTACTGAAACAGAAGTAAACATACAATGGTCTGTGGGATTGTTATTGGTGTTGAATTGTGTTATGGGATTTGTATTTAAGTTTGAAATTACCTACTGGTTTTTTTTGCAAACTTACGCGTAAATACTTCTAGATTTTAATAATTTAGTTTTTCTACCTTTAACGTGATAAAGCCCGTCCTTAAACGTAATACCTTGAGGAGTTCTTAATGAAGATCATCAACCAGACTGATGCCACAAAAAACGTAGATTATAAAAAAACACGCTTCTGTTGGATTATGGCGCCGATTCCCCAAAATAGGGTATTTTAAATTATGGATTACTCGCAAATCACAAGTACTTAAAATTATATGTTATTTTACAGTTATTTATCTAGTGCTTCCGGCCGTTTTTTTTCGATTGGTGATATTTTTAACCGACTTCTAAATCAAAAAGGAGGAGGTTCTCTATTCGTCTGTATGTATGTTTTTTTTTTTTTTTTTGTGTATGTCCACCGATTACTCGAAGACGGCTGAACCGATTGAAATGGTTCAAACATTATTACATCAGGTTGGTTTCCAAGTTGGTCCCATTTTTTGAAATTTTGAAATCGGTTCAGTAGTTTTCAGGAAATCTTGAAAATACTGTCGTTTTCGTTACCACTTTATGTGAATTTAATACGTATCTTTAGGCATAACTCCTTTGTTTATAAACCGATTTAGATGATTCTTGTTTCGTTAAAAAGGGGATACCTCAAGTTATTTTAACCGACTTCGAAAAAGGAGGTTTTCAGTTTGATCACATACCTATTTACCAGAAAACACGTAAATTGCCTGCACGATGCACTAAAAAGAGTGAAATAAAAATTATTTTAATAAAAAAATAAAACCGCCTTCAAAAAAACCACATCAAAAAAGTAAGAAATAATTCCTCACCAAATAAATAACGTTAGTACTTTGAAGTCGGGCGGGTTTTAACAAAAACAACAAAAAATTGTACATGTTTCACGCCCGACTTCAAAGTACTTACGTTATTTATTTGGTGAGGAATTATTTCTTACTTTTTTGATGTGGTTTTTTTTACTGTGTCAAATAAAATCCCAAACATCCGTCTAATAATAATTCAAATATCATATTACTTGCAGTATACTTGGTTTTAGTTAGTGAAAAACATATGAAAATAATTGTCTTTGAATAGCCGAGGGATTCTGGCCGTCAAAATTCATTTTTTTATTATTTAATTTTTAATTGAATTTGAAGTGATTTTCGATTCGCGGGGCGCTCGTGAGTTCACAGTTCACTGCCGGCTGCCGCTGGGTCCGCGCGAAGTGTATAGAGCGCGGCCGAGCAAGCGTTAGCGTGCCTATTTCGGTCGGGATTCCTTGCCTTAAGTACGTAGACATATTCTATGATGTAATGATCTGTTCATACAATGACTTCATTTCGTTGTTTTTTTTCGGTTATTAGGCTATGAGGAAGAAGAAAATAAAAAAGGTCCTCATTCACTTACCAGTAGAAAGCTACAGTATTCTTGAGTGATATAGGCTGTATTTTATACCTTTGTTCCCACAGGAACGTGAACGACGCGCGAAAAAATTGCGCAGCTATAAGTAGCGCCACGTAAGTTTAGCGCTGACCGTGACGTGGAGGGGATAGTTGCGCATGCTTATATAGCGCAAGGTCCAAAATACCTTGTTTTTTTACTTTTGCGCATCCCCTCCACGTTTCGCGCTAAACTTACGTGCCGCTACTTGTAGTTATAGTTTAAAACAAAACACAAATATTACAGTGCTCGTAGTGTAAGTTTTTATGTCAAAAAACGCAAACTATTTCGAATGCGTATTAATGTCAATTTGTATGAAAATTGACATTAATACGCATTCGAAATAGTTTGCGTTTTTTGACATAAAAACTTACACTAGGGGTACAGAAGTCAATCAACCACACGTTGCCGTTGGTCACACTAGACAAATGGCACGTAGGTAGCCAAAATAAATACTTCAATGAACCGCAAAATAAATGAATTTTGATTAGCTGATGCTGTACAAAACCACATTGTACTGCTGCTTTTCGGCGCCGCTTTTCGGCGAGAGCGCAAAAACATTTACTTTTCAATATTATACGGTGGTGTACGGTTAGTATACGGTAATCCAATTGAATACCCAGCACACTTTTCTGCATAATGGCATTGGGTAAACCAATAATGAACAACAAATTGCGTGTTGTAAGCGATATTCAATTTACATTAATGCGATAGGGACTTTTATTTGAAATTACAGCTGAAATTGTTACCTTTTGCTTAATTTTCTTGGCATACTACAAAAATAAAATACTCAAGTATTAATCATTGAGGAGTGTCTTTTCAAAAGGGCTTATTTCATCACTAACATTTTTTTTCAAAATCGGAATAAAAAGTTCTAGTTATAAGCCTGTTTGATGCAGAAGGCACTTTTTGAAAGCGATTTTCTATAGGAAATAAGCTGTTTAGAAACAAACCGATCGAGAAAATCGAAAATCGATCGAGAACAGAGCTTTAGCTAACCGAACTGCATCAAAACAATTTTTTTTAAAGTGAAATAAGCCATTTTAAAAAGACACTCCTCAATTAATATAATATTTAGGACCAATACTAGACGGGAGTATTATTGTTTCGTTGCCTTTTAAATAAAGTTTGCAACAACTAGAGAATGTGTCTTCTAACGTAAGTATTTTAGATTCATTTGTTGCACTTTCATATATTTTTTACAGTCTACTGATGGATAACTTAGATTAGCTTCTCACATAGGTACTCACAATTACTTAAATCAAATGAGTATCTGAGAGGAATTTTGAAAGCGGCACCAGTGACAAAAATTTTAAAGTAAACCGTTTGGCATGGTTTGGACTAGACGTTATGTCAAAGGATGATATTCATTTACTGGAAAGGTGATGGACATGAATGTCGATGGAATGCCAGGGAGAGAAAGACCGCTTAAAAGATGGGGATACATTGTGTTGTAATGAGAAAGGAGAGATGATTTTCGTAAATGGTAACCACGTATGCCTATCTAAAAATACCCTTTTTACCATTTGAAGCACTGGATTTTAAGTAATATTATGAATCATATTTAAGTATCATACAAAATATTACACTAACTGAACAAGCCGATATTCTTCTCGGTTTCACTTTCCAGAAGTTTTTATGCTAGCTAACTTCGATCATAGGTGTTAATTGTTATTGTTGATCGAAGCTAGCTAATAATTTTTTACAGACCGCGACAATGATAGTCAATTGTTTAGTTTTATAAAGTTTTTAAATATTCACAAAGCTACACTTTATACTCTCACTCGATCGCAAAGCGTTTGCATATGTTATATTGGCTAGAACTATGGCTGTTTTCAAAACGAACATCTAAGGCATCGTCCTAATAGGACGCGATTACGCGATCATCGCGCGAGTAGGCGATGCGACCATCGCGTGTTCGCGCGATGGCAAAAACTGGGTGTCCTAATAGAACGCGATTACGCGCTCATCGCGCGAATAAGCGAGTCATTTCATCGCGCGAGTAAGCGAGTCCTATCATCGCGCGAATTCACGACGCGACCGACCGTAGAGTCCGTGGACTAGGGCAGTGGCACGGTCGATACCAACAACCATGGACGTCAGAGACACTAAATTTTTGCTGTCGGGAAATATTTGGATGACTTATTGTGCGGGCTTAGATGGAAATGAAAAAAACAACGTGGGGAGCAAAGTGCTTTGTTAAAAAGGAGACCAATTCGTGGTGAATTTGATTGCGTTGAATTTGAAGCGTGCGTTGCGTCGTTGTCAAGTCTACTCGGGCGCGGTGCCCCGCCGACGTAATTTTTTTTTTTTTTTTTTTTTTTTTCCGTTTTTTATTTGCAATCAGTTAAACTTTTAGCAAATGTGCTAAAAGTTTAACCGCCGACGTAATTGGGTATTTGACTGTTGTTGAAATGTATATGACATTCAGAAATATAACACTAGTGAATAACAAATGTGAAAAAAGAAATTTAATCTGTATGATAACAAGCGAAATAAGAGCTACTTAATTGTGACTCTATCTATCTCTTTCTAAAACGAAATTTTCTATGGCGAGAGTATGGCGCTATAGAAATGTGACGTCACGTTTTATAGCGTTCACCTTGTCTAATTAGAAAGTTTGATGCTCTATATCGCTGAAAATATGCAAGATATTTAAAAATAAATACCTATGTTGTTAATTAAATGAACATTTTAAGTCAATAAAAAAAAACCTGTCAAATACCCAATTATCGCGCGTGGCGCGAATTTCAATTAGGACACCTATTCAAATTCAATATGTTTGATCGCGCATTCGTACGAACTAAGTTCGCGTGACTAGATCGATCGCGTCGTGCAATTGTCTGTTAGGACACCTATTCGAGTTCGATGTGTTTGATCGCGCGTTCGTACGAACTAAGATCGCGCGAATAGAATTACAAACACTTGAATCGCGCGATTGCGTCGTGGGTTTGTCAGTTAGGACACCTATTCGAGTTCAATATGTTTGATCGCGTGTTCGTACGAGTAAAGTTCGCGCGAACTTGCGATGATCGCGCATTCGCGTTCTATTAGGACGATGCCATATTACTCGTATACTCGTACATTTGATAAAGGTATATTAACTACATTTAATTTTATAACAGAATCGGAATACCTCTAATAATCATAGAACATGCACTGAATTGAAAATGAATTCATAAATGTAGACTGGAAAACTCAGTCACGTAGACAGCGGTCAGTACTCATAATGAGATGATTTGAATACAGAAAGGGATATTGAACAACAGAGGTTCATTTAGAAAAAATAATAATATTGGCATAGTTTTTATACAATGCGAGGCTACGTGAGAATTTTACAGTACCCAAGTACAAAAGTGCCTACTTAGGATTTTAGTATTAGCATAGGATTATGTTAGAATAGGGCATTTTGTCGAAGGTAATAGGCGAACAACAGTGAAACAATACCTAAATAAAATCCGGGATAATTTTATGCAACGTATGCCTACGTGATTTTTTACATAGTATGGTATTAGGGACATACCCAGAGATTATATATGAGGACATACCTTATAGTAAGGATTTGAGCATCAAATTAGTACTGAGTTAGGTACTGACTACTTGTGAGAATAAATTTATATTCAAACAACAGAAGAACATATTGAAAGATTAATCATGGACTAATTTAATACAATGATTATATTTTATATCAAGAGACAAGATTGAGTTTGAGCATAAATAGAAAATTGTCAAATGAGCAAAACTAATAGTTGAATAACATTTTATTTAACATAGTGCCTATTTTTAAAGGATGTGTATTAGAGAGATGGTAAAAATTTCACAGTGCAAAAGGATTTGAGCATTAGCTGAGGACTGTGTATATTTTGCTCGAGTAGCAAAATGATACTCAAGCTTTTAAGAATATTTTTGCAAACTCGTCTTTGAATTATGTCTTGGAACCGCCTGTCGTAATGTGTTAGAAAAGTAGCTAGGCTAACTTTAGTATGAATAGAAATGTTGTATTCCACTGTACATAAACTATATAGGATAAATTATAATGGTATCTCTTTTTATTTTAAATTACAGTCTTGCAAGTAGTTACGGCTACATATTAAGATGCAAGGCAATGTTTCAAACTACAAATAATTCAAGGTTTATATTTATCAATGCTGAGGGCCTACCCTGAAACGCTAAATCCGAAACTTCGGTATACCCGTCCCTCTCACTCTCCAATCATGACAGAATCGAGTGAAAGGAGTGGGGCTAACCAAAGTTTCAGATTTGCGTTTCAGAGTACGGTCTCTGATTAAAAAACATCATCATCATCAGCCATTTAATTTTAATGTCCCCACTGCTGGGGCACTGGCTTCCCTTATGGGTGGATAAGGAGAATGGGACATGACCCAGCACGCGGGTCCAGTGCGAATTGGTTGGGTATTAACGGCTGCAAATGCAGCCAGGACCAACGGCTTAACGTGCCTTCCGAAGCACGGAGTAGTAAAGTTTTTGGTCAACCATCTCGTGAGTGACCGACCATTTCGAAAGTTTATTAACCTCAACGATCGCAGGCCGAGCGCGATATGCTAAAGTCGTCGTCTTCCGTTTATGTAACTTCACTCATATCAATGGATAAGTAGCTCTGAGCTATCGCCCAACAGCCTAGAATTTCTGAAACAGCTAGTTTTATATTAGACTCAGAGGAGTGTTTGGTCAATTTCCTAGCACTAACCCAACAAAGTGCATTGAAAATTAATTCTTAATACACGCTCACTGCGTATTAAGGACACGTGATGTGTTTCTAAGCCTGGTCACGTACAACTCGGCCTGTCCTCTTAATGAGCCGCTTCAGGCGTGAGAGGGGGTGGGTGGCAGGGAGGGAGGGGGTGGATAATAGAGGATTGATTGCCACTGATTGACTTAGTGGGTGATATGCGAGAGCTGTTAGATAACTAAGTGTATTCGTTTGTTTATTTCAATTAAGAAGCTTTAGGCTCTTGAGTGGTGGGTCGTATTGGACTAATAAGCAGGCTAACCATTAAAAAACGAGAAAAAATAATATAATATATTCACTGTAGGATGTTACTAGCATTTTTGAAAAAGCTTCGCTACCGGCTCGCAACCTTGTAACTACGAGAGCCGGCAAGAATCCCGTCATTGGCTGTTTTTCTCTCTGTCATATTTCCGTTTCTCTGCTGTATTGTTTTGTAAATTCTTTATTTCATAAATTTTAGTTACAATGGAAAACTTAAATAACTTAAATACAAACCAATTACTTACAACTACTTATCCAGGCTAATAACACCTTTTCAAGCTTTACAAATGATGAATATGACTCTGTTGTATTAAATGTTGATGTACATGACTGTTTGCTGCCTTAATAAAATAAATAAAATAAATATTTCCGTCTCTATGTCAGCAGCGGCAGCGTGGACGTTCCTTTACCTTTCGTTCCGTTAAAAATCTACAACGAGATAGCACTTAGCTTTCATCACACTAGATGATAAGTGATGATAAGGCTGAAGGTGGAAGCGCACTACTCCCGGAATCCTCAATTATTGGAACTGACTATCTTATCTCTAACTGCCGGAGCACACCAATGCTGAAAACATCGTTGTTATGGCGTCAGACTTTGTTAAATAAGCGAACTTTTAAACAAGCCCTACCACCAACCAAACCGAATACAATAAGTCCCCCACTGGGAATCGAACTCGGGACCTCTGGATCTGATACCGGTGGTGTGTACCACTAGACCACAGAGGCGTTTAACATGCGGCTGATGATGATGCTAATATGACTTTTAAGGTGATCTAGTAATTTTATAAATGACTAGAAGCTCACCGCGGTTTTACCCGCGCTGGGTGCCTACCATCAACTCTTATTGCGGTTTTGTTTAGGACCTAAACTGATCTGCTTCGCTTATTCGTACCACGACAGCTTAATATCAATGACAGCGATTCTGTGATCATTCAATGACATTTCACAGCCGCTGAGCTGTCATCAACTCTTATTTGACTTATAACTCGGCCAAGCTAACATGACACCTGCAGGTTATACCCGTCCCTTTCACTCTCCGGACATGACAGAATCGAGTGAAAGAGACGGGTAGAAGAAATAAGGACACAAATCGTTTGGTCATTCACATTTAGCAATTCATTTGCGATCCAGTTTTTAGAAGGTCAGAGTACGAAAGAAAGCAATTCATTTTAGGAACCTATTCTGCATCGCGATATTTTTGAATCGCTGTCTTAAAGTTGGGTGCCTACCATCAACTCTTATTGCGGTTTTGTTTAGGAACCTAAACTGATCTGCTTCGCTTTTTCGTACCACGACAGCTTAATATCAATGACAGCGATTCAGTGATCATTCAATGACATTTCACAGCCGCTGAGCTGTCATCAACTCTTATTTGACTTATAATTCGGCCAAGTTAACATGACACCTGCAGGTTATACCCGTCCCTTTCACTCTCCGGGCATGACAGAATCGAGTGAAAGAGACGGGTAGAAGAAATAAGGACACAAATCGTTCGGTCATTCACATTTAGCAATTCATTTGCGATCCAGTTTTTAGAAGGTCAGAGTACGAAAGAAAGCAATTCATTTTAGGAACCTATTCTGCATCGCGCTATTTTTGAATCGCTGTCTTAAAGTTGATGGTAGGCACCCTGTTCTTGTTCCCTATAGGTATTCCTTATCGGGATAAAATACATAGCGTTCGGTACTCGGGAGTAATGTAGCTCTCTATCTGTGAAAGAATTTCAGTTCCCGTGTGAATATTAAAAGCAAATCACACAATAAGTTTTAGTAAATATTTCATTTTCATGACAACCTTTTTTGCTGACTGTATTTTAATATTGTATATTGTCATCTAAACCAAAACTGTATACAAAATTTCAGCTCCATCGGCCATTAGGAAGTAGGTCAAATTAAGCTTGCAAGATTTGTCCCCCGCTAACTAACAAACTAACTAATATGGCAAGTTAATAAAAAGGTTGTAAAAAAGCAAATCAAACAATAAGTTTTTATTAAAAATTTCATTTTCATGAGAAGCTTTTTTGCTGACTGTACTTAAATATTGTATTGTCGTCTAAACCAAACCTGTATACAAAATTTCAGCTCCATCGGACACTGGGAAGTGGGTCAAATTAAGCTTGCAAGATTTGTCCCCCACTAACTAACATGGCAAGTTAATAAAAAGCTTGTAATAAAAAATAACGAACTTACCCTACGGATATTATTAGGAAGATCAACCAACTCATGTAACGGACCATCACAGCAGTATAAATATTTTCAATCTCCTTAACTGCATTTCAGATGATTCAACATTTCACCTTGATGAGCAAGGTATTTTGAATTAAAATAAAGGGGAGTACCCATCAGAGCAAACACGGCATGCAAATAGAATTCGCGTCGTCTTGTGTAAACAAGGGTGAAAATTCCAAAGTTCGCGTAGGTGCTTGAATGAGCTCCAAGCAAATGAAATTTTAGAATCTCATTGTGTGTTATACCTGCCGGTATGTCTTGAAAGAGAATACCTTTTCAGCTGGAAGCAATTATTGCCTTCTTTGAATGAGACATGTTACGTGTAGAGCGTTGTGTTTAGCGAAAGCAAGTGAAATTTATGATTCGAGGTTACTGTGTAAGTTTACTCTAATTTTATGGATGCAGATCTAACTAGGTTAAATTATTCCTTTTTAAAGAAAGCTAAACTACAGAGTAGTTAGCTATGGTAAAATAGGAATTAAATGAATGAACTAGCCTTTGCCCGCGGCTTCGCCCGCGTGCGGTTCGGGGAACTCGTACCTTCGTTTCTTCTTCTTAGAGATTGAATTTTACAAAATCATTTCTTAGCGGACGCTAAAACGTCATACTACCTATATGCGTGCCAAATTTCAGCTCGATCCGTTCAGTAGTTTGAGCTGTGCGTTGATAGATCAGTCAGTCACTTTTAGTAAGGGCAAAGGCTAACTATCTATAATGGAGCGAAATAGGTAGTAAAATTTTGTCCTATTGGACGAATGCGGAAAGCCGTTAAATTTCATTGTTCTGGATGACACGTTGTTTGTTACTTTGCTGAGTGATGTGATAATAAAATCAGGAATCGTAATCTAATTGTTTGCTGAAAATAACTTTTTTAAATCTATAAAATAACGGGTTAAGGTCACAGCACATACATCAACTCGGAAAGGGATCGTAAACGTATCAACTCGAGCGGTTCAGTATTCTTTGTATGAAACCCCCTACTGCAAAGCACACTATTTGGAATCATAACGTAATCGCTCAACTTGCTATCCCCGCGCTTACCGCTAGTCGTCCACGCGCTCACGTCTCTCCGTACCCGAGCTTACCGGCTTTTTTTTCTTTTTTTATAATATTTTTTTCACCTTTTTTTTGTTAAGTAGGTACCTTTTTTTCTCTATTTTTTTTTTTATATGGAACCACTGTGCGGCGAGCCGTAAGCGCGGCGTCGCCTAGCCGTAGCCGAGCCGACGTAACGACGCTGATCCGGTTTGGTTACGTGCTTGCGTTAGGTTGACGCCTGGTTGACGGCGAGGCGAAAGGCGATACGGTGTCGATCCCTTTCCGAGTTGATGAAATGTGCTGTGACCTTTAGAGTTTCGGGTTTCAGTTTGATCATTATTCGGTTTCAAGGGAGTATAAATTTCAATACCTAACCCAACTATAAAAAGTCAGCCCGGTCTTATATGAACGAAATTTACAGACAACTGGGTATCCGACGCGAATCACAGAACGACTAATTCTTATTGTGTGACATGTAGGATACTCGTAGCGTAGAGTGCGAGTCATAATACAAATTAATGTTTGACGACCGATTTGGCACAGAGGGGTAGGATACCTGGCTTCTGCGACACAGGTGACGCGTTCGATTCCCGAACAAGACAAATATTTGTGTGCCATGAACATGTCTAATTGTCTTGGTCTGGCTGTACGCCTCGGAGACTCGCCTCCGCGTTACAGTCGTCTACAAATATCGTAATTTAAGACCAGCCTCAAAAAGACTACACAATATCGACCAAATCTCAGCAAACACAATCTGCTCTCTCACATATAGAAGAGTGAAATTTTCAAAGTTCACTTAAGTTCGGCACTCTTGTACCATCTCCTCGGCCATTCAATCCGCTTTATTTAGATTCAGTTACTTCGTACCGCACCTGAATTAGTCGTAGACTCCTTTCACTCGCAAACAACTTTGTATTCATGGTTTCAATTTAGTCCAGATTGAATTTTAGGAGGAACAACGTGCCTTGAGTACTGTTACACCTGTCCCAAATTCATTTATGAATGTTTAAAGAGTATTGCAAAAGAAATAATCGTCTTTTTTTGGATTTGCCATTGGGTAGATTGAAGGTTAAAGTTTCGTGGTAGAAATCATTATGTAGTTCTATATATACTACTCGCAAACAGAATACCTTTATTTACGTAGAGTCAGAATCGTTTCTATTTTTATTTTCATAAAATCAACATCATATGAGCAAGCTAGTGACTGAGCTAGCGAGCTGGCGGGCGAAGCGAGGTGACTTGGTGGAAGAGGCGAGCTTGCTGCAATGTGAACAGTATGAAAAGAGGTGAAACGAGGCGCGCTCCGCTTGCCTGCCCACCTCGCTGGCTGGTCTTGTGTCCCGCGCTACAAAGTCTTGCCAGAGCCATCATGGAATAGGACCGTCCTCCTGAAGATGTCAAAAGAGCACAGAAGTTGGTCAGTAACATATCCTGAATGAGCAGCAACTTGCATACCCCGCCCGCGTACGTTGTGTGCGGGCGGTGGTTATGTGCGGTACTCGCCTATCCGCTTCCTGACCCCCCATCCAGTGACAAGGACTCGATGGGGGTAAGGAAGGAGGAATACCTACTAAACCCCTCACTACTTTGGAGTAGGAGTACGTACGTACACTACGAATACCTATAGGAGCCGCATTGTGGAGGGTTCGATGTGGCAATCTCCCCCTGCGACCCGATGGCGGGCGTAGCTATGCTCCCATTCGTAGCAATAATGTACCCAGTATTGTATTAAATTTAATTATTATTCGAAAAAAAAAGTTTGCCGCAGATATAAATCAAATGTTAGTAGCGGACGTAGTACCCGTCGCAGAACGGTGCAAACTCATAAATATTGTAAAAATGTTCAGCAGCAATTTGACGAGAACAAAGCTTTTGAGTACGTAGGAAGTGAAGTTCATACGGATAATTTATAAATTATTATTGTGCATGTTTTTTTTACTGATTTATAACGTGCTAAGATATCTAAACAATGCTGTTGAAAATGTTATCTGTACCCTTTTTACGCAGAAATATCTAAACAGATTTTAACGATTTTAATCGAGCCCGTGCCAACATAAGGTTTTTTTTTATTGCAGTTAAATATGTCTTACAATAGCAAAATAACATACTGTGAGCCGCATGAAAATTAAAAAACAACGCTACGACCAACGCTAAGATAATTTCAATACTAATTTTAAGATCAATCGCAGAATTATTAAAGTAAAAATTGAAAAACTTAAATTGAAAATATTGAAAATGATGTAGGTATTAGATACATATATTTGACCCGTCTCACAATGGGACTTAGCCTACGACCTTACATTGTCCAGGCAAACGCTCTGTGAAACCGGACAGTGAAAGCTAGTGTGGGTTCGACTCCCATCGGAGTTAATTCTGAGATTGGTCAACTTTTTCTAATGCTTCATCTTCAATATTTTTAATAATAAAAATTGCACTGTGAATGCAAAAAAGTTAAAATAATTTTAAAAACTTCAACTGGACCGATTTCAAAAATTTCTTTCACTTTTAGAATGCTATATTATCCCCAATTAACAAAGGCTATATTTTATTCCGATATTCCCACGGGAACGGGTACCACGCGGGTAAAACCGCGAGCATCTGCTAGTATAAAATATATTGACTAGCACTAGCAGATAGGTTTTTTAGTTTTCGAATTGCTATGGCGCCGACTTGCGCTAATTGGCTTGGAATCCTCTAGGTGGATCGCGAAACACGAGTTTTATGCGCTAAAAAACACTCGCATTTTATCTGAAAACCATTAAAAAGAGATTTAAATTAGTTTCGCTGGCAGGTAGAGGAAGTGTACCGAATATGGAATACGTTCCTAATATGGACTAGTGCATTATTATTAGAAACTAACCGTAAAATGTTTCTGAACGCACTGGCGCTTGTTCCCCACCCCGCGACCGTGCCCAGGCCAGTAATCGTCCGCGAGTCGAGCGCGACGCACGGCAGTGAAGGAGCAGCGAATGTTTTGGCTCGCGCCCGTTGAAAAAATAGGTAAGTTGTGTTATTTCCTATTTAGTAACTGTTCTAGCCTGTTCTTCACTTTTTACTTTTAAACATTATAGTCACCTAGTCTATTTAATTGTTTTGAATTTAAATTTGATATAATGTTATCGATATTTTATGTCCGATTTTTTTTCTTATAAAATGCATTGTTCCTAATATGGAATCAAGTGCTGGTCTTATTATGGAATACTATTCCATATTAGGGCCACCATTTTGACGTTATACTAATGTTTGGTTTCTTTGTTTCAGATACGTAGAAATTCATTAAAAATGTCAACAATTATTAGAAAACGCAAATCATGGGACAAAAATAAAATGCTACAAGCAATAAATGCAGTGAAAACCAAAAAAATAGGGTTCAAAAAGGCTGCTGACCTCTTTGGCGTTCCTCGCACCACACTGTTTCGGCTCAGTAAATCTGATGAAAATGCAGTACATTCCTCGTTAGGACGAAAGACAGTACTAGGTCCTGAGTTGGTAACAAGCGGTAAAAGGAAAAGAGATGTTTGATCAACCTTCTACTAGTGGAATTAAACCAAAGAACCCACCAAAATCTAAAGAAGACCAAGAAGACCAAGATATGATTCTACTTCCTCGTAAGAAATTGAAAAAATATCCCTTTCTTCCCAAGCGTCTGATTTTCGGATGATCAACAAGATGATCCTGATGCAGACGCTGAATGTATTTACTGCTGTGGCCTTTATAGTAAGGACATTAGGGGTGAGGAGTGGATTCAGTGCATTAAATGTCGCCTCTGGAGTCACGTTGAATGCTCAGGAGCGGATTGTCCTGACTTTATTTGTGATATGTGCTTACAGGGCTAAAAATGCCAATTATTTATTATTTTAAATAGTGTTTCCTAATATGGAATACCCTATTCCATATTTGGTGCCTATTTTTTAGATATGCCTTTTTTTCTAATTCTATGTTGTTGAAATTATTATAAGAAGTATTGTTTTTTGTTTAACTTTGCTGTTGTTAATTCAAAGATGGTTATATTTCCTAGTCCTGTAGTAAAAAAGTGACTGAGTAATTAAAGTTTTTTATAAATTTATTGGTGTTTATGTTATGCTATTCCATATTCGGTACACTTCCTCTAATTAATTGCCGCGCTTAAAAAATTGAGTTGTGCAATGAAATTAAAAAGTTTAAGCGCAAGCCTTTTAGTTATTTGTACTTTGTGATGAAAAATATTGTTCTGTTTTTTCTTACAATGTTCAGACAGTGGGAAGATAGTTCTTGATGCAAAAAGACAACTAATTCAATCCATGTTAGGAAACATATAAAAGGATGTTCGAGTTACATCTGACCAAAATCATTTTTTTTAGCATTCAATTGATAACAGATAAATAAATTTCTTCCACCAATTATCTAGCTCATAAGTAGTTTTCATTAAGAGACTGTGTTATGGAAACTACATATCGGAATAATATATACTTTTTTTGTAAATACATACTTAATATACATAGATAATACCCAGACCAAGAAAATTAATAGACATGTTTATGCACACAAATATTTGTCTTGTTCGGGAATCGAACCCGAAGCCTCTGGCGCAGAAGGCAGGTATCCTACCCCTACACCAAATCGGTCGTCAAATGCTATAACGTCTGAGTTGTTAATCCGAGTGCTGCGATATATAAGTGTGTAAGCGTGTACAGTTGGTTGGTTTTTACGATTGCCATCAAAGCGAACATGTATAAATCGTTACTTTTTACTATTTTGGACCAAATATCGAAGATTCACGTTTAATTTTACAGCTAAGTACTACGGTAACTACAAACTATCATGGTCACGCAGTGACTGATGGAGCTATTTCTTGACCATGCTTCGAATTATATTTTTTTCATAAGTACTACAGCATATTTTTTAAACAGCATTATAATGACGAAGAATTACAACTCAACCCAATATTAAATAACCTAATGGTGCTTGCGTTGAGACTCGGTCGTAAACAAACAGCTGGTAACGACATCAACAATAAAAAAACAAGGGAAACCCTTCAACAAATCATTAATGCAAATTACGCGAAACTAGTAATAAAACGAGTATTTTATCTCACCATTGATACTAAAAACGGAATTCCTTGCGGTCCCACATTTAATTTACGCGATCGTAAATTTTTTCTCCGGCTCGCCATAAATGGCTAGAACTACCGACCCGTAAATATTTTCCATACAGATTCATTCAATGAACCAAAGTTGTTATTGAAGAAATATCTCATTTATGAAATTGCGTTGGAAATCGCATGAAATTGTGATGGACGATCGGGGATATAAAACTTATTTTTCTGTATTACGTAAGTTATTGTAATAAAGAAAAATGAGTTAACGCTTTTACGTTCTGGTTTACTTTTTCGTTTTTAATGCTACGTCTATTTTCATAGCGGTATTCATTATCTTTTCAAATAGAACTACTCTGTTTCTAATAGATATTTTTGTACGGTGCTTCAGTATCAAATTTCTAATAAGATATTTTTTTATCCTCAACGAGGTAGCACTTAGCCTTTATCACATCTGATCTTAAGTGGTGAAAGACTGAAGGTGAAAGCGCACTACTCCCGGAACCTGGAACCACTGAAGAACTGGCTATCTTATCTCTAACTGCCGAACACAATAATGATGAAAACATCATTGTTATGGCTTCTGACTAAAATAAGATGGATGATATATCATTGGAAGCACTATAACAAAGAATAGAAATAGATTACCTACAAATTGACTACTACTACTACGACTACCAAATATTTAGCTAATCTAATATATAACTTAACTTCCGTGTATATTAAACTGCATTTCAAAACCTCCCGCAAGGCATACAGTTAGCCGCACAAAGTGGCGGACAAGTATATGCTATAGAAATTTCAAGAAGTTTAGATTTTCGGAAATCGCATTCAGAACTACTGAACTAAGTTTATAAGCTTCGGAGTTTGACTGCACCAACTTTTATACCGCTGCTTGACGGTTTTTCCATTTCTATGCATTTTCTTTTAAATTATGTTATCCATAAAACTTTGAAACGAGTACCTTAATATTTTCGACTTCGGGCACGCAAATTGAAAATTATACGACACCGAGATTTGAAAAGAGTTTTACTTATAGGAAAATATCTCACAATAAAATCAATTTGAAAACCACAACACACTGAATGAAAAAAACTGCTGCTCCAACCGTGACTTAGAAAATAGACGAAATTGAACGATCTCTTCCTGAAAACATAGTGCATGAGTATGATAAGTATAGGGTGATACCATTTTGCAGATATTCTGGTTTTGAAGAGAAACTTCTTTTGATTTAAAGTAAACATTTGTTAAGTATGAAATAATTAAGAGATTACTTATCAGTTTTGTCATATTATAACATTCCGGCTGAGTGTTGTTTTATATTTTTGTTTAGTGTATCCTGTTGAATTGCGGCTATTGCATTTCTTAATCTCATTTCAATCAAGCTTTGAAAATTCTTTATACAGGATATTTTTTTTATCAGTGCACAAATTTTTAGGATCGACTCAGAATCGGTAAGTGAACAACTTTCTCCTAGAAACATGGGTCGAAATATGACAAAAATTTTTTGACCTTTCACACAAATCGGACTGATCACGTGATCGAATTAGTATGGGAAGTCCAAAAATTTTTGTCGTATTTCGACCCATGTTTCTAGGAGAAAGTTGTTCACTTATCGATTTTGAGTCAATCCTAAAAATTTGTGCACTGTTAAAAAAATTATCCTGTATATCTTTGTAATCAGTTTTTTTTATTTAATCTATTATCAGTAATCACGTACTTAAATTAGAACTTTTTTAATCACAGCACCATCAGTACCTTTTGCCTACTGTTTACTTTTTAACGTGCTTCAACAATTGCGAAGCACTCCGACAGAACAATAAATTTTGTCTCGACTGCTCCACGCTGCGCTGCGCTTCCTTTGTTTATTCTCCTTTTGGGGAATTGGATGTCGGTTCAACTAGAACGGGTCTTGGCTTGGTTAGAAATGCTAAAAGAAATTATTGTTCGCCTTACAGACGTATTGACTTGTTAGAGCTACATTCTTAAATAGAAGTTGCTATATTTCAATTGCTTTTTTATAGAAAATATTAAAAATGTATTAGAAAAAATCGATCCGTTTCACAACAGCTATTAGAACCGACGGTACCCGAAACCACGACCTTTTACTGTCCGGGCGAATGCTCTAACCACCGAGCTATGGAGTCACTGGGAGAAGCGTCGAATTCATCCAATACTTCTAAAAAACGTTCATTTCATCAGTGTGAAGATATTACTACCCTCACACACCCTCACACTCGAAAGAACCTTTCCCAATATTGGACAATCGATAAAGATTAAATAACTGCTGTTTCAAATTATTTCTTACTTTTGCATGCACAATGCAATTTTTATTATTGAAAATGAAGTATTAGAAAAAAACATGTTAATACAATCTTAGATTTAAATATTTTTAAAATAGACGATTTATAGAATGTGGCTCATGTTTGCCAGATTCATGCCAATATTCTCACAATCTTAATTTTGTAAAGAATTTCTTTTTCATCCAAAATTTTATCATTCGCACCACTCTTCACAGTACAAAGTAACTCAAAATATGAATCTCGATGTCATAAGTCGTTTCCAGGAACTGTATTTCAAAGAAATTTCTGTCTGTTGTCCATCAGGGTAGACGATTCAAAGGTTTATTTGGTTCTGTCTGGCACGTTGACAGTCTGATGTATTGGGTGAGGTTCTAGTAATAGAATTAAGACAGACTAAGCCTGCGGGTTGGATTCGTATCGTTGAAACTATCCGTGGCCATCATTTACGATATCAATTGTGTCACAATTTTGAGTCAGGACTTGGATGAAGATGTATCGGTATATTTTATCAATAATCCCTTAATTAAGCTTTGCATTTGTTCTATGTCAAAAAAACGAAAAGTATTTTTAGTAGCCTTTATTGAGGTAATGATGTAGTTCTAAAATTTTAAGTAAACAAGCAAAACTGAGATGAACATTTGGTTGTGACAGCATAAAAGTAGAATTTGGTAATTTACATAAAACTTAAGATTTTTACCAAAATTATTGCTCATAAATTACCTAATTGAAGGTCAATATGTAATCACCATCGTGATGGTGGCAAACCATGCCACCATCACGATGGTGATACCACCATCACTTACACCACAGCCATCTCTATCGTCTTCTACAAGCCACGCGCATAAAGTTGGCAACGTAGTTTTAAGTGAACCGATTTGACACCGTTTGCATCGTTTGATAGGTAAACAGCGAGTAAACCTCGAGTACTGAATCCTATGGAGATGGCATATCTTCTATACATCTATACAAATAAATAAAATTGGAGTGTCTGTTTGTAACATTAAATAACCGCTTTTTACTACGTGAATATGATTAAATATACGGTACATATACCAAAATGACATGTTTTACAATTTTTGTCTGTCTGTCTGTTTGTTCCGGCTAATCTCTGAAACGGCTGGACCGATTTTGACGGGACTTTTATTGGCAGGTACCTGATGTAAAAAGGAGTAACTTAGGCTACTTTTTATCCCGGAAAAATATCACATTCCCTCGGGATAACGTCATGTAGTCTACGCGGGCGAAGCCGCGGGCAGAAAGTTATTTGTTCTATATGAACTATCCGTTATACAAATATAAGCTAAATCGACATTGTACTCATAAACCTGTAGCCATCTTGTTCTATCTTACCTCCAATACTGCATGTAAAAAGAGACAGCAATATATTTATTCGACCTATTGTTGGCAACATTAAAACGTAACGTCATAGTAATGCATGATTGAGGCCGGTTACACTTTTTTTGTTTCTCGGTATGTGTAGGTATGCCTCACTTTTTCGCAGGTATGCCATATCTATAGGATTTGTACTCAGAGGAGTAAATCGGTTCACAGCAATGTTGCCGTTCCGCTTCATAGCATGGCTTGTAGAAGACGATAGAGAAGGCTGTGCTTACACGCATCTCATACAATATTTCGAACTAAGTATAACATTGAATAATACGAGTTATTCACTATGCACCCCTAAATTTTTAATAATTATCTAGAATCAGATGGAAACAATTCCTTATAATACTCTCCAGCTACAATTTGTGAAAAAAACCTGCATACATTTTGGACGATTCCGTATTGTACTACTGAGTAGATTTTCTGAAAGGTTACCTTCCCCCTGATTCGCAACCGTTCGGAAATGGAATCGAATTCGAATTCTATGCATTGTCTTTATCTTTTCTGAACTGACTGGAAGTGACAGAGCGTCCATTGTCGAAAACGATTCCAACGGTTTATGAATAAGGGGGCTTATCGTCGTTAAGGTAGTAGGTAAACCTATGAAGTACCTACTACCTTAACGACGCCTAAAATAGTAGGCCACAGATCAACTAGCTACTTGACTGATGTTTCAGTATTAGTTAAATGATTTCCTTCAGTGGCCCTACTCCATATTTTTTAGATGTGATCCCAAGATAACACTTTATAGAGCAAAAACATTTATCTAAGTGATGGGTAGGAGAGGCGGGTAACAAATGTGCGGCCATCACTCCGGATAGATAGTGGTTATCAGTCTTCTCGTAGATTCCATCAAGTGACTGTTCTTCAAGTTAGAATAGATCATCAATATCGGTTTTTTATTGCTTTGATATCCGGTACCTTTTGTAAATATAAATTAGTTTTATTTTTTGTAAGTATTTAATAATTAAATTTGGACTGAGACAATAGGTAATAGAAACGCGATAGAAATATAAGTCAAGTGGATAATTTCGTCTGGAATAGAAAATACATGTACATATTTTCGACCACTATGTTGCCCGCCTCTCTTTTAAACTTGTCAATGTCTTTTGATTTAGATGACACAATGCCCTGAATAACAAATCTAAGAGAAAATAATGTTTTTGTATTGTTTGTTAATGATATTTTCATATGCAACATTAACTAATTTCTTAATGTCATTCTATACGTTAGTCACAGATACAATACATATTTCCTCTCCCACACATTTAAGTCATGTGTTCCAAACGCAACCTTGAGAGAAAAAACCGAACCTATCGAGGCAATTGTTTAGCTCAAGACAAATGTCCCCTTACCGAGTCGGATGGATCACGCACATCTGTTTCACGTGCAGGGTCATCACCGGGAATCTAACAGGTGTATTCCAGATGAGCTGGTTTTGTTTTCAAATGAAAAAAGAGTTAAATCAAATAATATATTCTTTATTGTTCAACCTGTCATTTTATTATATAGTTACAGTTACATAGCTCATTCCTTCTCTCATACATGAAAGTCGTACATGTACCATATGTAACCTTGAGAGAAAAAGCCGAGCGTATCAAGACAATTGTTTGGCTCAAAACAAATGTACCCACACTGCGTCGGATGGATCAGGCACATCTTTTTTACGTCTGCACGTAAAAAAGATGTGCCTGACACCTGTTACATTCACGGTGATGACTCTGCAGTCATCACCGTGAATGTAACAGGTGTAGGCAATCCCAATGACATGGTGTTATTTTCATCAATCAAAACAACGAACAACTGAAACTACTGGGGGTAAGAAGCTGAAATTTGGCATGTATGTTCATTGGGGGGTATAAAACCTTTTATCTGGTATCGGGGCACATGATAAAGAAGGAACAGGAACGAAGTTGCGGGCTTCTACTAGTAATATAAAAATATTGTTTTATCCGATAAAATATTAACATTGCCAGAGATCTCAAAAGAACCCAATTTTAAGAGACTAAAATGACGTATGAGGAGTTTTAACCAAATATAAATGGGGAAAAAAGGAAGACCAAGAAGATATCTTTAATTTATCATTCTATTGTATCAGACATAAATTGTTTTGCATAATATTTCTTATCCTTTACATTTCAAAAGTCTCATTTTTAACGTAACCTTGAGAAAAAAGCCGAGACAAGACAAATGTCCCCACACTACTGTGTCAAATGGATAGCGCACATCTTTTTCAGCAGCCAGAAGTGCAGGGTCATCACTGAGTGAATCTAACAGGTGTATTCCAGATGAGCTGGTGCGAAATGGTCCGGAATATTGATGTGACGTGAGCATTGTTTGAATAATAAAATGGGGATTGTTAATTCATCGGGTTCTATTATTTTTAAGTATAATTTGAGTATTGAAAATATCGGCTTTATATTCATGATTTTTGTTTTAAATTGTGATTCATATATTCATAATATCGAATGAATAAAAAAATACAGAAACCTCTTATTTTCCACAATTGAATCAATAATTTCTCTTTGGGCTAATTTAAATGCGAAAACGGCGATTTTGCACTTCAATTATCATCCAGCAAACGTTATATTAAACCTAACTACAAATAGCTGGAGAAAAAGTGAAACAATCAGGTAGGTACTCTTATTCAAGATATAAACCATACAATGTCGCACGAACATTTTTGTAAATACCTAGGTACTTGTTTTAGCACCTTACTTTCAAATTGGCTTGACTGTTTGAACCTCGTGGAAACTGAGAAGTGTCAACTGTTCAAAACGGGAGCCGTACTCTGAAACGCAAATCCGAATCTTCGGTTAGCCTCGTCCCTTTCACTCGATTCTGCCACAACTGGGAAGTGAGAGGGACGGGTATAACGAAGTTTCGGGTTTTGTGTTCCAGAGTAGGTCCTCAGGTGCTTATTTCTCATGGACACAGGACACAATCATCATCGCCACAATCAGTATTGGTCACCTATCCCATGAATAACTTTTGCGAAAGTTTACTAACGACAAAAATAATTGCAGGCCAAGCATGCTAAGTTTCCGCTTACATTAAAATAATTATTACTAGATACAATAACTGCAGAAAAAAGATTAATAAACCAATTTCTAAATCAAGTTTTAAACCCTAAAATACCGTAACAAAAGCTTAATAAATACCCGTTTTAGAAGGGTGTTAAGGTTTAAATTGGCTCAATCTGACCCTCATCTCTACACGGAACCTGAGAGGTGTCAACCCTGTTCAAAACAGGCGTATTCCTCAAGGACGCAGAACACATGTCAGCCGAATTAACTGATCAGCCCCTATAATTAATTGCTCTTTCGTTTGCTACCTTGTTGGAAGCTGTAGCGGGTTATTCTGATGTAAGTATACGTTTTTCTAGATTAACGGTAATTTAACGCTTTATTTTTGTTGATTTTTAACACTGCCGATTTAAAATGTGCTCCTGGCTATATTATTATATTTTGTGATAAAGTTAATAGTAACCTTATCAATTATCATGTCTGTTGAAAAGGTTTTAATTCATACTTATAAATGCAAAAGTTACTTCCGTTTAATTGCACGTATACTCTTAGATAATTGCAGTTCATTCTGGAAATAGATTACATCTTGGAGAAGGGCCTAGGTGGTGATATAACCTATATAATAAAAAAAAATAAGAGCGATATACTAAACTTTCTGCCAAAGAAGCCGCGGGTAAAACTATATTTATAAGACTCAAACTCACCAAGAAAACATCAGCTATAAAGTATGTTTTTCTTCTCTAAAACCTTCAAGCTTAAAACATCTTCCGTCTGCAAACAATGTATCGATTGAATATTTTTCTTTGGTTCCTTATTACGGCAGTAAACCAACTCAGAGTATTGCGCGAAGTGTTAGGTCAAAGCTAACACATGAAATATCGTAAAAGCCGAAAAGTTTTTTGATGTCCCGCTCAAGGGTTTTATTAGCTTCGTTTATTACACGTTTTTATGTGAGGCGAGAATTACCTGTATCGCATAACTCCAGTTTTATGGGTATAGTGCTGTAAAATTCGCGTTTTACTAATCTGACTCAGTGGGCCTCTTGAGAATTGGCAGACTAAGTAAACAGCTAAGGTCTTAATTAAAATATATATTTTCCAAACTTGGTCCTACCACGCGATGTTATCTTTCCGCGTCGTAATTTTACAGATTACGTTTTAGCCATTATTTTAAAATGGGCTACCATTTTACGTTTCAATCTTAAATTATGGAAAGTGTATAAAACATATAGCTTTTCAAAATACTACAAAGAAATAAATTTAGCGAACGCACTTCAGTGAGCACGTTTGTATATAAATAAAATTGCACTGTATTTCTATTATGTAAATGTTAAATACACAAACATATAAGTACTCCAAAAAATATTTCACATGCTTTACAAAACTCCTTTCATAATTCCTCGTGTCTTGTTGCCACAATAAATACCAACAAAGACCAAAGGAATTCCTAAGACATTAATAAGCAACCAAATAACTTTGTCGGAAACAAAACATCTGCACTTTCTCAACGACATTCTTCGCCCAAACCACACGAGTAACAAACAAGAATATATTTACCCGACTGTGACAGAAGGAGGCTTATTACCTAACTTCGTAAAGCTAAAGTCCTTTAAAAACCAAGTTCCTTGTAATGACAAAAGCTTTTTGTTTGTCCCAACTAACGTTTCTAAAAGCATTCAGCACTCATTTTAAGCAAAAACCTTCCATTACTAAACCACCTAAACTTATTTGTGGCCCATAACTCCTAAAACGTATTTTTGGAGACCTACATCACGGAGCGAAATGCGAAAACGAACCTACAAGTGAGAAGATTAAAGTCGAATATTACGTCCGCAGGCTGGCAGTACGACGCGTGCAAAATAGCGGGACATGGCGAAAGAATATGCGTGGCTATTGCCGAAGAAAGGGTCACGTGATGGAGAAATTTGGCCTGTATTGTGAGGCCCTAAGAGCGGTATTATCGCGCTATCTCGACAGGGTAGCGAGGGTGATCCTATAATCTTCGAGTCAGCATCTCTGACGCCCGCAAACTCCTTAAAGTGCTATCTGCGAAGCTTATAGCTAAATGGAACACAACTTTTTCATCCAAAAAGGCGGACCTTGAGCGCGAAAATTGCTAAGAGAGCCAAGGATCAAAATGTTCATTACTCTTCGTGTGGTATTCTCCGTACAATTTATAGCACATCTACTTTTTTACGGCAAATTAAAATGTATGTTTAGGGAAATTATGGTAAATGGGAACCGCACTGAGTAGCTATATCATAAATAATAACTTGGAACCCTTTCTTCCTCCTTTATTTACAGAGTAAAGGGTAAACTTCGAACCTATAAACGTCAAGTTGTTACAACTTCTGACATTTTAAAGTAGGAATTTAAATTCGAAATTATCTCATAATTCGTGGATAAGATATTTGGCTCTGTCTGCAGAGTTTATCTTGAGAGGAAAGTAAAGCGAAAGTCTCGAGACTTAGTTCAAGGTCAGAATATTGTGTGGATCCAACAAATTTCCACAAAAACACTTTTAGGTATTTAGGTCAAAAATTTTATTGTTGAATTCAAAGATACTTACTGATATGTTAAATTTAGTCAAGAATATATATATATATATACTTTAAATTTTCTCAACACTTTTCGTAATCATCATCATAATCGCTTTTTTATGGATTTTACACACCAAGCCCGGCGACCCGCCGACATGAGTCGTCAACTTTTTGTCGGTGGGTTAGTCGGTGACTTCACATCTCGTCTACCTTCGATACCTATTTCGTTCGTCGGATGGTACAATATCATATCAGCAAGTTCGGCATGTTGCCATCTACACGGGCGGGTATATACAAGTCACCGACAATTTTCTTGAAATATAGCCGCCGACACCAAGCTGCCAGGGCCAGGGCTATTGAAAACTTGGTTATTTCACTATTAAAATGGGTAAGATTTCTTTAAATTATTTTTATTTTATTTTTTGCAATTTTTAGAAATGAAAATATTGAAAATTAAGTATTAGAAAAAATCGACCCGTCTTATAACTAGCTCCGATGGAACTTTTTCTAATACTTAATTTTCAATATTTCCAAGATTTCTTTACTTTGGAACGATACTTTATTAGGTAAAGCATACAAATCAAGCACATTTGCTCCATATGCCATATGCGGCAAAAAAAGACATAGGTACTTGAAGTATTTACAAAGACACCTTTCGATCTATGGCAATACGTGGACTTACAAATACATCTTTAGATTTATTATTTTAAAAACTTTAAAATTTATAAACCCCCTACATAAAAAATAAAATTAAAATAAAATTTCTCTCTCGATCAGGGGACCCCCAACGTATAATAAACCCTTTTAGTAATTCTATTTTTGTGGTCCCCCGACCGAGAGAGAAATTTTACTTTTTGAGTTGTTTTGTGTCGGGGTTTTTTAACATTTTAATATTTTATTATATTTTTTTATCTAAATAAAACACTTTCACGGATTTTTTCACGCATTTATTTAACAACTTGGTTTTTTTGTTGTTGTTTTTAAGGTTTTTTGGTTTATCCGACGTTTCAATTTTAATTATTTTTTTATGTTTAAAAAATAATTAAAATTTTAAAAACCCCGACACTAAAAATAAATTTACCAAGTTGTTAAATAAATACGTGAAAAAATCCGTGAAAGTGTTTTATTTAGATGAACAGTTTGCGGAGAAATCTAAGATGTGTTTTATTTTTTTTCTTTTAAAACTACACACATTATTAGGTAACACGGTACCTAATTTCGAATTGATCGGACATAAGGAAGTTAGTCAGATCCCCTCTTCAACTAGAAAAGAGCTGACGATCTTCAAACGGCTAAACAGATTTTCATGAAACATGGCTAAGAACACTCGGGATAAAATTATCTATGACATAAAAAAACTAAACCAAAATTGGTTCATCTGTTTGAGAGCTACGATACCACAGACATACACGTTAAACTTATAACACCCCTCTCTTTTTGCGTCTGGGGTTAAGGCTAGACTGTTTTACCGTTTTAATACCGCAATTAATGTAATAAAAGTCGGAAATGAATAAAATATACGGTAATAACTTACGATGAAATCACTTAAGTACCTACCTACAATCTACATATTAAATAGCGAAGATTGTATTCCACGCGGTTATTTCCGAAAACAATTTGGCCACAAACTCAAAGTAAAAAGTTAGTTATAACAAATTTTCACAGCACCTAGATATTGCTTGTTTCACTAAATAAGTCTGTTGTTCCCCGTCGGACCAAATGCTGTTTGTTCTCAAAAAGAGTGGAGTTCTAGTGAAATTCACAGTGAAACTGCAATACAACTGGGTGAAAATGCCGCTGGAAATAACTAGCAAATTCCCTTTCTAGGACAACACGTATTTTAGATTACCCTTCGTTGAGATAAGCTGACTAATTGGAGCTGGCTTTTATCTTTATTCTCAGTTCAAAGTGGTTTTATTCGGTTTTCTGCTGTAGGAGAGAGGGCTTACTTCCGTGAAAATACATAACCATCTTTAATAAGTCAGTTGTTTTTACAAGCTTTTTATTAACTTGCCATGTTAGTTAGTTAGTGGGGGACAAATCTTGCTAGTTTAATTTGACCCACTTCCCAGTGCCCGATGGAGCTGAAACTTTGTATACAGGTTGGGTTTAGATGACAATACAATATTTAAGTACAGTCAGCAAAAAGCTAGTCATGAAAATGAAATTTTTACTAAAAACTTATTTTATAGTTTCCCCCTCTTGTAAATGGCCGCCTAAAAGTATATTTCTCTATGTAGACCATAGGCAATTAAGTCCACGTTTGATTTTATTGGGTTTGTTTGTCAAAAATTTACCTAAAAATTTAAAAAAAATCTCCTAAAAATCTGATTTAAAAAACTTCCATTACCTAAATTTTATAAAATTATCCTAACGAAGAAAAGCTTTTTCTTTAAAAAATCAATTCAGTTAAGTAGTTAAATTGGAAGCCATTTTAAAACAAACCAACCTATGAGTCCTATGGCCTTTAAAAAGCTCTTTACATTTTACCAAAACTACGTTTTAATAGACGTCCCTGTCTTCGACCTTGCTTTAAATATGTAATGACCACCAATTTTTCCACTGAAAGTATTTTATTTATTTATTCATGACAAGTACCTCTACTTACTATCGTGTTTCGAGGCCACAGATAGCTTCATTATTGAAAAATAACTATAGTGATATTGATATACTTAATAACTTTAATAATGTCCATTTTTTTATTTGGTTACATATTTAAACTTCTTTTGTGTGTAGTTTCAATTTATAATTTATTCTCTTTTCATTATTTCAATAAACTTAGAAATGATAACTTGAAGTTTCGTAAACATTTCATTCCATGACCGTGGCCTCTGTAAAGGTGCCGAAACGATGGAAACATAAAATAACACAAAATAAATAAAACAAACTCGTATTGCGAAGAAGCCTAACCTAACTACCTAGGGCTACTGAAGTTATCCCACAACCACAACAGAGGAATACTCAAAGATGGCGCCGGAAAATGGTAGGTACGGTGCGAACGACCCTCACATCACACCGCTCCACAATATCGCTACCAAACTCGTAAATTCCCTTGAGCTAGGATTTCCTATAGGAGACTTCCTTTAAAATTTTCACCACCCATCAAATCTTGCGAATCAACGAACTCGGTCGCTTTGCCAAGGGATCACTTTTACCTTCGTCCTATCGATTTCTTGTTTTATTTATTACGAAGCTTCGGGAGTCACTCTCACCCGGTGAATATGGGATGAGAATTGATCCAATTGGTGCGTGAGGTTTTTTTACTACACTCTTTGTATAATGTGGGTAATGCATAGTATTCGCCTATATAGTGCTATTCAACTTGTCTGAACCGGTGGTCGTTTTTGAAACTTAACTTAGGTAATATTTTCATACTGCTCGCAATTTTGACAGCTCATTTTGTGTTGCGTGTAGCTTCTCGGTCACGACCGTCACCGGACAAACCATACAGACAGACACGTATGTGACTTTATATAATGCTACTACTAGTAGTAGTAACATATAACTAGTTACATAATACTTCCTACAACAAAGTTTGCGTATAAGTAAATTCGTTTATTTCTTAAGCTATCGATATAACAAATTCGTACTTACCTTCTTTTTGTGGTCACAAGAGCAAATGTTAATGCGACACACATAAATTACATAAATAAATAAATAAATAACTTCTTACATTCACACCAATTATCTAAGCCCATTTTAATTTAATTAAGAAACTGCATCATGAAACACTTGATAACGGATAAATATATACATAAATACTTTTTGTTTGTAATACATAGTAAACACCCAGACCAAGACAAATAGACATAAACATAAAAAATGAACATGTTCATGCACACAAATATTTGTCTTGTTCGGGAATCGAACCCGAGACCACTGGCGCATAAGGTGGGTAGCCTACCCCTGCGCCAAATCGGTCAAATAAATAAAGGAAACGAATGGTTTTCAAGTAATGTAAGATTAAATACATTTTTTATGCATGACGAACATAAAGAAATTCAATAAAAGTCAACGTTCTTTTACCTTATTGGTAATGTGATAGGAAAATGGCAAAACTGGCTTTTTCCCTAACATTACCCGTCAAAGAAAATTTGATTTCCCATGACACCTATACGAGTACACGTGTTGATATAAACAGTGTTATATTATTATACATATCTAAACAAAACAAACAAATGAAAATAATATAGTAAAATAACAATAATAACTATTTTCTTGATACTTCGATCATATAAATTTTGATAAGTACCAATTTTTCTTCAAACACCTGAGAGCGGTAGTTTTTTTCTAGTGTCTTCAATCTTTACAAATAAAAACCTATGCAGACCGCGACTTTTAGTAGCGCCGTAAAAATCGCGCTCGCTCACGAGACGTCGATGTGCTTCTTTCCTGCAGAGCAGTTGGTTTGCGTATGTATCACACGTACGCGCGTCGACGACGACGCGATTTTTTACGGTTCGAATCCACGATTAAATCCTTAATGTAGGTATACAAACAGTAGCAACATAAAACAATTGAAACAATCATCATCATCAGCCATGCGACGCCCACTGTTGGCATAGGCCTCCCCCAAGGATCTCCAAGCGATCGTTCCATATCGGTCTCTTATGAGACCCATAGTAAAAGACTACGTCTCGTTTCCAAATGTCATAACTGGCAACACACACTGGTCAAAATCAGGGGCTGCCATAATTACCACGCTTTGCAGGTGGGTTGGCGATTGCAGTAATAGGTGGTCCTGCTCTTTCAGGGAGATGCTGCTGCCCATTTCCTGATGGCGGTTTTCCCTCTGTCGCTTCTTACGACACGAAGAGAGGGGGTAGTGCTATTCATTTTCTGTGCCGGCACCGGCTAACAAAATGCATTAAAATAATAATTGAAACAATATGCAATATTATTGACAGCAACTTGGCAACACGTTTGATCTTTTACAAATGTATATGTTTACCATGAATTATACTGCTTAATTAAAAAAAATACTTATCACCAAAAATATTTGCTGAAAGACTTAAACCAACAAAAGAGGCTCATAACTTTTAAAGCATCAAAGCAGAGGTTTCGATCAACAAAGACTTTATTCAAAGAATATACAGGTTTTATATTAACAGCCCGAACGGCACTCCTGACAAACGGTTTAGTTCTCCTCTCTATTCAACAGTAGCCTGATGAGAGAGATGGAAACAGCGGTCGCACTCCAGGCTTTACACCACAAAGCGATATTCCCGACAGATCGTTACAAGAAGCGCCAAGGGTATAATATTGTGCTCGAGTTGGGGCCACGAGAAATTGATAATATTTTCTCCAGTGAATTACGACAATTTTAAAGATTTACCAATGGAAAATTTCTACATCGGTTTCTTGAAGATTTTATCTCGAGTCTGCGATATAAAGTTTTGATGAAAAGAAGACTTTTAGTTTAGATTGATGGTTGGAAATAGACAATGTCATAACATTTTCCAATGAAATGTTTTCAAAATCATAGTATGGTCGGGTATGTATGATAGACGAGCGAACTACAATATTAGCTTCTAGTACCTTATTCTCGCTATTTGTAAGTGGTGGGAAACTTTCACTTTTAAGTTACATATTATTCATACATTTGGGCCGACCACAATGTGCAATTAATTTAACCTCAGTCTTCATAAAGTCTAAAGCTAGTGATTTTACAATATTTCACGGAATGCAAGAATTAAAATTAGAAAATCCCGCAGAAAAACGTAAATGGTTATTAAAAACCTGAGATATGTATGTATCAAAGACTTAATTTTAATTAATGTGGCCCCTATAAGGCAAAGGCCGTAGTAGCCACTTTAATAAGTAAGCACTATACAAAGAAGGAATAAGTACTCGTAATGAAAAATAAATTACCGCTATAAATTTTCCGCTATACGACACCTTTAAGCGGTTTAAAGAACTCACCCGGGACCGTGTATTACCTACGTTGCAGGTTTTCATTACAACGCCTTGTGAAAATTTTATGTAGGCATTATATAGCGCTCCGCTCGCGATTCGTCTGCGTGAACCCCCTTTTTATCCCCTTAAATAAATTCCAAAAATCCTCTCTTAGTGCTCCCCTACACTCCCCAAGGAACATACATGCCAAATTTCAGATTCTTGCGCCCAGGAGTTTCGGCTGTGCGTTTTTCTGTCAGTCAGTAACGCAAGAGTTTTATATAAATTCTGTTTTGATAGAATGCTACTATTAAGATCAATCATACCCGTCACTTCCCGGCAATGGTAACATCAACAAGGACCTTGAAAACTAGGAAAAAAGTAACTTAACCATTATCGTGATTGTATTATTTTGTATGAAAACCAGAGCAGTGCCTTTTTCGGTCGTATAAGGAACTGAAATTTAATACATAATTGACAGCAGGAAATTGAAGTACGTTATAGTTTACTTACTATTTGATTACCTTAGCGATAGTTTATCTTGCTAGGGGAACTGGTTGATGAGATTTTTGACCATAAAAATAAACACCAAAGTTAATTGTCAATATTGTCACAAAATTTTATAATAGGTCTTTACATATGAAATTGCCGTTTTTTTCTTTTGTACATATAACTTAACAACTTTTATAATATTAGAAATATATAATTTCTTTAATATTGCGTTACATTAAGACCGTATCGAGCAACTTTTGATAATTTAATAACCACGATATTTGATTATTTACATAGAAAAAACTTATTCCGAAAGTTACGACTATTTTTGTTTCCAGAATTTCGTACTTTATTAGTTGTAACTTAGTGAAAAAAATTTTTTTTCTCTTAACGAATGTGTCATTTAGTAGTTAAAATGTCCATAAATACGTGTGTAAAATTTTGTAAATTTACATAATATTAGTCGTTAAATAATAACAAAAACGTTAGTATGGAAAAAAAATAATTACAGAAATCTCCATACAAAACGGCAATTTCATAGGTAAAGACCTATTATTATTGACTCTAAATGCCACCACTGTCACTCAATGTCATTATTATTATTATGATCATTAACCACTATATTGAACGCAAAAGTGAATTGTCACTAATTATCACTATTGTCACTAAATGTCACCATTGTCACTATGCCGCTTCAACAAACGCCTATTGCGTGGCCCCACCCTACTTCGAAGCGAAGGCATTTGTTTCCCATCACCGTATTCTCTCCTCCTCCATTAAGCTGTATTAGAGAACTCACCCGGGACCGTGTATTACGTCGCAGGTTTTTCATTACGACACCTTTTGACACTTTTCGATTAGGAAAGGAATTTACAAATATCTAGCATGTGTGTTTTTATTCAGGATTCAGGATTTTTGGGAGCAATATTGTGTTTTTGAAGAGAACATTTTCATTTTTATCTTTTCCTGTGGGTAGTTAGTAGGCGGAATATAGAAAGTGGACAGTCTGTTGCTACTTGAAAATAAGCATAGTTTAATTGCCTTGGAAGATCTTACATACATAATTGAAAGTTGGACCATTGAATCATCAAAAACCAAGTGTTATACCAAACTTCGAGCAACGCGGGTCTTCCGTCCTGGAACGGAAGGCCCGCGTTGCTCGAAGACACCAAATGATGATACCCTAACCGATAATAAACAAAAGAAGAATTGACACCATATCACGAACATGCCTCTTACTATAACCACAGCGTAAGAAGGAAAATATATAGACTGTTAGACGTATTTGTCGTCAACTGTTTATTTTATGATAATACAATACAATATAAAAATATATAAAGGTATAGACAAAATAAGTGGTAAAGAAAGGAGGTTATTGTATCGCCAACAATAAAAATATAATTAAAACCACTTTTAATCGTGCTTTGTCTCATAAGTGACGATTTTGCTGCATGTTAACTGCAGAGATAGATAAACAACCTGAAAAAACCTTTAATAAAGTCTGAAACTGGACAAAAAGTCGTGAAAGAATTCGGCGCCTAAATTGCATTTGTTTTTGTATGGCATTCGATCAATGGAGGTTCGGGCTTGCACCAAAGGGGTTTGATAGCAAATTTTCCAGGGGCAATAAAAGCGGTGATAAACTCTCTGCTGTTTGGATTGTTCGTAGGATGGTGGAGAGGCTTTATTTGTATATTGACATAGTTTAATTCTTATCATATGGTTGTGGATGTAAAACTAAAACCGAATTTCTTTTAATAACAAGATTCGTGTACTGAAGGGTAATTATATTACCTATGTATTAGTGCGTAAGTTATTCGTAACCTTCTGGAGGTTGACACCGCAGCCATGGTTAAGCCAGCAATGGTTTCATTGGACCAATTTGGATAATGATCAGTTATCAGATAGATGTGACCAAGAGCAACATTGGCAAAACATGAATAGGAATAGACTGGAGTTTATTGCAAATTGTATGATACGAAATGAAAGAGGGAATAAAAGTTTCTTCCGGCTTTTAGTAAGTATGTTTTTATAACTCGGCTTAAGTGAAGAAACTGAGAAATATTGTTCAAGAAATTTGCTTTTAAGAAATACGTATTACCAACGACTACTTATTACCAGACAAGCCGTTACACGATAAAATGAGAGGCCAATTTCCAATAAACAGTTCCTCCCAATAAACACCAACGTCTATTTCCCTCGTACACTGCCAAGAAATCACTAAAGGCAACGCGCGGAAGTATCGAGAAAGGCGAAAACCGGACGAGGTCCGAAACGCGGAAATATAGGAAAGCAAGCGCGTGATTTGGTACCGATACCGATAACAAGTTTGATTCCGTACCGATAACGGTTCCGGTTTACAATGCAGTCTTGTTTGTAGTAAATCGGGGAGTCGGGGAGAGGTTCAGATTAGAGTACAATTTATGGCTCAAAGGCGGCAAATCACAGGAGTGCCAATAGCGTTGTGTTATTGATTTTTTTTTATTTAGCGCTTGCGAATTGCAACCAGTACTTTGCCAATCCGTCTAGAACTTGTAACTTTTATCTACTATTAAATTTTTATTGGTAATTTAAAAGAATTAAACAGTGTAAACAGTCACTACATTATTAAGAGCCAACGCGCACTTGTGATTTTTAAGCGGGCGATAGTTTGATCGTTCTCGGATTCAGTATCAAGTTAAATGGCAGTGCGCGCACTGACGATTAAAAATCGACTGATCAAACTATCGCCCGATAGTTGTTCGATCAAACTATAGGAAAGGTTGAAAACCACTTGGAAACCGTAGTAATTTGTCATTACAAATTTATAGTTGACTAGTATCAACCCTACTTTAAAAGCAGTAATTGGTGTAAAAGTATCCATCTTCTTTTACGGTTGAAGTACCTACACTACACTATATAATGTTATACCTAAAGACAGTTATTGAAGACATCTCAGCAATGTAACGTGGAACACAAACACACACGCTCTACTTTACTTCTTAACTACATAACTAGTAAGTAAGGGTATCTGTCTCCTACAATACAGGTTGACCTAAAATACGAGACAGAATTAAAATATTTATGACTGTGTGTTTAATTTATTGTTATTATAGCATAAAGATACTGAATATCACAAAAAAATTGTTAGCTAACGGTAATGGAATATAAAATTAAGCCCAACTTTGCAAGTTTTTTAATAATTTTAGTAAAAGATATACGCTTCAGCTGTTTCCGAGCTACAAGCTGTTATTTATAGCTGAATATAAACTTTTACAGGTATGAAGCCTGTATTGTTCATTGCAGATAAATTGTATCAAGTGTCAGGATTACTGGGTTTCAATAGGATACGATACGGCCTACTATTCGTGCGGCTACTGGGATTTTCTGATCAGACTGAGTGTTTCAAACTGATGGAACCTTTGTGAGATACTTGTATACATATGATGATATCCGTTCGTACAAACCTTACGGTTTCAAGATTAAAGTTACGGTTATAAATAAAAGTAAAACTTTTATTTATAACCGTAACCGTACCGTAACTGCGAGATTTTAAGTATTTTTTGTTCTCTACAGAGGTTGATTAAATATTCGAATTATTTGGCATCCTTATCCTAAACAGAGGTCGTAACTTTGTGTGTGTAGCGAATTTAAGAGAGTTAGTTCGTTCTCAAATGTGGTAGAAAACAGCAACAGAAAATCAGATAAAGATAAAATATTTTTTTTTAACAAAAAATACCTAACCCAAAAAAACTAACTTAGTAATAAAATAAAATTCTCTCTTAGACAAGGGACCCCCAGCATATTACATACCCTTATAACATTCCACTTTTAGTGATCCCCGACCGAGTAAGAAACTAGGTTTGTTAAAAATTTATTTTTAAATAACACACATTTTTTGTTAGTAAATATGATTTACTAGCTTTCCACCTGCTGCGGCTTTGCCCGCGTGGACTACACGACGTTATCCCGTGGGAACGTGATATATTTCCGGGATAAAAAGTAGCCTATGTTCCTCTCCAGGCTACAAAGTATCTGTGTCCTAAATTTCAGCCAAATCCGTTTAGCTGTTTTGGCGTGATGAGAACAAACATCCAAACAACACAAACATGAAACATCTAAACATCTAAACTTTCACATTTATAATATTAGTAGGATGCGTGTAAGATCCTTACTGCAGCTAACTAAATGTGCTGATGACCTTGAAACCTCTGAACAGATGATCTTCACAAATTGTAGCTAGGAACGATCTCTATCACGTCAGCTGTGAAAAAAAAACCGCATCAAAATCGGTATGTTCGTTCAGGAGCTATGATGCCAGACAGACACACAGACACATGAAATCTAGATCACCCCTCCTCTAGAAGAGGGGTAAAAAAATGACGTTAGATCTGACATAAATTATTTTTATTATTTTATGAGGTTTAAATGAGGTTTCTAAGTTAAACGAAGATCAGTTTAAAATCTTTCATAAGTTTCTCATTTTTCTATCACAAACTAAATACAGTTATGAAAGATAACACAGAAATAGCTTTTCAATCCTGTTCTTTATAGCAAAACGGGAAGAAGATAATTATTTTCTTCAAGATACTACAACGTACAAGATGGTTTATAATCTAGTATCCTTCTCCTAGTTAACTGTACAGTTTCGACGAGCAAAACTAATTTTCTCAGCGAGACTGCTGAAGAGTGTAATAAAGACAACATACAGACATGATATTCAGCAAGCTTTTAAAGAAAGTTAATTTTATTACCGTTTTGCTTGTTTGTTTTAAAAATAGTGGTTTCACGAGATTTTTAATGATTTGTAGAGTACTCGTATGTATGTAATTGCTAAATGTCTTAAATCTTTAGGACTGCCTAGTGGTACTGTGGTCCAAGCATGGAAAAAACATTTGGTGAATAAATCGTTAATCAAATCAAACTAATTTATTTCGACCAACAAAGATCATACCAGAATCATAAAATCATTTCATAAAATTAATAATTAATAGTATAGTCACAGTTTACTATGAAGCAGCATATATATTTACTGTGGTATAGTATACCATTCGTCAAAATAATGGTACCAAAACTGTCAAAGTGCTGCTGTCAAACATCCATCGAAATTTTAGTTCCTTATGCGAACGAAATAGGCGCTGTTTTGCTTTTCATTGTGGTCATTATTGACCACAATGAAAAGCAAAACAGCGCCTCTTAAGCTCTACAAAAACAAGAGCTTTTTGTGCTTCGCGCTATGAGGCGTGCACCTTTGGATTTTTTAATTTTTTAAATCCTTTTTTTCTCTTTTCGAGCAATGAAATTGGAAACTTTATTCAGAAATTACTAGCATCTTAGTTAATTTTCCTTCTTAACACTAAATTTTATCTTGACATTTCCCAGCAACATTGTTTGTTGTTGTCACATTATTTTGCTTATGAATGTTACGTAAAATCCTTGTGGAACGCAATTCGGGACACTAGCGTTCCACCGCAGGATTAGCAAGTTAAATCGTTCGGATTTTTGAGAGCTTTGTGGATTTTTGGACGTTTTCATTTACAACACAAGTTATAGGAAAAAACGAAATAAAATAGTTCTGTTATAAGTATCTAATCTATATATATAAAATTCAAAGTCCTGACTGACTGACTGACTGACTGACTGACTGACTGACTGACTGACTGAGATATCAACGTACAGCCCAAACCACTGAATCTAGAGACTTCAAATTTTGCACATAGATACGTTATACAGTGTAGGTATCCACTAAGAAAGGTGTTTGGAAATTCCACCCCTAAGGGGGTGAAATAAGGGATAAATGTTTGTATGAAAGTCCGTCAGTTTTGAAGTTAGGATCTTCAAATTTTGTATTTAGGCTGGCAATTGAAAATTAATATTTACCTGTGTCAGCGTTTTTTACAATACCACCCCCAAAAGGATGAAAAGGGGATGAAATGTTGTATCTGGAAAGTCCTTCATTTAATTTCTTATTTAGGCTTATGGTCGGAAAGTAAAACAAATAAGGAAACACATCTTTTGTATTTTTTCGAAAATCAACCCCTTAGAGGTTAAATGGGATAAATAAACCTGAAAATTGATATGGATGTCGTTAATGAGGTTTTATGGGATGACGATTGCAAAAACGGCATTTATTTTGATGTTTAACAAGCTGAACATGATTCAACCCCTAAAAGATTAAAATAGGGTTGAAATTTTGAACGACAAATCAGGGGTAAAATAGACATTTCAACTTGAAACTTTGTAGGCTTACTTCTTAAAACAAATAGGCAACCCATTTCGTAATTTTTCCAAAATCAAACCCAGGGGGTGAAATAGGGGATGAATATGTGTATGAAAGTCCGTTAGTTTTGAAGTTAGAATCTTCAAATTTTGTATTTAGGCTGGCAATTGAAAATTAATATTTTCCTGTGCCAGCGTTTTTGACAATTCCACCCCCGAAGGGGTGAAAATGGGGACGAAATGTTTTATCTGGAAAGTCCTTCATTAAATTTATTATTTAGGCTTATGGTCGGAAAGTAAAACAAATAAGCAAACACATATTTCGTATTTTTTCTAAAATCTACCCCTTAGAGGTTAAATGGGATAAATAAACCTAAAAATCGATATGGATGTATTGTCGTTATTAAGGTTTTATGGGATGACGATTGCAAAAATGGCATTTATTTTGATGTTTAACAGGCTGAACATGATTCAACCCCTAAAAGGTTGAAATAGGGGTAAAATTTTGAATGAAAAGTCAGGGGGTAAAAAGACATTTCAACTTGAAACTTTGTAGGCTTATAAGATTTTAAACTTTCGCGTTCCATTATAATTATAAACAAGAGTAACGGGACTCAACGCGACATTTATTATGAAGTACATATTATTATGTACTTACAGCTTGACGTTTCGGCTGTGTTGCAACAACCGTGGTCACAAGCAGACATGTGACCACGGTTGTTGCAACACAGCCGAAACGTCAAGCTGTAAGTACATAATAATATGTACTTCATAATAAATGTCGCGTTGAGTCCCGTTACTCTTGTTTGTAGGCTTACTTCTTAAAACAAATAGACAACCCATTTTATAGTTTTCAGAAAATCAAACCCAGGGGGTAAAATATAGGGTATAGAAACCTAAATCATCTTAAGTACCCTAAAAGTTCTTGGTACCTAAGCTTATCAGAACTAAGTTTTTGATTGTGAAACAGACACTTATTATTTACTAGCTTCCGCCCGCGACTTCCTCTGCGTGGACATTCGAAAAAATACTTAGGGGACCAATTACCAGGATAAAAAGTATTCTTTGTTTTAATTTCATAAAAATCCGATCAGCCGCGGGTCCTCCCTCACCAAGTGAGCAGACTCGTGCGAGGCACGCCGCACGTGGCAAACGTTCTGCCTTTTCAACTTTGCTCGCCTAATCACGTAAAAACGGCTGATCGGATTTTTATGAAATTAAAACAAAGAATACTTTTTATCCTGGTAATTGGTCCCTTAAGTATTTTTTCGAATGTCCACGCGGACGAAGTCGCGGGCGGAAGCTAGTTATTGATAATATACAAGTGTTATTCTGGGGAAATGGGAAAAAGTGTACCTGTACGTATTGTATTGGTAGGAGGTTATTTATCTTACAAGTGTACGGCTGCGTTTCACCGCGGGATTAGCAAGCTATATCATTGGGATTTCTTCGGGCTTTGTGAGATCATAATAAATTAGATAGGTACAGAAGCTGTACCTATCTGTGTGTAGTAGTGTAAATGGCAACGCATTTACACTACTAATCATATAAGTATGGATTTTTAATGAAGTAAGAAAACATAATACGGTGAATTAGTTAAAGAAAATGGAGACAAAGCGGGAGTAAAAGATATTTAGCAATAGCAGTAGCTACTAGAAAAATATTTTTTAAAAGTTACGTGATGAAAATGTGTTAATACTGGTATTTTATTTTTTATTTATTTTGTTTCAGGTATGCTTGCATATATTTTGGATATATACGGTGAAAGAAAATATTTTGTAAGTAATTATAAATACCGAGACGGCGGTGGTGGCGAGACGATCGTGACTCGTTTATGGCTGACTGCACACAAAAGCTCTAAACCGTGCGAAATGACAGGAAGGTACAGTGCCACAATCTTTTCCGTTCCGGTGACAGCGGCGCTATGTACGTTTTTCTTTTTTTTTGTAGCAATTTAACCGGCCCTGATTCAAGATTCAAGATTCAAATTTGTTTATTCAATTTAGATTGTTATTTACAATACTTGTGAACGTCATAGAAGCTACGCCATCGGTTCGCAAACCCTACAGCGGGAGGCCTTGGAGAAGAACCGGCAAGAAACTCCAAGGGTTGTTTTTTTCTCCCTGTCTTATTTCATACAGAGTCGTCAAATTGAAAAATGACCTTAACATGGTATGACTAAGGTCAGTTTCCATCACAATTACACAATGGGTTATGATAAATACAGTTAAGTATAGGCGAACTAATGATCATAGCGGTGAACAATCTTCAGTTACTTAGGAACTCTACTTAAAGCTTTAATATTAGTTTAAAACAAAAGACAATTCTACTATATACTGCAAGTTGCGCCATACATGTTTCAAATGTAATTCTTAATAAAATGAATAAAAACAAAAGAAAACACATTTTAAGGCAAGCAGATAAGAGCAGACCCATTCCCACTGGCAGCACCCGTTCACGACCTGACTTCTAGGACCTTCAGCCGCCAGCAGCGCTATGGTTGGACATCGACTTGACAGCAGAATGACATTTAAAAACTCGTTAGTTCCACATTTTGGCCACCGGAACAGCAAAGTTTGTGCCACTGTAGAGGGGCCTTTGCCCTGCAGTGGGACGACCCAGGCTGAAAAAAAGTACCTAGAACCTAATCTTACTTTGTATTTATGTTAATATTTGAATAAGCATAACACATTAAATACCTAAGGTCATTCTTGGTAACACAATAGTTTGTAACAAAATAATGCATAACATCGCGAATTTATACTCTACTGAATATTACAAGATCTCAGAATAATAATTTTATCCGCCTCTTTGGTGTAGTGGTTCACACCACCGATTTCAGACCAAGAGGTCCCGGGTTCGATTCCCAGTGGGGGTACATATTGTATTCGGTTTGGTTGGTGTTAGGACTTGTTCTTAAGTCCGCCTGGCTAGCTACCACCGTCTTATCTAACTCTGACGCCATAACAATGATGTTTTCAGCATTAGTGTTCCGGCAGTTAGAGATAAGATTGCCAGTTCCTCAGTGATTGAGGATTCCGGGAGTAGTGCACTTGCGCCTTCAGTCTTATCACCACTTAACTTCAGCCCCCCTAGCATGACCAACAAAACGCGTTATGATATGACAAGTTATCACGTTTAACTGTCAAAAGACTATGGATTTTGACGTTTGAATGTCGATAAATAGCTTTATCAAGCGATACATATCAAGTTTTGGGTGGTCATGCTAGGCTTACTGGTGTGATGAAGGTTCAGTGCTACCCCGTTGTGGAAAAAAAAGGTGAAAAAATCAAATGCGTAAAAACAATTATATATTTAACAAAACAATAAGTTTGTCTCTTACATAATAGGGCTAACCACTAAACAGTTTCACATTGCAGTTTCTGCATTCCCAAGCTCAACAAGATTCTTGACAAATGCCCGCCTATTTAGCTCGCCAGGGTTGAATAATGCGCCGCCATTCATCAGACAGGAAACTTTTCACTATTTCCACAAGATTGCACCTTGTTTGGAATTCGGCTTATCTCTCAACTACTGTGATAACAGTAATTTAGAATTATTTCTAAGTTACTTGCAGTTGTTTTATCTCAAGAGAGCGGGTGAGCCACGTTTGTGTGTGTATACCGCAGCCTCCTTTTGCCATACAAACTGTCTGTCAAACCGTGTAAAACCGTGTAGGTATATGCACACAACAAAAGGCGAACCGCGCTCGTGAGATAAAACTACTGTAGTCCATTACATAATAGGGCTAACCACTAAACAGTTTCACATTGCAGTTTCTGCATTCCCAAGCTCAACAAAATTCTTGACAAATGCCCGCCTATTTAGCTCGCCAGGGTTGAATAATGCGCCGCCATTCATCAGACAGGAAACTTTTCACTATTTCCACAAGATTGCACCTTGTTTGGAATACGGCTTATCTCTCAACTACTGTGATAACAGTAATTTAGAATTATTTCTAAGTCACCTGCAGTTGTTTTATCTCAAGAGCGCGGGTGAGCCACGCTTGTGTGTGTATACCACACAGCCTTCTTTTGCCATACAAACTGTCTGTCAAACCGTGTAAAACCGTGTAGGTATATGCACACAACAAAAGGCGAACCGCGCTCGTGAGATAAAACTACTGTAGTCCATTACATAATAGGGCTAACCACTAAACAGTTTCACATTGCAGTTTCTGCATTCCCAAGCTCAACAAAATTCTTGACAAATGCCCGCCTATTTAGCTCGCCAGGTTTGAATAATGCGCCGCCATTCATCAGACAGGAAACTTTTCACTATTTCTACAAGATTGCGCCTTGTTTTGAACTCGGCTTATCTGTCAACTACTGTGTTAGCAGTAATTTAGAATTATTTCTCTTCATTCGTCCTTGGCAAATCAGTTTTATTTCGCAATAATAATAGTGGTTGTACAGTCGAACCTTCTGAATCGTTTCCCAACATAATTTTATTTTCTAACAGATATTAAAACTTATTATGGTTGAAATCAAAACTTATTGACATTGCCACTGACCATGGCTTATCTGTCAACTACTGTGTTAGCAGTAATTTAGAATTATTTCTCTTCATCCGGCCTTGGTAAATCAGTTTTATTCTGCACTAATAATGGTACAGTTGAAGCAGTTGAATTGTGTCTCATCATAAGTTCATTTTCTAACAGATATTACATTTTTTTTAATTAATTATGGTTGAAATCAAAACTTGTTGACATTGACATTGACCTTTATAGTTTTGACGCTTTCAAAGAAATTATTAGCGAAATGGGTCATATTCGATTGGTTCAGCTGTACTTGTGACTTTCGGCGTATGCTAAGGGTTGCAACATTCAATTTAGTTGCCTTTAATCTTCTTGAAAAGGTAATTTAATAGGCAAACAATATTTATTGAAGGGCTTAGTGTGTTCAACTACTTCTAATACTACTACAAATCCTTTTAATGAAATAATCTTATAAATTTAGCCGTAAATGTCCTTTTGTGTGTTGTTTTATTGCATAAACATGAATATAAAACTTGGAAAATTACATGGTTGCCATAAAACTTATAAACCCATAATTGATTATAGCTCAGCAGAGTCGTAACTTAGTTTGGAATTTGGTTAATACCTTTCACCCAGAAGATGTCGAAAATGAAACAAGTGTTTTGGTCAATTCAATTGGTAGTTTTATAGATTGGCTATCGAACACTCAAACTCTTCAATTTATTCTACACTAGTTGCTCGCGGTTTTTCCCGCGTGGTACCCGTTCCCGTGGGAATATCGGGATAAATATAGCTTAGGTATGTCACTCGGAAAGAATGTAGCTATCTACTAGTGAAAGAGTTATTAAAATCGGTCTATTAGTTTTTGAGTTTTTTTTTGTTAGAAACAATTAATATAATATAATAATAATAATAATAATGATTTATTTAAAGGCATAAAAAACCCAATAAACAGTCAAATACATAATTCACAAAATAAAGTAAAATTAAAATATAACACAAATAAAATAAAATAAAATGATTCAGTAAGTACAAGTTATAATACATTGTCAAACATTATTTTCTATTGTCGCTCCGGTGCACCGAAATCCAGTACTTATATAGCGGATTATCCAAGCCCGAACTTACGGCCCTAATTATGCTATTATCAGAAAGACATATCCTCGTCCAAAACGAAGCTATGCGCTTTCTCATAACAGCATAAAAGTCCACAATACGGGCGTCCGCAATACGGGCGTCCGCGAACATGCTCGACGCGCTGCTGTATCTTGGATGTTTCATAAGGATACGAAACGCGTCATTGTATTGTACCCTTATGGAACTGTAGGAAGCACGGTTAAAGTTGGCCCATAACTGGCAAGTGTAAAAACATTGACAGTATGAGCCAAACAAAGTTAATTTGACTTCGTCACTACATTTGCCAAACTTACGCGCGAGCATGTTACAGCGAACAGATAGTGCGCGTCTCTCTCGTTCTATATCGAGATCATCTTTTCTATTCTCTGTAAGAATATGCCCGAGATATTTGAACTGTTGCACCACCCGAAGTGCCGAACCATTCAAAAACACATCTGGTATATTCTCCGGACCTTTCTCTGCTCTGAATACCATAACTTCTGTTTTTGCGACATTATATTTCAGACCGTGAGTATCAGCATAATACTCACAAATCGAAAGAAGTTTACGGAGCCCCTTGATCGAGGGACTGAGGAGCACCATATCATCGGCATAGCTCAAGTTGTTAACACAAACGTTACCAACGTGACAGCCGACGGCAGCACCCCTCAGTTCCCCGATCAAGTCATTGACATATAAGTTGAAGAGATCCGGAGAAGTCAACCCTCCTTGGCGAACACCGCATTCTAGCTTGTAGTTGCTAGAGGTCGCGTCGCCCCATTTTACATAATTAGTTTGGTTTTCGTACCAATGCTCGACCAAATCCACCACTTCAGCCGGGACATCTGTGCCGCGCAATTTTCTCCAGAGAATGTCATAATTTACTAGATCAAATGCACGGCTCAGATCAAGAAAACATGCGTATACAGATGTTTTCCGGCGTACATAATAGTCAACAGCATGTTTGACGGTCAGAATAGCGGAATCCGTAGAGACACCGGGACGGAAACCAAACTGTGCGTCATCAATCAGTATATTTTTCGACACTTCGGGCTGCAACAGTCGTTCTAAAGTTTTCCCTAATACCGTACCCAGAGATATCGGTCGGTAGTTATTAACTGTACTCGCATCACCCGTTTTATTTTTAATTATAGGTACTACAACTGTTTTATACAAATCTTTTCTCGTTATAATATTAGTATGGATTCCTACAGACTGATAACCACGTTATCTCTATCTAACATTGTACATACTCAGGAATATTAGGCAGGGAAATAAGGAATTCTATTACCTATATTGGCATGCAGAAGGCCCTCTCTTCTCGATTCCAAGAATCCTTTTCTCAGACATGACACGTGGCAAACGCGCTCTCATTTACATTTGACGCACCTAATTCCGACGGTGTGGTAAACAAAAAATCCCAAATTTAAGTCACGTACGAACATTGTGAAACATCATGTCTGATGTGTGCCAACATCCATCAGCTAAATAATAATCTGGCTGTATGAATTATTCAGGATCGCACCAAACATTTTGTTCAGAAACAGAGGAACTCGGGGAGTTCTCGGCTAAATTATTTAAAGGTGCTGCAGTTTAAATGCTGATTAGTAGGTTTAGAGTTGCTGGTTCCGTTCTAGGTTGGAATGCTAAAGTTGAGTCATTAGCAAAGGTGGCAAGAGACTATTGATAAGGTATTTAGATGGTATGTAGTATATTTTACTAATTATATACTGACTTTTATGATGTCAAACTAGATTTTGGTACAATGTCGAGTCCACACTCTTGTTTGTTGCGCCACAGCCGTAGCAGAGGAGCCACTTGCAATACGTAATTAGCTGTCAAAATGGACTGTCGTATAAAAACTGTTTTAGTTCCTAAGATTATCACCAGAACAGAAATGCTTTTCACACTATACATTTCATGTCATCTTTATTTATACCTGTGTATTTCGTTTTCCATGAGGTGGAAATAAGGTAGTATAGCAAAGTATACCTACATGGTTATTTGTAAAACACCAACATCATCGAAATGACAAAGAAAAAATATTTGTAAAACACCAACATCATCGAAATAACAAAGAAAAAAAATACTTTTCATACAAAACTCGATCACCTTCTCGGACTTTTTAAAGGAAAGTTTTTTTCTTTTGTTCGTAAATTCATAGAACAAATGTTATGTTTATGATGTTAGTAATATACTCCTTCGAGGATGCTGGTGGTTTATAAATTACTCTTTACTTTTTAACCGACTTCAAAAAAAGGAGGAGGTTCTCAGTTCGGTTGATTTTTTTTTTTTTTTTTTTTTTTTTTAATGTTTGTTACCTCATAACTTTTATAATAACCATGAAGCTCGACTTAATACTGAGGTAACTGGAGAGTGCAGTACGAAAAATTTTTTGAATACCACAAATAACACAGTGGCTGTCTTCCGTCTCACCTACACTTTAAAAAAATACGTATGGTCATATGAGACAGCTGACAGCCACTACATACATAAATGTCAAATTTGCTGGCGACACTTTTTTATTCAGGGTGAGAGCTCGAACAATTTTTTGAATACCACAAATAACACAGTGGCTGTCTTCCGTCTCACCTACACTTTAAAAAAATACGTATGGTCATATGAAACAGCTGACAGCCACTACATATATAAATGTCAAATTTGCTGGCGACACTTTTTTATTCAGGGTGAGAGCTCCAGTTACCTCAGAGTATTAAGTCAAACTTCATGATAATAACGCTCCGATCGTGTCGGGCCTTGGCCGTTTTTGGCCGACTACAAAAGAACGTGACAGAACACAAACATCAATTGTATGAAATTGTCGGTGCCGACATGTCGTGCCAGCACGTATGAGACAGCGTACCATACGATTTCAAAGAAAAGTGCGTCCACCGATTTCGTTTTTGGGTGTGGTCGTGTCGAGTCGACCAATAGCGCTTGCCTATCAACAATAAAAAAAAATGCCTATTGTTGTTGACTTCCTCCCAACTTTCAATCAATCAAATAATTTATTGCTAAACCATAATATAAACAGAGATGCTACGTACATAATAAAAGACCATTGTTATGGACCCTGTTGGGAACGCAAATTTGAGCTAGTTTCAACCCCAAACTCCTAGTTTAAGGGCCCGCTCTTGCCAACCAACTGCAAAAGTAATAATAGCATCGGCCAACTGCAAAGTAAATGCTGCCTTATTTCTATATAAAATAAGGCAACATTTACTTTATAATTCTCCGGCCCCATTCGGCCGGTCCGGAATGAAGAAACGAAGGATTTTTTTTTAAAGGATATTTAAAGGTTATATTTTAGGTTAGGTTATAAGCCCTGCCTTATAGTGTAATTATGCTAAAAAGTTCCAAGCTTTATTTTAATGTATTACTTGAATACTAGCAGTTTATAAGCCCTGCCTTATGGTGTAATTATGATAAAAAGTTCCAAGTTTTACTTTAATGTATTACTTGAATGCTAGCAGTTTATCGTGTTAATTATAGTGATTTGAAGGCAACTTCGCAATTTTTTTCTATCGAGAAAATTTTATACAATCGTGTTTTTGAGTAACATAGTCACTTCACTAGTATTAGTCCTAAAGTTTGCTGCATCTGAATATGAAATTCAGTTTTTCAATAATATTGAATAAAGACGATCATGTAATAAAGCAATGTGATTTTCGTTGGCCTATAGCGGGCCCTTAAAACCTAATTTTAATTCATTTTAAAGAGATAAACACATACCCCAGCCCAGTTAATTTCCCCTAACTTCGGCACCGAACAAACAGCCCTTATTTTTCAGTGTGTCATCGCTCCTTCAGCCCGTATTAAGCCCGGGACGGATGCGGCGACACGTTTTTGCGAACAAAGTATGTCTCGTGACCTGGATAGACCCTGTTTTGAAAAATTTATTTGGGTTTTAGGGCTAAGCGTCGATTATTAGGTTAGGTTAGGTGGGTATTAGGTTTAAACTTAAATTTTAAATTGTTGAATAATTGTTGCTGAGGTAAGGGACAAAGCCGTTCTTGGAAGAAATTGCTACGTAGCAATAAGGCCGCCTTTTGTGTACTTCTTTTGTAGTGTCTTCTTTTTGTTATGTGTTTTCTTTTTGCAATAAAGTGTTTTATTATTATGTATCTCGGCTTGGGTTTCACGGGCATTGCCCGGTCCTTTTGCCAGGCTTGCGTGCCATGCCATGGGTTCAACACGTAGAGGCCCTTTGAGACGGTTTTAATATAATGTGCGATGTGTGATGCACATGCCGGGATCCGCTCCCCACTACACGCAAAGGAGCGCAGACGGAAAGGAGCCCGGCAGGTACATAGACTATTGCCAGTGTGAGAATAAATAAAATACTTGATAATTGGGCTATTGGGTGAAATGCTAATGGATTATTATTATTCTTTTGTCAAATCTTCACAATATTTTAGTGGCACTAATTACAGACAAATCAGTTGGTACCAATATTAGTTAATAAAGTCGTGTATTTTTGTTCGTACAATATTAAATATCCATACTTATATGACGTGCTTATATGTATTATAGTTAATGTGAAAATGTGTTTATTTTTCCGTCTTCACGCCAAATGGATCAATTTGATTTTTGGTAAGTATGGGGATAGTTTTGGAGCTGGAGAGGCTACTTTTTGTCCCGGAAAGTATTTACATTCCTACGAGATATCGTCGTGTAGTTCACGCGGGCGAAGCCACGGGCGGAAGGCTAGTCAAATATATTTTTGTTTTTCAGTGGTAGTGGTGGTAGGTACGGAGTTTTTGTTTAAAGCTTTTTAGAGGTGGTTAAATATTGTATGCAGTTTATATAGTTTTATTATAAAAACAACCCGTGTTAAAACTAGTGTTCAGTCATTTACACATTATAAAGTTCATTTGGTACTGAAATTGTTGTCCTTAGACCATGATTAAAGTACTGATTTGATTCTGTAAAGTTTTGAATTGAACAAACCAGTTTCTTTTTAGGCAAATATATGTATTTGATTCAGAGCCTATTTTTTAGAAACGTTTACCTTTACCTTTACGTCAGAGGAGACACTGCATAAACCTTACATTTGACAGTGAAAAACTCTTTCGGAGTAATATCCTGCCCTGCTGAAGTAGCAATATCCTTTGCATTTTGTTGTCAAGTGACGGTGACTGATGAAATGAAAACCGCTGAGGGAAAAATGACGGTAACGCTCGTATACTTATTCTAATGTGTCTTTACTGGAAGAATGTATAATATAATTTGAAAATGATCTTGGGAAGAAGACTTGCTAGCATAATTTTGAATCTAGTTCTGCCATTACAAACCTAACAACTAAGTTGGAAACTCAACATTTTATTTTATTATTTTATTTATTAAACATTGGCGCAATATAAAATTGCTCCGCCATTTAAAAAGTAAAATATAGAAAAATGTGTTTATAAATGAAGAAAACTATACATAGATACTTAAGTATCATGACAGTTTTATAATAATTTTGAGAAGCGATTTCGCGGTCTGAGTCTACGTTTTTACGGTGGATTCGTGATAGGTTTACTGTTGTATTAAACTTTCTTTTTAAATGTAAGATAAACCACAATACTAAGGTATAGTCGAACCAATTGAATAATGACCCGTATTGCTAAAATTTTGTTTCAAAGCATCAACACTATAAAGGTCAATGTTGACGAGTTTGAATTTCGAACTAGGTAGTTGATTTTTGGTATCTGTTAGAAAATGAACTTATAGTGGGTCACACTTTAATTGGTTCGACTGTACAACAAGCTTACGTCATAATTAATTTATTCTCGACTTTTATTATAATAGTTCATTCTTATTTTTATAACATAATCAAAACACGCGACAAACTGCAACAGCAAGAATTCAAAACGGACTCAAACGAAACGAAATTCAAAACGAAACAAAACTCAAACGGATTCAAACGAAAATTCAAAAAGGACTTTAAAAGCGCTAAAAAGAAAAATTAACTCCCAAAGAAAGGTTCTCCAGAACTTCCATACCGTCTTAGTAGTACTGACGGCTCTTAGAACCAGGATTTTTATCACTGAAGCTTGTAATTACACTCAGTTAATGAGCCGAGAACTTAAATTACCCGAAAACAATATAGTTACACAAAATAATAGCCAAGATCTTTTTTCTTTGGCCGACAATATTGAAACGGTGTTTTCATAACTTCCTTCTTTTGTTCAGCGAGGAAAATAGGGTAGATTGTAATATATGGTGATGGTATGAAAATGTGGAGCAAATATAATTTATTGTTACTTAAGTTTTATGTTATAGACATAAGTCTTTGTATTAAAGTAAGCTTACCAATAATGATATCTTTCACTTATGTAAACCTCCTCCATACGTAATACGGACAGTCGGACACACATAAATAATTGTCGACCTTTTTGTCTGTCGCTATCTGTCTGTCCAACATAGGCCTGGCCACGAACATACGGAATCATTGCGCGCTCGCGACCGACGTCTAATCAAATAAGTCAATGAGACGCACCAACTGATGCGCAATTCGCTTGTCGCCGCCGCCGCCGTCGCGCATGTATGTTCGTGGCCAGTCCGTTAGTCTGAATTTAGTCCATTATCAAGATCGAAGTGTCAAATTAAAAACTTTTTAATTTTTACTAGCTGCTCTACCTAGTAATACCTGCAAAGTACCCATTTCCGAAAGGAATATCGAGATTTATAATATAGCCTATGTCACTCAGAAAAGAATGTAGCTTTCTACTCATGACAGAATTTGCGAAATCGGTCCAGGCTCCAATGGTTTCCGAGTTTACCCATTACAAAAAAACACAAAATTAAATTATTCGTGTATCAATTTACTAAAGGTAAGAATAATATTAGTTTAGATAAATCAAATTGATTAATCAGCGGCAAAATAAAAATAAAACACTTTAGCAATATGTAAAGTCACGAACAGAAAATATGTATATAACATAGAACTTTGTCACATTGAAGCATTTCGAAACAAAACAATTATGTGACACAAAAGTCATTCATTATTGTACCTAATATGACATAATCATATATTATGTTGTTCACATATTTTTGCTCGTGACTATACCTAGTCATTTGGTTGTTGAGTGGCTTTGTAGCTCCCGCGGGAGCTGTCTTTTCTGTCCATAATCTCGCTTCCTAGTTAAAGTAACTCTTTAAGCCGGCAAGCAACAAAGTAAAGAATAATGTTGGAGTAAAAATATGTATCTCGGTGCCTAGCCGATATCAATAATTTGGTTCTTAATAACTTACAAGCTTTTGTTATGTTTTGCCTAAAATATTTTAGTGCTACGGAAAAGGACTCTTGTTGGGTTTGAAGAGTCAAATGTTAAGATTGACGTTCTGGGAACAAACGGTGTTATTCGATAGTGACACTGAACGTGGTCATGTACCCGCAACCGCAATTTAATAATGATAAATGAGACATTTAAAAAAACATGCAATCATGTTGCCCATTAGCCCTGGAACTTGGCAATCGGTTTACAGACGTTGAGATGGTCGAACGTGGCCCACGAACTCGTTATTCGTTTCCTATAGAAAGCCCAGTTATAAGTAATTTATTATTATTTGGAAAATAAAGCTGACAGCACTAGTTTAGTACCAGTTTTAAACCAGGACTATTTTTAGTCCACGTTTTGGAATAAGGGGGTTAGAGTTTATTTTTATCCACAACGGGGTAGCACATAAAGCCTTCATCACGCCTGATGTAAAGTGATAATAAGGCTGAAGGTGGAAGCGCACTACTCCCGGAATACTCAATCACTGAGCAACTGCTTATCCTAATGTTAAACTGCCGGAACAAAATAAAAAAGAGAGAGAGATGGTGGTAGCTAGCCAGGCGGACCAAGAACAAGTCCTACCACCACCAATTAAATAATTAAAGTCTGTGTAAATCGCAGATGGATTAATTATTATGATCATTGTTGCTGAGCGTTCGCTAGCGTTTCCCTTTGCCCACAAATATAAGCTCGTATTCAATAATGGTAACCCATCCTGATGCCGCCAAAAGCCTCGCGATCTGACATGTAGATAATAATAACAATAATAAGCATTATATTGCGTAAGAAAACACCAACATAACACTATTCGCACAAAGAGTCGTTGTTACAAGTAATGAATAGGGGTGCCACCTCACATCATTAATCTTCGCCGAAGACGGGCCGAAGTGCGTCGGAGTTCTTGCGACCCTATCAAACTTGCCCACTTATTCGGCGAAAACTAATTTTAACTACCCAACTAAAATTAGTTTCATAAATTTGGAAACGATTTAAGTAATACTGGAGAACATAAGAAAAAGCTGAAGGGGTATGTTACGCATTAAACATTTTATGAAGCGTCGCCTCGCACACAGACTTGCCGTAGTAACGTGCCAGTAACGTGCAGAAATTACCGACTGTTTTTGTCGGGAATTCTCACTCTCATGTAATTTGGAATGTCTCAAGACGAAATAGTCTTTGACCAGTGTGTGTTGCCAGTAATGACATTTGGAAGTAAGAAGTGGTCTTTTACTATGGGTCTCATAAGAAGGCTCAAAGTCACCCAGTGAGCAAAGGAGAGAGCGATGCTTGGTATTTCCCTGCTCGATCGAATCAGAAATGATGAGATTCGCAGGAGAACTAAAACAACCGACATCATTCGAAGGATTGCATTATTGAAGTGGCAATGGACGCGGGACACATAGCGCGGAGAACCGATGGCCGTACCTGACGACGTTCCGTGGTCAGGCCCCTTACAACTTACAAGGTGGACCGACGACATGAAGCCGCTGGATGCGGGCAGCGCAGGACCGATCATTGTGGAGATCCCTGGGGGAGGCCTATGCCCAGCAGTAGGCGTCGTTCCCCTGACATGATGATGTAATTTGAAAACTCTTTTTCCAATGCAAGCAACTTTTATGCAAATGTGACGTAATGCATACACATTGTCCTTGCATACAAAAGATTATTGGTGAAGAGATGCTTTCCGCCGTCTGTACGGTTGTTCTATCAAACAACGCAACGGATTTTAAACTTTCATCAATATATGGAGCTATTCAAGAAAATGATTTTAGTGTAAAATGATCTCAAAGATCAAAGATCCGTTGTAAAATTGTGGGTAAACTAAGTTCCATCGTCTAAGCATGCAGCGCAGGACCAATCGTTGTGGAGATCCTTAGGGGAGGCCTATGCCCAGCAGTGGGCGTCGTATGACTCAGAATGATGAAACATGCTGCCATCTTTAAATAGCAAGTGATAAGAAGTAAGTAAAAACCAAGAAAATAAGAAACTAAATCAAGAACTTAAAAATACAGTTCTTGTTTTCCCGACGCTAGAAACAAATCACTCCATAACAAAGGACAGTCAGAATTCAAGTCAACTTGAAAGTCTTAAAAAGTCGATTCTCCTAAGACCTAGCTGAAAGGAGAAGGAAGCCTAACGTTATTTATCAAAGATCCGATGTAAAATTGTGGGTAAACTAAATTCCTCCGTCTAAGCATGCTGCCATCACGTGTGCGATATAGCAAATTGACCGAGAGTGCTGCCGCGAGCTGATAGAGCTCGCTTGGCAAATGGTTCAAGTAACAAGATGTTGCCTAATATTTATTGGAAAATTTAATAAAAAAGAACGCTTTAGAAAACTAAAGCTTCAGACAAACGGCCGCCTCAGCAATGTCGGAGCATCAGCAACGCGTGATGAAACCCCAACACACCTAGGAAACGACGACGCGTCTGACTCGCATCGCTGTCGCTTCTGTGTGCAAGGCGTGATATTAAATCACATTGGCAGGGTCCGCCACACCACTGTTGCTGCTGCTTCGCAAACGCTTTGTCATTCTGTTTGGTCTCGCTTGAGATTAAAATAAATTATAAGTATTGTTGTATTAAATTAGAAAAATCGACTAGTCTCACAACTAGCTCCAATAGATAGTTGTGAGATGAGTCGAATTTTTCGAATAAGTACTTCATTTTCAATATTTTTAATAATAAAAATTGCATTGTGAATACAAAAAAGTAAAAATAAAAATAATTTTACTAGTATTGTTTACAAACTGTCTGTTTGAGTCAAAACTTTTTGCAACTCCGTTAAAAATACGAGAAAATCTGTTTTGATTTGGTCAAAACAACGCTCGTCTCTCGTGACTTGTATCGACGCATCCGCTGAGTGGTTGTACCGAGATACAGACGACTGTTGCGAGCGGATCGTTGCTTGGTTTTGACGTAGTATCCGTTTTCCTGTTCTATGTCCGTATATTTCAACTGTACGGTTGCCCTTTATAACCAGCCACGCGTAATGAAGCTCGGAGCAGTACTGTCATCTATTGTGGGATCTCCTTGTATACTCGGATTAATTGTGGCAGTACGTAGGTACAGTTTTCATATCTTCTGGTTCAATTTAGTTTGATTGTGTTTAGATGGTATTACACTTGTTTGTTATGTCTTAGCGCTCTTTTAAAAAGCCTATAGCGAGATGATCAAGATTAATATTTCTGCTTTACGCTTCAGGCGTGTAAGTTATACAAACAAAACAAAATACATTTTAATTTGATGGAATAATTCAAATAAACAGGATACATTTTGTCGACTAAAGTACGAAAACTGACTTCTAGAGTTCTTCTAGAGAACACATTTTTTTTCATTTATATTTCTCATGGTCACGATGAAGTCTTTTACTGCCAAAATACTAGACTTCGCTCGTGGTTCCCGGAAATCAATTGTAGTCGTAAACAATTTGAAAAGACACTCCAAGTGTTTCAAACGCAATCAGCACTCATCCATCTAAATTCTTTGAAAAGAAACACGATATTTTAACAAAAATAAATTCGTCCCGAAGCCCATTCAACCCTTCGGACAATAAATTTCGAATTAATTAAATCGGCCGACATCTTGGGATGACGAATCGATTCGCATCCGAATTCGGACAATTAGTCCGTTTTCGCAGAACAGGCTTGGTCGTAATAGCGTTTGTCAACGTCGGAATCGGCCGTGCCGCCAATTTAGATCTTAAGCTGAGTGGCTTAACTTTTAATTTCGTGATTGTAACTGAGTTATCCAACTCTATGTTTCCGTCGAGTAGTTTATGTATAACTATGATTAATTAAGCTGTTTGTCCTTTGTAAGTTGTTGTTGGTTGTATTAAAATCTACATCATTAGGTGGAAGCGTCTTATATTGTTTAGTTGTAAACAATGTACCTACCAATGTTGTAAACGATGTACCATTGTTGTTATTCAATAATTTTGCTTCAGTAAAATGTTGAATGCTTCGTCATTGCCGAGAAACTGTATATCAAGAGATTAGTTATGGGTTGAATTTCAAGAATTCACAAGGATTGCAAAGTAAAATAATTCAACTATAATAAGGGATCGGACTGATTTTTTTTATTTGTTTAAAATGTTTTTATTAATATTAGAAACACGACACAGGTATTTATTTTCAAATATTTTCTATATTTTCGGAGATATAGCTCATCAAACTTCCTTATTAGACAAGGACAGCGCTGGCCACATATGACGTCAGATGTGCTTAGTATAATATATTCCCGCCATATAAAATTTCGTTTTAGAGAGAGATAGCTAGAGACACAGATTTTCACAATTCAGCAGCTCATTACTTGCTTATTATTCAACATTTTGAATATTTTTTTTCACTTTTGTTATTCTTGAATGTTATATTTTTGAATGTTACTATTAAATATTTACATATCAAAAACAGTCCGATCTCCTATTTAAAGTCACAGTGCATAATAGTATGTCACTATAAAAATAGGCCGTATTTTAGCTAAGTGCCTAAGAAAAAATATTATTAATGTAGCCAGCATGATGTATGCTGTAGGCAATTAACATAAAACGTTGAGTAGAAATGCCTGTATATGTAAGGGGTTCGCAAAAATAAGGCCATTTATTTTCATTCGTTATTAATGAAATATATCATTACTTCGTACTTTTATACACAAACTAGACTGAGGGCCTTTAAAAACGATTATTCAATCGTTTACTTCTAGGCAATAATAATTATTGCTTAGAAGTGGGATACTATTAAAAAACTCGCCAACGCTCGCAAACTCCCACTCGTGTTTTAATACCCCTCATTATGCAACAGTCACATAAACTACTAATTTTTACATATATATTTGTGAACATAGGTGGAGAAATATAGATGGCACCTATGAAAAATAAACGTTAGCTAAGATCTCTACGTCGGGTCAATAATAGGCATAACATATTATATTTATATTATTTTAGTATTGGTATGATAATACTATCCCCAATACCTTTCATCAAAACTCTAAACAACCCTTCAATACGGAAGCGGAATGTAACACAAATGTTATTCCAATACCATATTTGCTTTGAACATCTACCTATTCAATATTTCGAATTCTACCTATTCAATATTTCGAATAGCTTTGGTAATTAAGGATTATCGTTATTATCGTTCGCTGAATTATCAGTTGGAGTATCCAGGTCAAGCCTTTCAATCAGATTAAGTTTGCAATTGACGTAAAGTAGTTATGAATCATTGAGACTGGCACTAAGAGCTTCCAGGGAAAATTAATTGGCCTATAGGTCAAGTTGATAATGCAGGAATGTTGGCAGGATTCTGAGAGGATACTGCGAACTGAAAAAAGAACGGTGTGTAGACACTATGTGCGTAGTTTGCTTTTGCATACGTTTCTTAGCTGATGAAGTCACAAGATTGATAGATTTGGTTTTTTGTTGGGTATTTTAATACAGGAAGGGATTGTTTTACCCGATTTTTAAGGAAGATGGCGGACCGATACACTTACGAGACAGGTTGAGAACTTGAGACACGTAGATTTTTGTCGAGGATGTCGTATCATCTTTGAGACGAAGATGTTTGCATTCAAAATAAACCTTGTTACAAAATGTTTGACAAAAATCTAAGATACAATTATTCACAACATATTGATTTTCATAACAATCTGAGGTGAGAAATATACAAGAACAATAAAAGGTATTCCACACGTATTTATTTTATTTATCTATATCAGGCCTATTTCACTTCCCGTGTCGGCTCGAAAACGCGGCGGCAACGCCGGCGGTATAAATGCATAGAAATAAGGTCCGCAAAAGAGCTAGAATATATGCGATAGAAAGAGATGCAACGAGTGGCCGTTCGTAATTTGCGCTGTACAAGCTGAATTCTACTTTATTGCGTTATAGTTAGAGTTGCTATTTATTTAAATGACTTAGCGGAGTGAACTAACTGTTACATAGTAACTATTTAGTAATCTGTGTCTATATTATCTATTGGGTTGTCAATCATTGACTATGTATTTTTAAATGATTTATAAACATAAACTTAGGTATTTTGTTTTTGAAATAAATTACTTCTATTCATTAAATGTTCATAGAACAGAACTATCACTATGCTACAAATTGCCGTGGGCATTAAATTTGCAATTTTACAGTGTGCAGCAATTTCTACTTCGTCGAACCTGAGATTTTCCGTTTCCTTTGAGCACGGTTTAGAATCACATAGTTGAATAGCTCAAATAAATAAGCTGTATTTGCAAGTTCCTTCGACACGATGAATGCCTTCCCGAGATTCTTAGATTCCCTTTGCACGCTGTTTGTTTAGAATAAGGTCGTGTAATACTAGATGAAGTTTTAATTAATTACTAACTCCGGTAAGGTTGTTATTGACTTGGGATTATTGGGATTTGTTGTTTATATTTGTTATCTCTTCTGTGTTTAGTATCAAACAAAGTTGCTTCAAGCAACGTGCACCATAGGAGGAAGAATATTATTTAATATTCTTACTGATAATGCATATTAAACGATTTGCTATAATATCAGACATTGGGAATGGTGACAACTCTGGTCCCAAATTATTATTTTAGTCTCTTAATTAAAATAAGGTGGGTAATCTTTAAAGATATTTCTTTATAAATCTTTAAAGAAATATCTCATATAATCTTTTTATAATCTTTAAAGGAATTACTCGTTTATTTTAATCTTTTACAGCTAAATCATTCATCATTGCTACCAATCACTAGTTTACACTTGAATCTTAATCACATTAATCAGTTGTAGCAATTAAAACCTTAATGCAATAGAGATATGTTAGTTTTCCACTAAGCAAGCGGAAGAGGTGTGGTTTTCCATTGAATATTTCAGGCTATGTGGACGGACGCTCATAACGATCTAATGAATATGCGACACCTAGCGCAAGTGTTTCCTACTGTTTCATGTGGATGATAAAGTATCAAGATTAACTTAACATAGCACCCGCGGTTGCTCAGAATAAAATGTTCTTTTTAAACTTTAATGCAATGATGAGTGGTTCGTCACTGAAGAATCTCTACATAGTTTAAAACAAAGTCACTTCCACCCGTCTTCATGGTCCCATCGGCGGTTGTGAGACGGTTTGATTTTTCTAAATACTTCATTTTCAATTTTTCAACGTCGATAGTTCCATTTTATAATAAGTAGATATTACTGCGAAACATTTGAGCAGTGAGGTATAAGGGAATTTATGTAAGCAATCATCGGATAACAGAAGAGTAATAGCATTTAGACACTTACCAAACTATATGTGAGCAGACCCCGAAACCACTCAAGGTAAACTGTGCCCAATTACGAGCGTAATAAAGAAGGTACTTATTCAACATACAAGTTTGCAAAATAACATAGGTACTATAGTAGTACCTATTTCTTCATTTAAAATTCATAAAGTCTAAAATGTCGCACGCTCCAAGAAGTTTAGGGACAACACATAATTTATTTGTATACTTTGCAAATCGTAATTAAATACACACATTTGCATTGTATTGTATAACGTGAATGTAATTATGAGATGGCCGCTGCGGGGAAGAAGTATTGTTTTGCATACATTAAAAACGTTAAACAAAGTCGGCTGATATAATTCGTTGGAGATATTGTTTTACTTTGCTAAAAAGGTCTTTTTAATAAAACGGAATGGGGGTGCTTCTGTCTCTGTCGTGCTTTAGTTAACTCGTGTAATTATGTGTAATGCTGAGCAGATGGATGCCTGTTTTATTAATGTTTATATTACAATATGCTTCTTTTTTCCTTGGGGATTCCAATCGAGCGCCTGCTAAGGTATGTATATGATCGGATTCTCTCCGTGTGGCCAATCTATTGCCACTTTCGGCGCTTGATCTGCTGGTCGATCGGAGATTCTTGTCAGAGCTCTAGCAGCTGGTCGTGAGAGATGGTCTCGGGCCAGAAGATACCGAGAATACGACGTTCACAACAGTTGACGAAGACCGGAGTCCTCGTCAAACCTGGCGTCGCACCGTACTAGCAGAAACGAAAAGCATTGGGAAGACGTGGAGCGAATTGAAACGCGATGCTCAAGACCGACCGTTGGAGATCTACTGTGGACACCCTTTGCCCCATCCGGGGGACATAGGACAATAAGTCAGTAAGACAAAAATATGCAATCTTGGAGGTATTTTTAACCGACTTCTAAAAAGAAGGAGGTTATCAGTTTGACCTGTATGTTTGTGATATTGTTGGAATTGGATAATATTTGAGTATGGCGTTCCATTTAGGCTTCCAAGCACGTGTGCTAAATTTTGTAAGTGTATGTAACCGATCGTTGTGGAGATCCTTGGGGGAGGCCTATGCCCAGCAGTGGGCGTCGTTCGGCTGACATGATGATGTATGTATGTTTGTAAGTTTGTATGTCTATTTGAAAAAAATAAAATCTTTAAAGTACCTACCTTTTTGAGGTCGGTGCTAGCTAGAAGCAAGAAAAAGCCAGGAAAAGGCACCGACCTCAAAAGGGTAAGTTCTGCAAAGAAATAATTTTTTCCTTTTCAGTTGACAGGTACTTTATGAAGTCGGGATAGTTTTGTAAACGACTTTCAATTAGGTAACACATTGAAATAAAATCATATGTAGTTCATTGCGAGAGCAATTAGAACGGAACGTAAATTGTGTTCTTCGGTTAGATCACTCAGCGCTCGGGGTACGAATTTTTTTTGATCTACTGTTGGATCAAGCAAGAAGCGCTCCACAGGCTAAGGAGAATAGGTGGCCAAGCACGCGGGCCCAATGCGTAGTGGTGGATTGGTGGTGGTAACACTGCAGACGCAACTAGGACCAGCAAGCAATTTTTGGTCATCCATCTCGTGACCGACCATTGTGAAAGTTCAAGCGCACTAACCATTGCGGCATAGGTTTACAATATAATGAGATTAATAAATACCATATCTCCACATTGATGAAATTAACACTGACTATACAGTGCGTAAGAAGTATTGGATAAATTCGACGCTTCTCGTAACGACTCCGTAGCTCAGTGGTTAGAGCAGTCGCCCGGAAAGCGAAAGGTCGTGGGTTCGAGTCCCATCGGAGCTAGTTGTGAGACGGGTCGATTTTTTCTAAATACTTCATTTTCCATTTTTCAGTAATAAAAATTGCATTGTGAATGCAAAAAACTAAAAATGAAAATAAGTTGCAATAGTAATTTCATCTTTAGCGATTGCCAAATACCTGGAAAGGTATTTCATTCGCGTGTGGGGGTAGTAATATCTCCACATTGATGAAATTAACACTGACTATACAGTGCGTAAGAAGTATTGGATAAATTCGACGCTTCTCGTAACGACTCCGTAGCTCAGTGGTTAGAGCAGTCGCCCGGAAAGCGAAAGGTCGTGGGTTCGAGTCCCATCGGAGCTAGTTGTGAGACGGGTCGATTTTTTCTAAATACTTCATTTTCCATTTTTCAGTAATAAAAATTGCATTGTGAATGCAAAAAACTAAAAATTAAAATAAGTTAATAAATACCACTCAATCTCAATCAATACCAAGACGAGAAATGGTAATATCAAAGTTACCTTCATCTGCATAACCAAATTACTATTCCAGCACTAACTAATCAGCGAATTGTCAAGCAAATCGGCTGAAACAAGGAGTAAACAAATGTTAGGGCAAACCCACTAGAGCTAGCATGTCTGCAAGTTACGCCTAATTTATGCGCATTAAGTATGCAGACGTTTGAACTTCGATGTGAGAGACGATGGATTTTTAATGGAAAGCATTTCGATTGAAAATGTATTGAAGAAGGAGAATTATTGATGTTGCGTACTTACTCTTAGAGATATCTTTACGTGAATTTTAGAGGATAATCCATTAATGTTCAAGTTGATTATTGATACGTATGTTGAATCTAAGAGTCAAGCGGAAAGAGCATCAAATTAGCGTACTTAAATAAAAATAAAACAGCAATATAAAAGTAAATACAACAGAAAATATTAAACAGAAATATTATAAATAAATATGATATTTATTTAATTATATTATTATGATACATTATATTAAATTTTAACTCGACTGAAAGTAACAAACAATCCAAATCAAATTGAAAATTTTGAAAACTTTATTATATTCAACTCTTTTTGTACTATTTACTACGTGGAGTTATGCAGTAGGGTTTGCCAGTATGTTTAATTAGGAAATACTGCAGTGTGCACTTCTGCAGCCATATAATTTGTGGCGACTTACTTTTAAACACTTTTAGAAATACACTATGTACCTATGTAATCGAAAGGCAAAGAATAAAACCCGTGGTAATAAAATTACTGAAATCAGAAAGCTTTTCTATAAGAAAGCGTTAAAATTAAATAATTTATCATGTGTTTACAATCTCATCAAGGACCCTTACTCAAATGTCATTATGTTAGTTATGTGCGTGCAGACTCAAATGTATGCGACGCAGTTTGATGTGTCGTCAGAGAAACACAGGTTAACACGTTTCATCAGAAAATATAAACAAACTTATATAGAACGGAATTCACGGAATTCAACAACAGTCTGTTATTTGGTCAACCGTTGCTTGGTTGGCTGGTTAACCAATCACGTAAGCTAACCAACCAACTACCTAATCAACCGAGTGTCCAACTCGGGTCTAAAATTGTTCTGCTAATGTTCACAAGTTGATATCATTACTGAACATCCTCGTACACTGTTCGTATACTTAAGTTACATATGCGCTTCTTGAGCGAGAACTTTTTTTAAAAACGTTGGTTCGTGTACATAGGGTTTGTTATAACATTTTGGCTAACCGTTGCTTGGTTGGCTGGTTAACTAATCACGTACGCCAACCAACCAAATAACCAATTAACGCAACCAACTGACGAAACGAACTTTTTATGAAAACGCTGGTTCGCGAACGTAGGGCTTGTAATAACATTAGTGTTTTACCGCGCGTGTGCAGTATTCATAAAATTTATTATTATTTCAAAGTCATTTAATACTTAACTTGGCGTCAGGTTGGCGAAAGGCTCTCAGACTACTTTTAACTCTTGAAACGGTTTGGAATTTAATATGTCAGATTTTAGTAGCTTCCTAACTACTTAAAAATTGTGGTTTAACAACCAAATAATACTGAAAGACTACTTCATAATAAAGTATGTTTCATTTCATTTTTATGACTTTCCACTAGTTCTTACGCACGCTATGCGGATGGCTTAATTCAGAGAGATGGCAGAAAAATAAGAAGTGTGATTGGCTACATTATATCACGCGATAAGTTAGTAACTACTATAATTATAATTATAACAATAACAACCATGGTATCTTCAAGGCCAGAGTGAACAGGCAGACCTACTCGACGGCGGAGAGAGCAAGAAGTGAGGGGTTTAGTGGGTATTCCCCCTCCCTGATCCCCCATCGAGTATCTGACACTGGATGGAGGATCAGGAAGTGGCATGGTGAGTCCCACATAACCACCGTCCGCACACCGCACGCGGATGGGGTATGCGTTAATGCATTCCCCTCACTATTAAAAAAAAAAGAGTGAACAGGCACCTCTTGTGCAAGCATGCAACATCTTAGACCACATCCTGTTAACAAAGATGGTGGTAAAATGGTTGCCCAGTTTTATATAAAAAAAAACCAATGACATACCGCGGTTTACTAGTTACGTAAATTGTAGTTAATCGCCGCAATAGCCTTAATAGTAAACTGCAACCTCGCACGCGGTGTCTTTACGGCAGTTGTCTACTAAGGAAACTTCCACCGTGTATCAGCGCCGCGGTTCCATAAACAATAAACAGGGCGGTATAACCTCCTAGCAACACTGTAAGCCAACAAACCATATTGAACCAACTCTGTGTACGTGACCAACTTATGCATAAAACGCCAAACTAAGCCACTCGTAGAACTTATCCCAACATCAAACGTAAGAAACGTGTTACATTTAATTCTGGAGCGCTTAAAAAATTTATAGGTTCACTTTGAAATATTTAGGGGGAGGCTCTTACAAAGTTTCATGTTACCCTTCGGATACTCAAAGGTTACGTTTGAAAGGATATTGACCAATCTATTTCTGGATAAAAAGGTTTTTCACTGAGCGAGCGCTATCTTAGGGAGGCGTATTCTATGTGTCTGGGAGAACTTTTTGTAGAAAGAAGATTATTCATTGAAGAAGCATGATGATTAATAAAATTATTTTATGAATTAAAAAGGTTTTATATTAAAAAGTAGTAAGGACAGAAATGTAAGGATAAAATGTACAGCGTGCTAGGGAAACGCTTCCAAAGACAAAAATAAAGTAGTTTTATCATACGAGCGAGGTCCGCCTTTTATTGTGTGCACCGGTTTGACAGACAGTTTGTATGACAAAAGGAGTATTGTGTGACAAGCTTTTCTGTTCCGGTGATTATCTTTGGAACTAAAACAGTTTTCATACGACAGTCCATTTTGACAGCTAATTTCGTATTGCAAGTGGCTCCTCTGTCACGGCCGTCACCAGAACAGAAAAGCCTGTGGCACTGTAGTCACAAGCGTCGCTCACCCGCGCTCGTGAGATAAAACATCTATAGTAAGACAATTTTTTGTCAGAACAATTTCTAGTGAAAGAAAACATTTCTACCCTTATACTATGGTAGCAAATTTTCTCCATTAAATTGCTAGTTCTTTCCTGGTTTTCCAAATCCTCTAATTACATTAGTACATAAGGTGACCTAAAACAAATTGTTTTTTTTTTTTTTTTTTTATATTTTTATCGTGCAATCAGTCTCCTGGACTATGAGCAGATTTGTTGCTAAGAATGACATGTAGAGCAAGACGCTCCATCGAGAGCCCACTCATTCTTGAATTAGTCTAGGCCGAGTTTCTCATATCTGGTAGTTTGCGCCTTTTCAGGCGTCTCATACAATCCGGCAATGTCAGTTGTTTGGCTAGTTCATTTGGGTGATTGTCTAGCCTATTTTTGTATTTGTCAAATATCCTCGAGATTTCATCCCTGACAGTGGTGATATGGAGTAGTTGATGAACTTCTGAGTTGCGAATAAACCAAGGAGCATTTGAGATCTGTTTCAGGATATAATTCTGTGCTCTTTGAATTTTGTTGACATTGGAATCACTGGCCGAACCCCACAATTGAAGTCCATAGGTCCATATAGGTTTAACGATGGCATTATACAGGAGTAACTTATTGTCGACAGACAACTTTGAGTTTCTTCCGAGCAACCAGTGCATTGCTCGGTACTTGAGGTTAATTTCGTCTCTTTTTGTTTGAATGTGCTTGGCCCAGGTAAGGCGACGATCTAAGTGAATTCCCAAGTATTTGACAGATTCACTGGTTGGTAGAGGGTTGGAACCCAGTCTCACTTCAGGGCAGTTATCTTTTCGAAGAGTGAATGTTATGTGGATCGACTTTGATGGGCTTGCCCTGATTTTCCATTTTCTTAGCCATTGATCGACATTGTCGAGACTTTTTTGTAAAAGCTTAGAGGCCTCTTCACTACTTGTGCTGGTTGCTAAGATGGCAGTATCATCTGCAAATGTAGCCACAGTTGTTCCCGGAGTTTTAGGTAGGTCTGATGTAAAAATAGTGTATAAGATTGGTCCAAGTACCGAACCCTGTGGTACTCCCGCGAGGATTTCATGAAAAGTAGAGGTGCAATCATTTTCTTTAACTTGGAAGAGTCTGTTTTTGAGATATGATGCCAGTATTGGATAGAAAGTGTGTGGAAGGAGCGTTTTGATTTTGTACAAGAGACTCCTGTGCCACACTTTGTCGAACGCTTGCTGCACGTCCAAGAAAACTGCAGAGCAATATTCTTTACGTTCAAAGGTGTCTCTAATGAATTTGCATATCCTATGGACTTGTTCTATAGTTCCGTGTTCTTTTCTAAATCCAAACTGATGATCTGGAATTATTGCTTTTTCTGAGAGTATTTGAAGTATTCTTTTCAGCAGCATTTTTTCAAACAGTTTAGATATAAGCGGTAATAGGCTAATTGGACGGTACGACGTCACGTCATGCGGTGCTTTGCCAGCTTTTGCAATCATTATGATTTGCGATATCTTCCATGCAGCTGGAAAATATCCTGTTCTCAAGGCACCATTAAACAGTAGAGTGAGAACTACTATTCCTTTTCGTGGCAGTTCATTTAGCACCTTTTTATCTATCAGGTCAAATCCTGGGGCTTTTTTTTCCTCCATGTTTTTTATTAGAAATTTAATTTCTCGGGGGGTTGTCGGTCTTATTGGTAGGTCCAGTTGGAAATCCTGTTGGAGAACTTCGTTCATGGATGGGTCGTCCGTTTCATCATTGGGTTTGAATACTGAAGCAAGATGATTTGCGAATTCATCCGCTTTTTCTTGTTGAGTACGAGCCCATGTATTGTCTAGCAAGCGAATTGGAGGTTTAGGTGTGATCGGAGTGTTACATACTCTCCACAATGAATAGTTTGATGTTTTAGTGGCTGTTAAATTTTCAATTTGGGATTGTATGGTAGCATTCTCTGTTTCCTGGATGAGATCTCGTAATTCTTTTGCTGCCTTGTTAAATGCAGTTTTATCGGAAGAGTGTCTACTCGTATGCCATACTCGACGAAGTCTCCTCTTTTCCAAGATTTTATGACGTATGTCTATAGGAACGGTTTTGTGCCTTGGTGTGGTCTGCCTTGGTTCTGATGTACTGATCCATGATGCTTTTTGGATTGTTTGAGTAAATTTTATGGTAGCATTTTCAATCTCTTCACTAGTTTTTAAGGAAATTTTCAGATCTATTTCTTCTTGTATAATTTCACGAAAGCGATTCCAGTCCGTACCTTTATTGTAGAGTTTTGGAGGAGATGTTTTTTCCAAAACCTGGACACTGATAGTTAAAATAACTGGAGTGTGATTCGACGATCCATCTAAGCATGATTCTATTTTGAAAAATAGTCTGGATACTCCTTTTGTTAGGAAAAAGTCTAAAAGGTCCGGGAGCTTATTTGGATCTGTAGGCCAGTGCGTTGGCTCAGATGTCGCAATAGGAGTAAGATGGTTTGTATCAACACTTTTTTTAAGTTCTCTGCCTCTGGTCGAGATCAATCTCGATCCCCACATGGTGTGCTTACAATTCCAATCTCCACCGGCTATGAACCTACTTCCCAATGAGTTCAGGTATGTTGTGAACTGGGCTTCAGATATTCTGTGCTTTGGTGGACAGTAAACGGAAGAGATGTTGATATCACCGTGTTTGTCATGAACTGTTACCGTTGTTGCCTGTATGGCTTCAGTTTTGAAGTGAAGCGATTCATGATGTTTTATAGAAGATTTGAGAATTACTGCAGTGCCACCATATGCAGTGCCGTCAGGGTGATTGGTACTATAAATAGAGTAGTCTTTTATCCTGATAAGACTATTGCATGTAAAATGTGTTTCCGATATAAGCAGAATGTCAAGGTCATGTAAATGTAGCAGGGCCTCGACTTCGCTTTTGTTGGGTGATAGTCCATTTATGTTCCATGTAGCTATCTTTAAGGACTTAAACTTAATTTCTGGACTATGGTTGTTATGAGGCCGAGTAGGGTACTCATTTGTTGTAGCATCAAGTCAATTTTTTCAGACTGTTTTATGAACATTTCTTCTAATGTTAGGTTTGTAGTTGACTCTTTATGATTTGACATATTTCTATTTGGTTTAGGTATATCTCGGTTATTGTTCTTTACTTTATCAGAGTAGCTCGTGCTCCTCGTTTCTTGATTTTGTGTATCTTTGTGTATTAGAAGTGTGGGGTTTTCACCTATATTTCTTTTTGGTTGAGATAAGGTTTGGATCAATGATGGCACAGTTGTAGTTTGTTTGCGTTTTTTTCGATCTAGTATCTCCTTATAGACCTCACATCCCTTGTAGTTTGCAGGATGGGGCCCTTGGCATAGGGCGCACGTTGCTGGTGTAGATCGGTCAGTCTTTCGACAGTCACTTGTTTTATGTGATTGTCCACATTTGACGCAGCGGAATGGCCTCATGCAATAGTTCTTTGAGTGACCATACTGCTGACAACGCTGGCATTGAACTATTGTTTTACTTTTTTTGGGGTCTTCTATTGTAACCCTGTGGTGGTAGATATATTTGATTTCTTTTGCAGCTTTGTTGTTCGGTCCCGCTACTAGGTTTATAAAGAATGTTGAGGTTGGTCTTTTCTCTGGGCCAGATCTTGCGTTGATGATTTCTCCGACTATTTGGTTTCCTGTCTCTTCAAATGCTTCCTTGATTTCCAGGTGTGGAGTGGTGTGGTGTAGATTTCTGATCACCAACCTGTAGTGTCTTTTGTCTTTCCTGTTGAACGTGTGACCTATGAGACCATTTTCTCTTACTATTGTAATAAGTTTTTTGTATATTTCTACATTTTCACAATTTATGCGAAGTTGGTTTTTATTAACAATTTTATATGTGAACTGGTTTCTATCAATTTCTTCTTCTAGGAGAGCGGTCAGTTTATTTATGTCTTCGACACCATATAATATAACTGGTGGAGGTTTACTGACTTTTAGGATCTTTGTTTGTTCATCTGCATTGATTTGATCTACTGGTAATCCAGCGTATCTGTTCTCTGTTTGTAAAGATTCGGGTGAATGAGTATTGGATAACTTCCTCTTCTTTTGTGGATTTCTTACAGTAGGTACATTTTGCCAGTCGGGAGGTCCTACTTTTTCTTGTATTTTCATACTATCTTCAGTTGGGACTGCTGGATCACTAGTAGTTTTATGAAAAGTAGTGTTTCCTAGTGAAGCGCTTCTTGGTCGTGTTATAAATAAGCTTGGATGGAAAGCTTGTTGAACTAATTTCTTATTTCCAGTAGCATTAACAGCTACGGGGGCCTGGTGATCCACCCTCGCAGTGTCTTCGGTAACAGATTTCACACTCTCCGGCCCGGGTACCGGAGAGCGCCGGGCGTTAGCCGGATCGCATGACAGAACATTCTCACTAGTATCGGACATTTCATAGAAAGGGTTTGGGAAAATAGTGCTGAACTTTCCCAAGGTACAACACGTCATAATTTCGGGTGGCGCCCTAGCCTTTGATGAACCAACATCTTCCTGCAAGGCAGCAGGTGCCATTTAGTATCAGAGTTGACTTCTCCTAGATCAATTACTGTACCGTAGTTCACGAGGTTGATCTCCCCGGGTCCGAGCTTAGATTTAAGTGGCGGCCCATACTCGCCACTATCATCCGTTGTCATTGGGTTTAGTGCTTTTTTATAGAGAATGTTCAGCCATGAATGTTCATGGCTGAACATTCTCTATAAAAAAGCACTGGAATGTTCCCAGCACCCCTCCAAACGGATTGCCCAATTGTCCGCGACTACCGAAGTAGCTAGCTTCCATATCTGGAGGCCGTTTCGCTATCCGCAACCTGCGACGCGGTGGGTGGCACAGGGCCGTGCCCCTGGGAAGGATCACCCAGAACCCACAAAAAATTGAAAATATTTGCCGTTTTAATTTATGTTTCCTCTTCATATTATTAAGTGTAAGGCTTAGCATTTAAAATGGTTGTCCCATAAGAAAATGCTTAAAATCAAGTAAAGTAAAATATGTAGTTTAAAAAACTATAAAAACACACTTTTATAGGAACAGACTAAAAGTACAAAATAACCGTCTATTCAGTAACTGAAATTAAAAAGCGTGGTGCGCGTTGTCAATATAAAGTACTTGAATGCATGCTTTGCAAAGGGCGCACCACGCTTTTTAAATTCAGTTACTGATTAGACGGTTATTTTGTACTTTTAGTCTGTTCCTATAAAAGTGTGTTTTTATAGTTTTTTAAACTACATATTTATTTTTTACTTTTTAGTTTAACAAATGGCAAGCTATGGATGGGGGATGGTAATCGATTTTACAGTCCATTCATGTGTCTGCCCACCCCGTAAACATTATAACTCAAAGGCGTGATTGTATGTATTTAGTTTTACAAACTCAAGTGGAGCCTATTAGTTACCAGATGCGCGAGCCGAACCCTTACTTCCTCCCTGCTCCATCATCAGACACTCATCACCAAGTGTAGCGAATAGGTCTCATCAGAACGAAACAAATGAGCCCAAAGTCGAGGGGTTTCTTAGTGGTCATTAAGGAGTGCCACTGGCTTCCTCCCTGCTCCATCATCTGACCCTCACCACCAAGTGAAGCGAATAGGTCTCATCAGAACGAAACAAATGAGCCCAAACTCGAGGGGTTTCCTAGTGGTAATTAGGGAGTGCCACTGAGTTCCTCCCTGCTCCATCATCAGACCCTCACCACCAAGTGCAGCTCATAAGTCTCGTCAGAACGAAACAACGGAGCCTAAACTCGAGGGGTTTCCTAGTGGTCATTTAGAAGTGCCACTGGCTTCCTCCCTGCTCCATCATCAGACCCTCACCATTAAGTGTAGCAAATAGGTATCATCATAACAAAACAAATGAGCCGAGTTTCCTAGCAGCCATTGAAGAGTTCTATTGCCCACCTCTTGACTCCATCATCAGATCAGCTCGATGGTAGCAAATTATTGTATTGTCATGGGATTCATATAGACTTGCAAAGTTTCAAATCAATACGACTATTAGAAGTAGGTTAAAATTTAATTTCAAGATTTTCTTACATTGTGACTTAGTTACAAGTGAAGCTAATAAAAGTGTGGTAAAAATGCAGTTGCAGTAACCTCTTGAGCAATACAATTTAGCATAGCAAACTACAAAACTTTAACTGGAGGTATCTCACAAAAGACCTCGTAAAGTAGAACAATAAACCAACCATGTTTATGGCTGCTGCTCGCTAAACAATTTCGAACACATTAACTTTTATTTTTGTTAAACTTTCACGAAATTTGCAGCAACAGGTCACGAACAAAAATTATAATTGCTTCGCGTTCACTTGTTTCAGTAAGTAGCACTCTATTAGTATTTTTAAATAGTGATTTTAATATTTATGCTAGAAATAGGTATTATCTTCTCTTGAGAATTGATGTACAGTCGCGGAGTCAGAATGTTTAGCAGATATATAGGCTTCGTAAATTTGCAGTATTATAACGTCAACCCTCAACGTCACACGAGCGATGACATAATAATATAATGATATGCCTTATGTTCGTGAAGGGAATAAGAAGAACCCCATTTATATGTCTGTCATTCTGTGTATGAGAAATGTCTGTTTGTATAAGAAATGTCTGTTTGTTTTATTTAAATTTGGAATTCCTATTTGAAAATAAATAAAATTTCATCTAATATTCCAATCAGGTAATTTTAAATTTTCACGTCATCAGTCGGTTGTCATCGAGTATTGAAACTTACCAAGTGTCTCTACATGCTAAACATTCAAATTCCGCGACTGTACAAGAAAGGATGTTTTTTATATACCTTGTCATTACTAACATTAATTTATGAAACACAAGCTTTCCGCCCGCGGCTTCGCCCGCGTGGACTACACGACGTTATCCCGCGGGATGATATTTTTCCTGGGTAAAAAGTAGGCTATGTTCCTCTCCAGGCTCTAAAGTGTCTGTGTCCCAAATTTCAGCCAAATCAGTTCAGACGTTTTGGCGTGATTGAGTAACAAACATACAAACATCAAAACATCTAAACTTTCACATTTTAGCTTTCCGCCCGCGGCTTCGCCCGCGTGGATTTCACGACGTTATCCCGCGGGCATGTGATATTTTTCCGGGGATAAAAAGTAGCCTGTGTTCCTCTCCAGGCTACAAAGTGTCTTCGTCCCAAATTACAGCCAAATTCATTGAGCCGTTTTGGCGTGATTGAAATGAATGAAATGAAATGAATGAATGAAAATGAAATGAGATGAAAATGAAATGATTGAGTAACAAACATACAAACATCCAAACATCTAAACATCCAAACATCTAAACTTTCACATTTATAATATTAGTAGGATATAGTATGAGTAGGATCACTTTCAATCCTTACTTTAGTAATTTGTCGATTAAAAAACTTCACGTAAAAGAATTGGACTATTTCTTTTATTAACTGCTTTATTCTGTAAAGTAAAAATAAAATAAATGCTGTTACCATTCTTGTTAAAATATACATTTTATTACGCCTTACTCTTTAAGAAATAGTCTACATTTCTCCAAACGAATTTTTTAACACTTTTTTTTTTTCTTTCTTTTTTATCTACTATCAGCCTGTTAGCTTTAATCAGATTGGATGTTCTGTTCTTGGACTTTTGGAGAATGCACATCCAGCGACGTGTCATCTCTTAGTATTATTATTGATTTATGTTGAAGCCAATTGCTTTCTTTTCAGCCGGAATAGCCAGTTATCTCTGTGTGTGAGCTGATTAGCCAGGTGGTTGATATGTCGCTCAAGGCGTCGGTTGTAGGACACAGAGGAACTCTTTATTTCCTCGTTGACTGTCGGAATTTCCAGGTATTCATGCACTTCCGTATTCCGCGTGAACCATGGCGCATTGATCAAGATCTTTAACACTTTGTTCTGGTAGCGCTGGAGGATTTCTATATTTGAGTGACTCGCTGATCCCCAGAGTTCTATACCGTATGTCCAAATCGGTTTTAGGATGCACTTGTAAATAAGGACTTTATTTTCTAAACTTAAAGTTGATTGTCTGCCTAACAACCAGTACATATCTTCATTTTTTTTTTTTCATTCGATACGGGCGTTTTCCGCAACTCGACGTCTTATTGCGCCTATTTTGCGTGTGGAGGGTGTGCAGCCGGATTACTCCAGCCAGCCCAGCTCTGCCAGGAAAGCACCCAGCGCCCTCACGTCGGAGACCGCTTCATGGACGCTTCCCGGCGAGCCGAGGTACCTCGCCCGGTAGGGGGCCACTCCGTCACATTCGACCAGGACGTGAGCAGCTGTTTCTTCGGCCCTTATGCAACCTCTGCATAGGGGGCTGTCGGTGATACCTAAGTTGAAAAGGTGTCTGTTGAAATTTCCATGTCCTGTTATAGCACCCGTCACCAGGCGTAACTGTGATCTACTTAGCTTAATGAGAGCTCTGGACAGACGGGCGTCCGGGCGCGGTAGTGCCATTTTCGCCTGTCTGCATGTTTCCAGTGAGCTCCATTCATGTTGGTGCGTAAGGGCAGTGTGTTCACGGATCTTACCAGCAAACCAGCTCGCCGGAATGGGTGCGACCGGTTCAGGTCCAATCATAACCCTATCCGATCCCCTCCTCGCCAGCTCGTCGGCCAGGTCGTTTCCACGTGATCCACTGTGGCCTTTGATCCATTGGATAGTAATATTGTTGAGTGTACCCACCATATTTAGTCTGTGATGACACTCCTGTATGAGACTCGATGAGCTACGACTGCCATTTAGAGCCTGAAGTGCTGATTTACTGTCAGAAAGTATAAGAATGTCGTAGCCGGTTACTTCCCTTGTTGCGACTGCTTGAGCTGCCAGCAGAATGCCCATACACTCTGCCTGAAAGACTGTGTTGTACGAGCTTAGTGGCAACGCAATTTGTATATTTAGGTCTTCTGAGAATACACCTGTTCCTGCTCCTTTAGAGGTCTTGGAGCCATCAGTGTATATCAGAAGCGCTTTGTGTTGTACCTGAGAGCTTTCCGCGTCCTCCAGTTGTATTTTGTATTTCTTGTCGAAGATGAAGGATGGCTTGACCTTATCACACAACGCCTCCACAAGGGGTGTGTCCAGCCATTCCTCCAGTAGACCTTTTATGTGTCTTACCTTATTGAACCTTAGAGTGCCTAGGTGTTTCAGTCTAAGTACTGCTTTCATAGCCTCCTGCTGCACGTGGAGATGCAGTGGGGTAAGGTTGAGCATTACCTCGAGCGCTGCAGTTGGAGCAGTGTTCATACAGCCAGTGAGTGCACAGCAGGCCTGACGTTGGAGACTCTGCAGTTTCTTTGCCCCAACAGTCTGAGCAGCTTTAGGCCACCAGACTACCGAGCCATAACTGATGATTGGTTTGATGACTGCATTGTACAGCCAGAGAAATATTTTCGGAGCCAGACCCCAGCGTTTACCAACCATCTTGCGGCACTGCCAGAGGATGACGCTAGCTGTCTTGGCCTTGTGTTCAATATGGCTGTTCCAGGTTAACTTACTGTCTAGTAAAATACCTAAGTATTTTACCTCATTTGATAGCTGTAGAGAAGTGTTGAACAGCTTAGGTAGGCGGTGATTACCTACTTGGCGTTTGTTGGTGAACATTACCAGTTCTGTTTTTGTGGGGTTGACGGCTAGGTCATGTTTCCTACACCAGCTTTCCACTTTCTTGAGAGCAGCCTGCATGGTGTCACAAGTTATGCTCGCCTGCGGACCCATTGTTAGAATGGTAATGTCATCGGCGTAACCTATGGTGTAAAAGTGACTAGAATTGAGGAGTGAGATTAGGTCATCTACTACCAGGTTCCAAAGCAGTGGAGAGAGAACGCCTCCCTGGGGGCAGCCTCTCGCCACAAGCGCCCTATGGCTCCCATCGTCAGATACCTGTACCACTCTGTTGCGAAGCATGTTGACAATCCAGACTATCAGCACCTTGTCTACACCTCTCTTTACAAGCGCGTCCTCAATACTACCGAAAGTAGTCTTATCAAAGGCCCCTTCAATGTCGAGGAACGCGCCAAGGCATATCAGTTTGTTTTGAAACGCCTCCTCTATCTTACCGACTAATTGATGGAGCGCCGATTCTGTGGATTTGCCAGCACTATAGGCGTGCTGATGTTTGTGTAAAGGATGTTCCGTTTGTATTACGTCTCGTATGAACCATTCACATACCCTTTCCATGGTCTTCAGCAGGAAGGAGGAAAGGCTAATGGGACGGAAAGACATACATATCTCCAAACTTTTTGTTTGCCTGTTCTCTTTTGGCCTTTATATGAGCCCGCCAAGTGAGTCTTCTATCTAGGTGCATGCCTAAGTATTTAACTGTCGTGTCTGTTGGCAAGACAGCACCGTCCAGTTTCACGGGCGAGCAGTCTCCTCTCTTCAGTGTGAACGTGATGTGGACCGATTTCGCTGGGCTGGCGCGGATTCTCCACTTTTTCAGCCAAAGTCGACGAAAGGAAGGACGAAATCGCGTCCAGACATTCCTGTAATTTTGCGGATGCTGTATTTGGATCTTTACTACAGGAGAGAACTGCAGTGTCATCAGCATAGGTTGCAGTCACAACTTTATCTGAGGTGGGTAGATCAGCAGTGTAGACCGTGTATAGAACAGGACCCAGCACCGAACCTTGGGGTACTCCTGCTTCTATTTGGCAGATAGACGACAGAGAATCCTCACATTTGACTTGGAATGATCTGTTCTGCAGATAAGACCTCAGTAGCATGTACGCAGTATTTGGCAGATGTAGCTTTAGCTTATATATCAGGCCCTTGTGCCACACGCGGTCAAAGGCTTGCTGGATATCGAGAAAAACAGCCGAGCAGTATTCTTTTCTTTCTAGCGCTTGCCGTATCGTGTGAGCTACTCGGTGTATTTGCTCTGTTGTCCCATGGTTTGCGCGAAAACCGAATTGGTGATCGGGTATTACTTTTTGTTCTTTTAGTACTGGCAAAAGACGTTTCAGGACCAATTTCTCGAAAACTTTCGACAGCAAGGGAAGAAGACTTATGGGTCTGTATGATGTAACCTCTGTAGGAGGCTTGCCCGGTTTGGCTATCATGTTTATTATGGATACTTTCCATACCTCTGGGACATGTTGTAATCTCAGTATAGTATTAAAGAGGATTGTCAGCAGGACGATGGCTTTTCTTGGTAGTTGTTTAAGAACTTCTGCTGTTATTAGATCAAATCCTGGTGCTTTTTTTTGTTTCAAATTTATGATAGTCTTTTTTACTTCTACAGTTGTACTGGTCTCAATGGTGGAGACAGCTGTTGGTCGCTGTTCAAGACTTCATCAATTTCCTGTTCGGTGTGTACATTATCAGGTTGATTGGGTTTAAATACGTTCTTAAGGAAATTGGCAAACAACTCAGCTTTATCTTGGGGTTTTCGTGACCAGTTGCCGTTGGCTTGTCTTAGTGGAGGCATGTGTTGTTTTGGCCTTTTCAGTGATTTCGTAATTTTCCAAAGTGTATAATCCTCTGCTTTATAAGGTGATAGAGTCTTGAGTTTGTCTTGGAAGGTATTGTTCTCATTTTCTCTGAGCATTTCCTTCAGTTCTTTTTGCCACTTTTTAACAACAATTTTTTAACACTTACCACTAATTAATTTATTTTAAGTTTTTGTTTTTTGCATTCACAGTGCAATTTTTTTACTGAAAAAATGGAAAATGAAGTATTTAGAAAAAATCGACCCGTCTCACAAATGAGCTCCATCCACAGTCCCATCGGAGGTACCCTTTGTGGCCACTTTAAGGAATTTTTGACTTTTAAGCACTAAGTACTAGATGGTCTTAGGTATTTAAGACTATATCTTAAATTATAGATAATTTATCTAGCTTTAAAGGTACATTTTTCAATTTTTAAAAAGTTGAATAGTTTTTTGTATATAATACAAAATATGTGAGAGGTGCCAAATGTACCGGTTTTGGCTACTTATGATAGTTAAGCTATTGTAAGTATTGCGAAAAATCAAAACCAAACCCAGGTATAATCAATATGTTCTAATGCGCTAGAAACCAGTCAATTGCAAAACATCAATTTAATTGTAAAAAATAAAAGGTTTATAAAGTATTTCATCCAAAACAAATTTCTTAAATTTTTCATACAAAACATTTTTTCAAACAGAAAATGGAATTTATTGAAAAAAAATCTTATGACATAAGGAATTCTAACGGTTGTTATTATTACCTTAAAATACCTTATTTTAATTGCCTTTATCAGAAATGGCTAAAAGTTGTTTAGAAAACTTTTAGAGCAAAAAGTGGCCAAAACCGGTACAGTGGCCAAAACCGGTACGCCTGCCCTACTTAATTTTCCATTTTTTAGTAACTAATTACGTTTCAAACATAATCAGTCAACTTCACATAAAAATTTCAAGATGTCAAATCCTACTACGAAACAACTTAGTATGATAATCACAGCCGAGTGCAGTCACACGTTAAATGCGAACCACTTAAAGGGGGAAAGGCGTAAATTTACTGGTAGGCAATTATCATGGAGTTTTATCGGTAGGATTTTGTAATAACTGTTATGAGCCGCGAGCACCGCCGCTGTGATCCTACCGATATTGTACACGCGACCTTTCATACTTTGTTCTAGAGAGAATTGGGTCGGAAGGAAATTTTTTCTTGATCGTCAGATCGTCTTTTGTTTTCTTGATTAGTTTTTTCTTTATCGAGCTTTGGATCTACAGAAATAGGTTTTGTGTGAACCCTAATGTTAATTAGTTTTGTTGAGCTAAGATACCTATACTTAGTAAAAAATAACTGCGTTTTTGTAACAAACCTTTACAATGCCATTTTCTAACAAATAATAATTTATATTTGTGTAACCAAAACACAATATAAAGAAGAAAGACAATATCCATCTAGCTTTTCTGTCAGAGACAAAAATAATACAACCAATTTCGGAGAAAACACAAGACAAAACAACCCCATAATTCCATTATAAGAACCAATCAAATAAAATTACAATGCATTTACTTCTCAATTTCTGTTTCTCAGTATTTCTAAAGCCAATTACGCTATGCTCAAAACACAACACTCTGCATGCAAGTAAAATTATATTTTTCCTATTCAATAACATGCAAATTCAAACATTACAGATGGTACGTTCCTTTGAGTAGAAGCAAAAGATTCTCGTTCAAAGTATAATTTAACACAAATTAAGCACATACATTTATAATTCATGAGCTTATAAAAGCTTGGATTTGCTCAATTTTTGGACGCGTTGAGGAAAGAGTATCAAAATGCTTTTAAAGCAACGTTCCTTGTGTTTGTGTTGAAATCTTCAAAATTATACAAGAAAAATCTTTTAACCCTCTTGTAATCAAGAAGCTATAGGAATTCGTCCAAAATTAATAGAAAATTGTGTGCAAAAGTTAGACAAAATAAATATATTACAGCTATATTCAAATAAACATACAGCACTAGCTGTATGATTAGTAAAGCTGATTACAGCTAAAATGTTTCCAAATGTTCGTACAAACATAGACACGTCTGAAACGTTTCCCTGGGTCGTTTCAGACTGTGAATGGTGTAAGTAGGTACAAGAAATCACAGCTGAAACAACTTCACAGTGCAAATTGTAGCAATCTAATTCAATGCCGAGGCCGCTTTCAAGAGTGCCAACCCCTAACACTAAAATGCTTCTTTTGACAGTCCATTTGCAAACACTAAACATTTTCTAATAACTAAAATAACATCATCATTAGCCATTTAATATCCCCACTACTGGGGCGCTGGCCTTCCTTATGGATGGATAAGGAAAATGGGTGATGATGACCCACTAAGCGAGCCCAATGCGGGTTGGTGGGTATTAATGACTGCTAATGCAGATGCGACCAACGGCTTAACTTGCTTTCCGAAGCAAGGAGGAGCTCGAGATAAAAGCTTTTGGTCACCAATCCCGTGACCGACCAGTGCGAAAGTTGTTTAACCTTAACTATCGCTGGTCGAGGAAGGTAACCCATGGCGGCTCCTCTTACCAAAATATAACATTTATCATTTAAGTTCTTATGATATAGGTAACTAATGTTTTAACGCCCGAATTCTCGAACGCAAATCATCTTTGGGAGCGTCTCAAACATCATGGCATCTCTTTCATACGTTTGACATTTAAAGTGACAGGGCGATGTTTGAAACGCTTCCAAAGATAAGAAGCGTACGAGTATTCGGGCATTAGCCTATTAAAGAACTTCCAAAAACCTTACAACAAAAAAGGCTTCAGAAAATCGAAATACAGCTCTTCCTAAATTATGCTAAAACACGCCACATTATTGGGATTCAAACTTTACTTCTGAAATAAAATTAACACAGCATTCCAATTTATTCAGTTCTGAAATATGTTTTAACGTCACCGACCCCTCGACCCTTTACGCTGAAAACAAAATGTTAAGCAGCCGATTTGAAATTCAAAAATGGTTGCTTATTACCCAGAAAAGTTAATTCGTGCCGCAATGAATTATTTTTTCCAGACAGTTGTCGTCGTGCTTCGAATGTATGGAGATGAGTTTTCATGACGATACTTGTATATATAAAGAGGAAAGACTTGATTTATTTTTTGATTGTTTGTTTGTTTGTAATAGATAAATTCAAAAACTACTGAACCCATTTTAATAATTCTTTTACCAGTAGAAAGCTACATTATTCCCGAGTGACATTGGCTATATTTTATTCCGATATTCACACGCGAACCGGAACCACGCGGGTAAAACCGCGGGGAGCCACTAGTATATCATAAATTATAATTAAAAACCCGCTACCTTGGATATCGGGTGGTCGAATGCTCACAATTTGAGCTACGAAGGTACCTAACCCAATAATTGGCAGAGCAATTTGACATCATATCACCTGCCAGCTTTATCGTTTTAAAATACACAATGACGATTATTCTATCGATGAACCTATAAAGCAGGCGAAGAAGGAACTTCCCTAAAACACCCTACTACGTCATCTTAACGCTTTTCCACGTCCACGACTCAAAAGGTGGGGTCAAAAGTTCCCCTCTTACAATCACCACGCCCTTTCCTTGTCCTTGGTCACGGCCGGTTGTATCAAACAAGCACAGCCGTGTCCCCGATTGTAAACGGCACACCCCCTCTCTTGTTCACATTTTGGGACCTCATTTTGGTCACCTCCGAATGAAGTGCTTTATTGCCTCTTCTTGTGAACTGTCATGCTGATTTTAGGGTTAATAGAAAGCGATATACATAAATCATGCCTCGTAATTGTATAAAGTACAGTGGCGAAGGGTCCATAGGTACATACTGACTTCCATCGGCTTCTTTTTAAAAATCTTGGTACCTTATCTTCTGAAGAAATGCTCGACGCTTGCATTATATAGCTTATATAATATTATATTGCTTGTTTTATAAAGCCTTACAACACTCCCAGTCACATGTCCCTTGTTTACTTTTTAGGGCATAAAACTATAAGTTGTATATTATGACTAAATAACTCAAGTTGATTTTGACAAATACCGTGTCCAAACCTCTATGCTATTAACATAGCCGGTGCTCGGATGTGTAATTAAGTTATAACATAAAAGACCTCATGCGATTTCCAGCAGAATTTAATCTCCAAAACAATGTCAGAGAAAAGTCATTAATTTCACTTCGCGGAAATGACCGGCTTAATTACTTTTCCACATCCACTAAAGTACACGCAATTTCCCTTATCATTATTCTGACGAATTTAAATGCAAATTTAAGGTAATCATTCTTCTAAAAACGCCATTAAACAAGTAGTTGGATGGAGTAAAAACAAAGCATTATTCTCCGATTTACCCTCAAAAGGCCCACACAAAATCTATTATGAAATAAATTAATAACCAGCAGCAGTAGAAAGCCAATTTTTCTATCCATTGTGCCAGGATGGTTCCGATACCGAACAAAGCTGTGAGGAACAAAGGCTCGGGTACAATACGCCTCTTTCAGCCTGCTATTGGACGAAATGAAAATGCAGCATTATTTTAGCGTTTTACCCTGATCGCTTTAGCGCCAACACCTGTTAGAACCGTAATAGTTCTTCGTTCGTTTGATTTGATGGACAATACGCAGCTGTAAAAGTTTCTACTTATTTGTAAAGTGTGCTGTTCCTGTAACGGCGGGCACCGGCCGGCGGCGCCGGCAGTAGTCAAGCTTTTTTGGGTCGGAAAAGTTTTAGGTAAATAGTTACCTAAACTAAACAAGATTTTACAATATTTTAAAGATCAAGGAAATATTGTTCATTTAAATAAAATACCCGTGGGCAGGCCCCCTACAGGTGGACCGACGATCTGGTCAAGGTCGCGGGAATCCGCTGGATGTGGGCAGCGCAGGACCGATCGTTGTTGAGATCCTTGGGGGAGGCCTATGCCCAGCAGTCGGCGTCGTTTGACATGATGAAATATAATATTATTTTAATTTTTTGTTTTTTGCATTCACAATGCAAATTTTATTACAGAAAAATGGAAAATGAAGTAATTAGAAATACGTTGTGAGACGGGTCGATTTTTTCTAAATACTTCATTTTCCATTTTTCTGTAAATATAATATTGTTTAATCATCCGTACATTTTTCGTTTGGGACTAGAAAAGGCTCGCGATTTTCGATCGGATATGGATCTATCAACGTTAAACACCATACTTTCGCTGTCCTATTGTAAAGCTGCGTGTATCCTTTATCTTTATAACTGACAATGAAATATTAGAAAAAAAATGACTTATCCTCTTTGTAGCTCCACCGGGAATCTAACCTGGGACCTTTCACTATCCGGGCGAGTGCTTTGGCCACTGAGCTATGGAGTCTGTCGTAACGGGTCCCGTTTTTACCCTTTGGGTACGGACCCCTAAAAACGAACTTTCAATATTCCCTCGGGTCTGGTTGTATTTGGTAATAAATACCCGTCGTTGTTTCCAATTACCATAACCCTATAGAGCTCAGCTACTACAGTTTGGTATAGGAACAATGTATGTGATGTGATATGGTGTCTAATATTTTTTTACTATCGCCTCTCGAAAAAGTGCATAAAATTCATCGATAACAGTGAATAATGCGCGATTTTATTTACCGAGTGAATAAAATATTTTGAATTTGCGCGAAACAAGCGCGCATCATATGAACTAAGTAGGTACAAAAAAGTGCAGAGAGTACCTACTGGCAGCGGGCTGGAGAACTGGAGCTATTCAATAGAGCCAAAGCTGTTGTTCAACTATATAAAAAACACCGCCAATTTAAGTTTAGTAATATTTAATCCTTTGTTACTTAAGAAATTTATAATTTAAGCTTGATTTTATAACTAGGTATATACCTACTTTCTATTTATTTTCTCGCAGTCAATGGTAAAAAGTAGAAAACACAACTCGTGAGAAAAATTTGTTCCCGATCCTTGTATCCCTAGCTCCGCTCAGGATTCTACTCTAGAATCCTTCGCGGGATCCAACTTAGTCCTTCGAACTAAATACCCATGTTTTTCACTTGTATAATCTACTATTTTTATATTTATCAATTTATACTCTTTAAATATTACTGAAAGGTTAAACGTTCATTCAAACCTTAATCTACTAAACACATCTTAGATTTCTGCGCGAACTGTCCATATAAATAAAACACTTTGAGCCACACTGTGTATCGAAAAGCAACACATACAGATAAATATCTAAATGGTGACTCTCACCATCACCCTTTACAGTTAGCTACCGTAGGGAAATCTTTGTTTCAGAGAGCTCGCGGCATCTGTGATGATGAACACCTGAGTGGCGAGCTTCGGCACGTCGAGCAAGTACTGCGAAGTAACAAATTGCCAGTACCTCGCAAACATCACAGAAAACGCACCAAAGCAGCCACAGTAGAACGTCAACCTGCCATTCTGCCATATGTGAAAGGTGTCACTGACAAGATTGGGAGGATTCTGAAGCGTGCTTCGATTCATACTTACTTCAGGCCGCCGAAGAAGATTAACCAATTCTTACCACCAGTCAAGTGTAATATCCCCTTTCAAGTTGCAGGCGTTTACAAACTAGATTGTGACTGTGGGCTCTCCTACATTGGGCAAACAAAGAGAAGCATAGGGACGCGCGTTAAAGAACATGTAGCTGACATCAAACATAGGCGCGATAATAAGTCTGCAGTGTGTGAACATTTATTTGAGGGAACCAACCATTATATAAGGTTTGACAAACCGCAGATCCTCGCTAGAGAACCAAGATACTTTCCCAGATTGATGCGCGAGGCTATTGAAATTAGCAAATACCCAAATTTCAATAGAGAAGATGGTTGGAAGATACCACCAGCTTGGGACCCTATAATCCATCAAGTAAAGTCACAACCTAAACCACACACTGCAAGAACTAAAGATACGGTTAGTTCTTTTTGCAAATAATTTTAATAAACGGAGATCGTCCCCCTTCGTGTAGTTTTCTTGCCAGGGCCCCAAGTCTGCTAATTTACAAATGGTTCAATTGAATCTTAATTGGATCTCAATAGCGGTTTTTGACATTTTTGGTATTCTGCTACTAACTTAAGACCAATGGTATACGACTGAACTGCCATTGAACTGCCATCGGAATATTTGCTAGTCTGCTCTTCAATCGTATTACAATCGTATTCTACTCTCATTTGACATTTGTTTGACAGGACTCTCAATGGGGTATGTATCATAATAACTAAGGTCATTACGACTAAAACCCAGGTAATTACAGACCAATATCTATTTTACCCGCCTTGAGCAAGATCTTTGAAAAAATAATACTGGAGCAATTATTAACTCATTTTACTTTAAATAACCTCTTGCATAACAAACAGTTCGGTTTTACGAAGGGTAGGTCTACTACTGATGCCGGGGTTGCACTTCTTAAGCATGTCTTTGGGGCCTGGGAGGGGTCGCAGAATGCTCTTGGCATATTCTGCGACTTGTCCAAAGCTTTTGACTGTGTAGATCATCGGACGCTGCTGTTGAAGCTAAATCATTACGGTGTAAAAAATAATGCCCAAAAACTATTACACTCGTATCTTAGTTCCAGAACTCAGACAGTTGATATAAATGGGGTGAAATCAATGGGTTCTGATGTAAAGCTAGGTGTACCTCAAGGGTTTATCTTGGGCCCTTTCTTGTTTTTGGTTTATATTAACGATTTACCTTTCTTTGCAAATAGCTTATGTGAGATTGTCTTGTTTGCTGAAAATACTTCCTTAATATTTAACATTGACAGAAATCAATCTAATTTTGACGATGTAAACAAAGCACTCTCGGAAATACTCACTTGGTTTAGTTTTAATAATCTACAGCTTAATGCAAAGAAAACGAAATGCATTCTATTCTCTTTACCAAATGTACAATCTCCACCCGTAGAAATTGTAATAAATAATGAAAAATTAGATTTAGTTGAATCAACAGTCTTTCTGGGTGTAACTATAGACAGAAAACTTCAGTGGCATTCGCATATTGCTGCATTAGCTGGTAAGCTCAGCTCTGCAGCTTACGCTATTAGAAAAGTTAGACAGTTAACTGACATAGAAACTGCTTGGACTGTATACTTTAGTTATTTTCATAGCATCATGTCATATGGCATTTTGTGGGGATTAGCAGCTGACATTAATGCTATATTTATTCTGCAAAAACGAGCAATAAGGGCCATTTATCAACTAAGCTCTAAAACTTCTCTTAGGGAGAAGTTCAAAGAAATTGGTATACTGACAGCTGCATCTCAATTTATATTAAATTGTATTATTTTTGTGCGTCGTAATATTAACTTGTATACTAAACATGGCGTTTTGCATGGTTACAATACAAGAAATAGGGATAAACTTTCAATGCCTCGGTACCGATTAGAGAAGGTACATGGGTCTTTCATGGGTCAAGGTATACACATCTTTAACAAGATTCCAAGTGATATCTTGGAGTTACCCTTTGAAGAGTTTAAGAATCATATAAAAAATTTACTCATCAAGAAGGGCTACTATACTGTAAGTGATTACTTAAATGACAAAGCAACTTGGTCATAAGCTGAGAAGGATTTTTTCTCTAGTTAATTGTGAGTCGTGTTTTACAAAATTATTAATACTGGGTACATTCTTATATTGGTTTCTGCGTTTTGAGATGAGAAGTTTGAGTATGTCATGCTCTCTGTAAACATTTCTGCGGTGGTGTCATGTGAGGCGGGTCGTTACGTTCCCTAAAATATGGTTGAGCGAAGTCGGGCTGGTTCATGCGTCATGCTCGTGAACGAGTGCCACCAGTGGGATGGGTCTGCTCCTGGCTTCTTGTCTCAAAATATGCAGATTTTTAATGTTTTATTGTTATTAGCTTTATTTTATCGTGGCTTATATGGCACTTTTTATTATTGACTCTTATGTTCTTAAACTATTCAAAGTTTTATTACCCTTGTTTGGCATTTATATTTATTATTTTATTTGCTACGTTTTTGGTTGGTGTGTATTTTAAAGAAACTACCTTTTGGATGTCTATTTCTTAGTTATTGAAAATTATTTACTGCTATGATTACCGGGTTTTTTTATTTTGTTTTTAAACTTAAGATTAATTTGTGATGGAAAGTGACTTTACATATTATATTATGTTAAAGTCACTTTTCAATTTGACGACTCTGTATGAAATATGACAGGGAGAAAAAAATAGCCCTTGGCGAGTTTCTTGCCGGTTCTTCTCGTTACAAGGCCTCCCGCCGTAGGATTTGCGAACCGATAGCGTAGCTTCATTGACGTTCACAAGTGCTGTATCAGCCTAAAATGAATAAATGATTTTTGATTTTGATTTTTGATTTTGATATGGTCGAAATAACTACGATCGATTCACATATTTTCGTAATGACTATTGAACGACTCAACTACTGTTAATTTCACCTATGGTTGATTGAACTACAGTTGATTCAACTAACGGACGATTGGCCTAATGTTCATTTCATCTACTGGTTGTTTCGACTATGAACGACTCGCCTACAACAGGCTTATGAATTGGAAAGTTTATTAAATGGATTTGGGCGCGTTGGATTGTTTTTTTGGTTAGGGTGTCGCAAACATAAAATTTTTGACTGTTTTAGTATGAAGCGGGGACTTGCAAAATTTTCAAGAATGAATTTTATAAAAATGCAAATATCTCAAAAACGGTGCGTCATAGCTGAAATCTAACAAAATTTTCGATCCCTACGGTACTCCGGAGATACCTAGGAAGCATCCGATGGACATATAGAAATATTTTTTTTAATTTTTTTGCTCAAAAAATTTTTGTTATTTCAAAATTTTTATATCTTTTGGGAAAAACAAAAGGGGGGACAGGGGGCGAAGCCCCCCGCCAAGGGGGCTCGGGGGTCGAAGCCCCCTGCCACCCAACAAAATGTAACAGACGTTTTAGGTTAGGTTAGGTTAGAACAGTGACCAAAACGCCGCGCGAGCCGAGCGAGCGAAGCGAGCGTGCCGCGGGAGCGGCCGGCGAAGCGCCAGAATCGACTTTATACACCCCCCCTACCCCCTACTTCAGTTTAATAGGAAATGGGAATATATATATAGTCGTTTCTGGCGCTTTGCCGGCCGCTGCCGCGGCACGCTCGCTTCGCTCGCTCGGCTCGCGCGGTATGCTCATGTAAACCGAACATGCTCGTCGCTTCGCTCCTCGCACCTAACAGCAATACAGTCACGACCAATAATATGTATACAACATAGGACTATAACATATCGTCGGCTTATTGCAAGAACTCACTAAGTGACCAAAATCAAATTGTGAGAAATCAATTAATGAACTTTTTCAATTTTGAATATGTCATATTTTGTTAAATACAATAGGTGTAAAAAAAAAAAATTTCAGTTTAATAGTGTTATATACTTATTTTTCAAATCAACAAAGAATTAAATTCGCAACACAAAACGTTTTTTTTTTAAAGCTAAAAAACAAAGTTAATGACTTCTTGCAATAAACATTTTATATTAATCTGCAATTAATGATTTCTTTAATTAGATATAAAAAAAAAGTTATGATTTAGTTTCTGAAAGTATATCATTTTAAGTTATGGCAATAATAAAAAATGACCGAAACCAAATTATAAGAAATCAATTAATGAACTTTTTTAATAATGAACATGCCCTAATCATGACAAACTAACTGCCACCAGCGACTTCGTCCGTGTGAACCGTAAGAATCACTTGATCAGGATAAAAAGTAGCCCAATGTTAAGGCAGGTCCTAATCTGTCCAACATCCAAATTTCATCCAAATCCGTCCAGCCGTTTAGGCGTGAATACGTATCAAACACACGCACATCGCACACACAAGCTGTCGCATTTATAATAATAGCAGGATACAATCTGTATGAAAAAACTAAAGGCAGTTTAATAGTATTATATTATTATTAATCAAATTAACAACAATTAAATTCTTAACATAAAACGTACGTAATTTTTTTAAGTTAAAAACAAAATTAATGACTTCTTGTCATAAAGACTTTAAAGTAAACTTCAATTAACAATTTCTTAAAATTAAAAAAATAAGAAAGGACTTAGTTTCTGAAAGAATTATCCCAAAATTCAAAATATTGTTGTAAATACAAACTAAACGAAAATTTTCTCGTCAAGAAAACTAAGTTTTTGAGCGACAATATCGCTAACATTTACACATAACTTTGACAGTAATTATTGCGTCGAAATCGCATTTGGGTGTGAATATTTATCTTCTCTAATTTATTATGAATAATCAGCCTTTATATGAACACAATCTTGAAAAATGGAAAATGAAGTATTTAGAAAAAATCGCCCCGGCCCACAAACAGCTCCGATGGGACTCGAACCCACGACCTTTCGCTATCCGGGCGACTGCTCTAACCACTGAGCTACGGAGTCGCTACGATGATCGTGCGATTATCTAGCGCACTAGATTTTTTTTTTCATAAGTACATACAAATAAAGACACATCATAATCTAGGTTTACTTGATCTCCAAGCGGCATTGAAGAATGTTCAGTGGCGGTGTCATTTGTTCCATCATCATTTTTACTATTGTCGACTGTAATCTGAAATAAACGTAAAATATTCACAAAACACGACTTCTATCGATAAAATTATAGTTCTGACCAAAAACAACTTACATTTTTTAATGACTCTGAAAACTGGAATGTTCTTCTTGTCGGTGGAGGGGATGGTGTGCCTTCAATAACATCAGCTGAAAACTGATTTTTAAATTTAATTTAACTTGTAAATAGCATAAATCTAATTAATCATAGATTACACACCTCACATAGTGTAGGTCGTTCGTATAATACCTACTCTGTACTGTACGTACCTATAAATAATTATAATAATAAATAAATAAATAAATAAATAAATAAATAAATAAAACAGTGATAGAATAGCCCTAACCAAAAAATACTTTGAACTTCCTTTGAATTATTCCTTGCATTTTCCATGTTATCTAAAGTTATTAACATAGCAATAGCTCTTTCTGGCTTAAAATTAAAATTTCGAGCCTTTTTGCTAGAAATCATTAACTGCCAATTCACACAATGCGACACTACGTCCCACGCCGCGAGCCGCCGGAATGATTAAAACAGCCGTAACCAAAAAATACTTACATCATCATTTGCATTATTCCTTATGCTCTCCTTATTATCTATCATTACTAATATCGCACTAGCTCGTCCAAGGCTTAAAATAAAAATGACGATCCATTTTTCAAGAAATCACTAACTGCCAGCCAATTCTCACAATGCAACACTACGTTTCAACGCCGCGAGCGGAATGATCACCGCACGCAGCGGCAGGCAGGGGCCGGCGGCAGGGCAGTCGAGCCCGGCGCCTCCGCAACCCTCGCGGGGGCCCCGCCCGCGCACTCCTTGCATGCACCGCGGACAACGTCGGTTTTAAATAAAATACATAGACAAAAATTCATTAAATATCATTAACGTTAGAAATATCACTCACTGTTTATCTGGAAGAAGTAATTAATTGCATTAATATTATTGAAAAATTTGTTTTTTTTTAGATATTTATTGATAAGAAACATTAATTAATGTTAGCCAAGTAACTATGATAATATTTTGCTGGTAATGTAATTTGATAAAAGACACTAAGATTATTTTAAACCATTTCCTATACACATTGTGTTTATGACAGAACTAATTATGTGCAAATAGTGAATTTTAGCCAACTGTTACCTTAACAGTGTTGTAAGTTAAGCATATGCACAGAAGTCACTATATTCTTTTAATGACTTTTTTATTTACTTTTAAACCTTTTTGATGCACATTATGTTTTGACAGAACCGATTAGGTGCAGATAGTGATTTTTAGCCAGCTGTTACTTAACAGTCTTCCAAGTTAAGCATATGCATAAAAAGTTATTATATTAATTTAATACTTTTTTATTTACCTTTATAGCTTTTCGATGCACATTATGTTTGAACAAAATTAATTAAGTGCAGATAATGAATTTAGACAACTGTTACTTAACAGTGTTGTAAGTTAAGCATAAGCATAAAAAAGTCATTATATGCTTTTGATGATTTTTTATTTACCAAAAAGAAACATTAAGAAATTTTTTACATTACTAAAAACCACTATTGCTAGTTAGTGAGTTTCACATCACGCAAAAATATTAAAAGGTAGTTAATGATTTAATACATAGGTAATAACATCTAAATTTGAAAAGTTAGAAGAAAATGTGTTTTTGCATTACATTAAACTCATCCAGATGAATTCGTTCGTGCGTTTAAGTGTACTTGATGATTATTTGTAGTTAATGAGTTCTTGCAATAAGCCGACGATATTACAATATTGAATGACTTCTGTGACACTGATCGTTTTCTTTTGGAACGCTACAGTGTGACAAAGTTCTATGTTGTATTGTATACATAATATTATTGCTCGTGTCTGTACATGAGTCACTATTTTTAAACTTAATAAACCGTTATTTTAAAAATAGGTGTAACGACCAATAGTTATTTTGAACAGTAGGTCTTTTGACCGTAGTTATTTCGACCATAGTCGAAACGACCGTAGTTATTATGATACATACCCGAAGGTAACTATCCAACTGAGACTCCATTACGATTCAATTACGATGACGTACAAGTTTTTATAGAATACCCAATTTGTTTTAATCGTAATGGAATCGTAATTGAGTCTCAATTGAATATCAATAGAATCTTATTTAAATTAAAATTAGCAGACTTGGGGCCCAGTTCTTTCTCCGAAGGGCTCCAACTTTTGTGAACTGGTGGTCGAGTCAGTAACTTTTTGCTTTGCTATAAATAATTATTATCCTAATTAGTTAAACAAATCAAAATATTAAATTAATACATCATTTTGTTATAATTAAATATAATTTTAAAATAATCAACACCTAACCGTATCCTGTTTCCGAACGAAAAACAAAGACAATTAAAGTGGGTATATTCTTTTATTAAAATCAAAAAAATAGTGGGTAGTTTTCCGTGACCACGGCCCCTGGAAAGGTGCCGAAACGTCGGATAAACCAAAAAATCTCAAAAAAACAACTAAAATTTAACTAAGCTGTTGAATAAATTGCGTGAAAAAATCCGTGAAAGTGTTTTACTTAATCTACTAGCTAAGGAGTAGACCGCACACACGAGACGTCTAGATAATACAGTGCTCCAAGTGATTGGTGGCAAGCCAGCTCCGAACCAAAAGCAATATTTGCCCCGATAAATCCTTGTCTCGGCGTCCAAACATTCGGAACGACCCAGGAATGGGCTGCAAACATAGAAGGCCAGTTTCGAGGTGTGCTAACTACTGTAACTTAGTTTGCTATTGATGTATGTGGAGATAGGTGTGTTGGCTTGGCGATTGTTGGCGTCTTCTCCTTAGTACTACTGTCTGGAGCATCGCAGACTTAAATTATTATGAAATGAATTTTAGACATACACCCGTATACTCAAACACTTCACAATTTTAGAAGCGTCTCAAAAATCAGCCTTTTTTATTATAGTGAGGGCAAATACAATCTTATACCAAATTGCATGTTGGACTCAGTCAGACAGGGCCTGTCTCTCGCCGCGCCCAGCCCTCCCACCAAGCCTAATAGGCTTCGCGTCACGGCTGGGCGGTTCTAGCCCTTACTCCGGTCTCCTAACGAGCTCGAAAGCTTGAGAGGGGGCCAGACAGATGAAGGGAGCCTCCTCACAACCTCCCCATAAGGTTACCCACTCAAGGTGGGCTGACCAGATGTAGAGAAACAAAAACATAAACACACACACAAACACACACACACACACAAACACACACACACAGACACGTACGTTTAATTCTTATAACCAAGTAACTGGTAACTGTAATATAATGTAAGCCTTTTTTTTCTGTGTTTAATTATGTTATTAATACTATATGTTCGAGGTGGGCGCTAACAACTGCAACTCAGTTGATACTAATGTAGTTATTAACGTTAATATTTGCAGGTGTAAACTTTTTTGAACACAAATAAATTATTGTTTATTATAAAGCAAGCAGTACTACCAACTAAACCCATCACTACTTGCTCTCCGTCATCAGTTTTAGGCACACCGACTGTGGGGAGTTCGTGGTGAGAAGCACCTCTTGCAACTCAAACATCACCCTGATCAAAGGTATGAAAGAAACGCCATCGTGTAAATGGCTATGACGCTCCCAAAGCTGAGGAGAATTCCATTCCGAAATCCATGTTGTGTAGCATTATTATAAACACTTGTATTAGAGAAACGAGTCCAAATAAAGGTACCTATAATAAATATAAACTTTTACATAGATATTAGCACCCAGACGAAACAAATACAATTATTTATCACATAAGTGTTTGTTCCAGTTGTAGGTATATGAGTTTCATTATAAAATTACACATCCTGCACTCTACAAGACCTCTATGAAGCCAGTCGGAGAGGGATTGACGTCGCGCACTACTGGGAAAATATCATTTGAAATATCTACCGTTGACACGAAAAGAAGATTATAAAATTAAAAGTTCTTCTTAAACCGTGAGAATTGTTTTTACAACATAAAAAGTCTTATCAGAGAACAGTCACAGATAAGTTATTTTTCTTTTGTTTCATCCATCAAACGCGCGTAAACGGATTCGCCTTAGCTGCTAAATATGAAAAACAACCTTCATTTGTTTCAGAAAGTTTTGATTAACCTTAATCTTGAACGAATTTGATAACTTCAAAGTTTTCTTCGAGATAAAAGAAAATTGGTTCGATAAACGAATATGCTAATCGTATTGGGAAGTCGATACCAGTATCACCACAGGAACAAACAATGAAGATACTTCATACGAAACTTTCGAGACTCTTAGGAACTTCGCTTATTATAGAAAACAATACTATACCTATCTCAAACAAAAAACAAAAAGCTTTTAAACTCATATAAAATCCAAAGTGGATGCCTTGTAAAACCAAGATTTCCAAGCGAACTTCTGTATTAAACTGTTTGTTGATGTTTGGTTTTGAACAAACTTGCAGGAGGAATAATTTGAATTTTTCTAGGAAAGTTTACTAGAAAGATTTTTACATTCTTTATAGAATTTGATTTGATTGTATTTTTTGTTTTTATTAAAGGCATTTGCAAATCGATTTTAATGCAAAATCAATAAACATCTTTCCGCCCGCGGCTTCGCCCGCGTGGACTACACGACGTTATCCCGCAGGAATGTGATATTTTTGCGGGATAAAAAGTAGCAATTCCTTTCCAGACTACAAAGTATCTGTGTCACAAATTTTAGCCTAACCCGTGTAGCCGTTTTGACGTGATTTAATTTAATTAAAAAGCCAAATAACACAAGAAATAGATTAGAACGAGCATGACACACATTTAACACCGAATGAAGCGTGGAATTGACTACTAGCTTGTTGCATTGAAAACCCAAATAAATTACTTTTACATTTTAGCATTCACAATGCAATTTTTATTATTGAAAATATTGAAAATGAATGTCCGCAGCTTTAGCACTTTAGAGCATTCGTCCGGAAAGTGAAATTTCGTGGTTCGAGTCCCATCGGAGCTAGTTGTGAGAGGGGTCGATTTTTTCTAATACTTCATTTTCAATATCTTCAACATAAATAAATTCAAATTCGTAGACAGGCAATTATTGGAGAGTTTAGAGGTTTCACGCACGCCCCTCCAAATTAATTCTTCTATTTTTATCATGAGTTCTGTCTTATCACTATGAATCTACTATTATATTATCCTACCAATATATTCAATGGAAAAGTAACTCCGTCTATCTGTGTGTATGCATTTTTTTAATGCCTAAACTACGGAACCTATTTTAATGGAATTGGCATAGATAGAGAATTACTTGAAAGAACCATGTTCTATGTTAACAAACTCATAGGAGTCTACTTGTTTAATAATCATGCATCCACACTGCTGTATTATATTTGAAACTATTTTTACTCAGGCTCAGGAAATAACACCTTAAAACACACTCAATTCTTGCAGTACCTATAAAGAAAACAGTGTTTAACGTGGTTCTCTTGCCTTTACAAACACCGTTGAAGGCAACACAAACATGTTTTAGCAAGTAAACGTATCGATTTTACAGTGTGTGAACAACGAGGAAACTTTATTACCCGACTGCGACAGAAGGAGGGTTATGTTTTTCAAGAGTATGTATGTATGTATGTAGATTTCTATGTTCCCTGCTACAGCCTAAAGAGTATTTTTTTGCAGTCGGGTTTGTTTTAGTTTATCATGTTAACTAAATGTATAACATTTTGGAAAGAAAGAAATATGTAATACATTTATTAGTATTTCATATTCATCATCAGCCATCCATCCAGTTGACGACCTCCGTGGCCGAGTGCTGTGCGCACCGGTTTTCAAGGTGCCGCTATCCCTAGAGGTCTCGGGTTCGATTCCCGGTCGGGTAAATATTAAAAACGAACTTTTCAATATTTCCTCGGGTCTGGGTGTATGTGGTACTTAATACTCGTCGTTGTTTCCCATTTTCATAACACAAGTGCTCAAGCTACTATAATTTGGTATTGGAACAATGTATGTGATGGTGTCTAATATTTATTTATTAGCCATTTAGTGTATCCACTGCTGGGGCACTGGCCTTCCTTATGGATGGATAAGGAGAATGGGCCATGGTTCAATTACCATGAAATGTTCAAGTTATTATGAAAATTAGGTACCAGTTTGGTAAGTTCCTACCATACAAGTAATTTAAAATGTTTTACTGTTCAAATAACAAAATTGCATTCCAGTTAGTCTGCGCTTTAGACTGCGTGAGTTAAAATGTGAGTATTTGGCGCTATTTTGTCAATTTCAGTTCAATCTGGTACAATGGATATTTTAACTAATCGCAAAATGTTTGCGAGTGGACTTTGCGACTCAAGAAAGGTGAAGTTTTGTGCCCCAAGTGTCTATGCAACTGGACAGTGTGTTGAATGGTTAAAATATGTGCGTTATTTCGGTAAAAAGTGAAGCTGAGTAAACACTCAGTACTACTCACTACAATGAAACTATTGTAGTTGTGACTAGTGATGTACCGTGCCCGGGCACGTTCCCAAGGACTGGAAATTTTGCCGGCAGCGTTGCCGGCAGTGTCCCAAAGTTCCCAGCAATATTCCCAAGCAGCATTTTGTAGATGAATATTTTACCATGCAAGACAATTTAAAATAAGACTTTAAAACTGTTTGAATATATTGAATTACGTAATAAATAGCCACCAACATCACAGGTAAGCACATATGAACAAAAAACAGTTTGATATAAAATTGTCATACATTTTATTCAACAAACTAAGAAAACAAAACAAAATAATCTTGCCATAATTATCAACAAACTATAAAATTGTAAGACACAGAAGAAAAATACATTTTTTATTTATATAATTTAACAAAATGACAAAAAGTCTACTGGGAATTTTGGGCAATATTCCCAATGTGCCCGGAAATTTCCCGGGCACATTGGGAGTGGAAAATTGCCGGCAGTGGCAATATTCCCAGGCGTACATCACTAGTTGTGACTACCTCAGCAGAACTTACAGAGAAGGCTGACTTAACATACTTGGCACCAAATACTCCAAGAAGTATTTTAATGTATTATGTACAACTGCATTCTTATAAAAACTTATGAAGATAAACAATTATTATTAGGACTCGGTTGAAGACCTTAATTGCCATGGCCTTTAATAAAACATGTTTAAAGTTTGACACTATTTACAGAATTGCTAGCATGCGAGCATTATGTCAAAAATAATTGAAACGATATCTGTTTCAAATTGAAATACAGTTAAATCGTATCTACAAAAATACTGAGCTCTAGCACCGAATACGAATATTCTATTTCAATTGTTATTTTATTATGTTCATTTAGTTTTAGATTGAAATAAAATCCTCGATACTAGCCATTTTCATTTTTTTCAGTTGAACATAGACTTTTTTTCTATCGCTTTTAGGGATCAGTTATAAAAAATAAATAACTATAATTATGTTGTTCCCTTTATCGAATTAGTCCATCAAGAGTTGAACTACTTAAAGCCATGAAACGTAATTCATATGAAAGACTATTAATTTCCATGTCTTAAGTTAAGAAATCGATGAAAAATTATGTTTTGTTAATAACTTAATTGCCCCATTAAGATGTAAGATTGTCCGTGTAATTTCAAAAGATAGAGTTTGTAGTCGCTGGAGTCAACTTTATATATTGTAGCTTTCTTGAAATTATAATATAAAAGTTATGTTGTCAATGTTTACCAGTAACTTTCTATAATATTTATTTTCTTTTCACAGAATCGCAGCCAATTTGCTAATGTAATTAAAACTTCTGTCTTTAATAATTACAATATATTTTTTGTATTTTATTGAAGAGTTAATATATTGTAGCTTTCTTGGAATTATAATATCAATGTTAACATGTTGTCAATGTTTACCAGTAAGTATATTATTTATTTTCTTTTCACAGAATCGCAGCTTTTTTGCTAATGTAATTAAAACTAACATCTTTATTAGTTACAATATATTTCTTTGTATTTTTTTTAAGAGTTTCGTTTTGCTCACGTTAAGATTTTATGTAATTTAGTTTGCTTGTTTGTTTTTCTGATGTCACGGGTTGGTCGTCTTTTTTTCTATCTCTTTAATGGCTGTTGACCTTTATTATTCATACTTGCCAGAGGTTATTGGCTTCGTCTCGTAGCTAAGTGTATAACAATAAGTAGGTTGTGCTCCTGATTACCAAGAAGTATTTACGAGCATATTTCAAACTTCCCAGTTGCCCGGAAGTATTTACCTTACTGAAACATAATAAATAGTTTTGTTTACACTTGGTGCTTGTTCTCACTTTTGTGTGTAAACTAATTTACGAGAGTTAAATTTATTGCAGTAGCCGTAGCACAAAAAATAAATCGAGATCATACATTATTTTGTATGAAAACCTGCAGGTGCAGCTGCTCAGCAGCGCCTCTATCGGTCGTATAAGAAACTGAAATTCAAAACATGTTTGTCAGCAACACTTTGACAGCTTTGGAAGGACGAAATAGTTTACTATTCGATTACCTTAACGATAGTTTTTATGCTACGCCTACGATGTGCTCTTGTTTTACAAAATTATCTTTTCGTGTAAAATCTCTTTTACTTATCATCAAAACTGGTTCAGCGTTTCTGTATTAAAAAACAACGGGTTGCACTCCGAGAATGCCGGCAGAAGTGAAAAGACTGCCTAGACTTTTTCTAGATAAAAAAAGAAAAAATACGGACTACATTTGAACTGAGGCTTTAATGCCGCCCGTTCTAACTTGAGCTATCACAACTTTGGAAACGGTGGCTAAATTTGCCTTCGTACTCTGACATGATATTGTAACAGATTTTTGATCAGGTCACGTGTCCGTCTTACGAATTTTCGATCTGACGGTCACGTGATCCTCACGCGAGTTTAACATTTTTTACACATCACAAAAAGTGCCCAAAGCTGCTAAAGAAGTTTTCACTTCAAAATTTAACAAAGGGCGTAAAATACATTCAATGAAATTAATAATAACAATAACAATGTTTGTTGACATAAATAACAATACAGTTTTCAATATCCATAAGCACAAAGAGAAGCAAAACCCATTAAAACATTGAGATTGGTGAACTACTATTGCTCGTAAATTACACCACCACTTTGTATTAAATCTATCGCCATCTCAAACCTGTCATGCTTGCCAGTGCAAAATTATTCAAAGTATACATAATACAGCTGGCTACACTTGCTGTGGATACTTGAGAACCGGTTTAATTTCCGGGAGCTGGCTAGCTTTAATCTCGACCATCGGCAGCCATCTTGGAAACCGTTTGAACTGTTTGCCGCTGATGTTGTTTTGTTAATGGTAGCTCTATTGGTTTGGGAGATTCAAGGCTGTTGGTTGAATGGAGTGGTAAGTAAATACAATTGCATGAGTTAAAAAAGGAAGAGAAAGGGGATGGTTTTCATTTGTTTGTTGCGCGATATCGATAATAGAAAGCCACTAAACTTGTCTAGGCCCTCTGGGCCGTTAAAAAAAAGTACTTACTGTTTTTTGTATCACCAACCAACCAACTAATGAGCCGCCCCGGCTACACACATGTGAAATGTAGGCACATAATATGCATTTACTATACACATATTAAACTAATCTTAGCCTGCCCATTGAATCACTCTATCTAATGATAAAAAAAAAAATTGGTTTAAAACCATTGTTAGTGAAAGTATTTTAAATAAGCTAGCAGTTGACATAGATCTCATGCTACTCGGGAAGAACGCCTTTTGCTCTGAATATTAAGAAATGTATAAGAACTTTAAGAAAATTACTCTGAAAAATATCTAAACGGACAAAAAGAAGGCAGTATGTACAAAAAATGTTTTAAAGGCATTTTTATGCTGCTTTAATTTTGCATATCCTCCTCCCAAAAAGCATAAATGAGCTCTTAAAACAAAAATCTTCAAAGCGAAAATCACAAAGCAGACACAAGGGTGAAACTAAAAAAGAAAATAACGACGTATCATCAGATAGTGACGCTTTATTCTTATTACACTGTTCAGTTAGCTGACGAAGAATCAGGCTTGACAAAACAAAGCCGCAAATGAAAACGCTGCGAGGGTTTGTTCCTCAGTTTTTCTGTTTCTTTGTAAGGTTGTTCAGTGCAAGCGATCGTGGGCCTTTGTGGCAGCTGATTATGAACAGTTATGATTGCTCTGGTAATAGCATCTTTCTGTTTACGAACTCTCGTCGTACAAAAAACCCTTTATGTAATGGAGTCGATAACTTCAAGTGGAGGGGGTTTTATTGCATTACCCTGTTATGTTGAAAGGAAAATAATGGTACGCTGAAATGGTGTTTTTATCCGTTTTGTTTCTGATACGAAAATGAGAGTAGAGTACGAAATTTGAACTAAAATATGAAATGTAATGCTGTGTCTTGAAATGCGTTTGAATTTGGATGAATGTAGGCCTGCTTGATTACTATTTTGTTAGACAAGTCACTTGTAAACGCTAGAATGAAAAATAAAATAAAAACAAGTAATCATTGATCAAGTTATTTAAATTTTAACTTTTTTGCATTCACAATGCAATTTTTATTATTGAAAAATTGAAAAAGGAAGTATTAAGAAAATATCGACCCGTCTCACAACCAGCTCTGATGGGACTCGAACCCACGACCTTTCGTTATCCGGGCGACTGATCAGTGGTTAAAGCAATAGCTCAGTGGTAAGAGCACTTGCCCGGATAGAGAAAGGTCGTAGGTTCGAGTCCCATCGGAGCTGGTTGTGAGACGGGTCGATTTTTTCTAAATACTTATTTTCAATTTATCATTTATCAATCGAATTTATTCTTCTTTTGGCATAAATTTTAAATATTCATGCAGTCCAGCTTAAAAGTTAGTTGCAGTACCTAAACAACCCAAAGCAAGTGTAAGATAAAAGTGTGGATTAACATTATAAACGCAATGGATGTGCGTTATGAATGGAAAGAATATTACGTTAAATGTTATCTCACGTCATAATCATTATAAAATAATCCTAAATTTCTCTCCTTTATATGCGTCTCGCATTCCCATAGCTCCCATCAAAGTTCAGATTACAATGAAATAATTGCTTTAATTACTGAACTAAACCAGAAACTCACATTACCACTTTGCCAAACGATCTAAATCAGTGTGAAATATCCCCCCATTAGTACGTAGCCCACTATTTACAGGGCTGGTTGCACTGCATTGCGGATACTTTTCATACAATATCTTTACGCCTAGTTATTACTAGCATAATATTAAGGCTGCCCTCCAATTGAGATCGCGTGGTGGGTCATCGACATTCTACTTATCAGGTAGGTAGGTTTCAAGGTGCCGCTATCTCTAGAGGTCCCGGGTTGATCCCCGGTCGGGTAAATGTTGAAAACGAACTTTTCAATATTTCCTCGGGTCTATGTGTATGTGGTAATACCCGGCGTTGTTTCCAATTTCCATAATAGGTACTAATGCTTAAGCTACTATACCTCGGTATTGGAACAATGTATGTGATGGTGTTCAATATTTATCTATTTATTCATTTATCCATAAAGAAGGCCTGTGCCCCTGGCCTGTGTAGTGCGGACCTTAAAAATGGTTGGTGATGATGACATTTTAATGCTAGTATGTACCTGTCTACTGGATCGCAGAGGATAGGAGCGAAGCTGTGCCACTATAAACTAATAGAATTCTATAAATCCACGCTCCTCTTCAGTTGCAAGGGTTGCAATAAGCGTAGAAAATAATAAATAAATAAATATTTCCTTACAATCACACCAATCATCTGTTCCTTACATTTAGATCTACTCGATTTCAAATTTTCTATGGAACAGCTGATTTTTTTTCGCGATTTCAATGTTGGTTCCATAGTCAAAGTTGTTTGTATGCATGACTGCATTGACCCCTCAAAATTCCGTCGCCTTTTAAGGGTTCCGTAGTCAACATGAAACCCTTATAGTTTCGCCATGTCCGTCTGTCCGTCCGTCTGAAACCAGTCTAGCTCATAGACTCTTAGTACTAGAAAGCTGTAATTTAGCATGTATTTACATATTTATCACGCTAATAAGGTGGTAAAGTAAAATTTAAAAAAAACCATTTTTTTAGGTTACCTCCCATACACGTGAAGTGGGTATGTAATTTTTTTTCTTGTCTATCCCATAGTGTGGGATGTCCTTGGATAGAAATTTTAGAAATATTGTGGGTTTGTAAAGACAGTTTTTTGATTGAGGCATCCGTTTGTGAATTACTAAGCTTTAAAGTGCAAAATTTTGTTAGAGTCATGTGTCGTCCCGTCCCCCCCGTCCCCCCCCCCTGCCAGCCAAATGGTTGGTCTCGGATACGTGAAAAAATTCACGATAGTAGTACATATCACGAAGTTAAAAGGAAAACTATCACAGCTAAGTAGGCTTTACAAGTTTTTGAGATATAACACATTTTCGAAAACCGCAAATATAACTTTGTTATTCATACGAATACTATGACAAACAAAGTTATTTTTTTCTGGCAAAAAATGACTGGTATTTTTGCTAGGTACATTAGTCGGTACGTTAAGTGGATACGGAACCCTTCATGAGCGAGTCCGATTCGCACTTGGCCGATTTTTTTCTCTCTCGCTCGGCTCAGCTGTAACTCATAAGTGCGCAATCTTGTTATATTATAATATCTTTGGCTGCGGCTACAGGCTACAGGCTACTATTATGTGCTACGACTTAGTTTATTAATGAGTACAGGTGGCTAGGAACCCGCGGCTTCGCCCGCGTGGACTACACGACGTTGTCCCGCGGGTATGTGATGTTTTTCCGGGATAAAAGTAGTCTATGTTCCTCTCCAGGCTACAAAGTATCTGTGTCCCAAATTTCACCACATCGGTTCAGCCGTTTTGACGTGGTTGAGTAACAAATATCCAAACATCTAAACATCCAAACATCTAAACTTTCACATTTATAATATTAGAAGGATGGTTGGCACCCAGTTCTCAATTTTAGTACTTAGACCAGGGTGCTTACCATCAACTCTTATTGCGGTTTTGTTTAGGAACCTAAACTGATCTGCTTCGATTATTCGTACCACGACAGCTTAATATCAATGACAGCGATTCAGTGATCATTCAATGACATTTCACAGCCGCTGAGCTGTCACCAACTCTTATTTGACTTATAACTCGGCAAAGTTAACATGACACCTGCAGGTTATACCCGTCCCTTTCACTCTCCGGGCATGACAGAATCGAGTGAAAGAGACGGGTAGAAGAAATGAGGACACAAATCGTTCGGTCATTCACATTTAGCAATTCATTTGCGATCCAGTTTTTAGAAGGTCAGAGTACGAAAGAAAGCAATTCATTTTAGGAACCTATTCTGCATCGCGCTATTTTTGAATCGCTGTCTTAAAGTTGATGGTAGGCACCCAGTTAGTCAGCAACCGCTCTTGCCGATTCGTTGGCCTCAATCATGTCAATCATGTTAACTAGTCAATGACATAAAATTAATATTTTCATGGACAACTACAGAGTTAAACTCGCAAACACGCGGACGGGCGATAGTCACCAACAAACAATTTCTAAGGATATTATTAAGCAGTATTTTATTCAAAGGTTTAAGCAAATATTATGCTTCGAATTTAGGTTAAAGTGTATCGAAATCAGTTATATCGAAATCAATTTGTGTCTTCAATCAAGGGTCTCAGATACAAGCCATCAATCTTAGTAGAATTGGTCTTACTCTGTTAATTTCAGCCGCTCGAGGTTTAGATCCAATGTCGGTATTTCGCCAATATAGATGTTCCAAATGGAAAATTATTTGTAACGTGGTTATATTATAATTTATGGCATGGTTTTAATTTTTTATTGCTGTGGAATTTATTTCAATGAAAAAGTAATATATTGATTAAGTTTATTGTAGTAACATTTATTGACTATATTGAATGTATGTTTCTTAAATCTTTAAAAAAATAGTACTCAAACCTGATCGCCTCTGAAAAAGCTGACATGGTTAGAGTTTTCTAACATACCTTCATAATTTTTCATTGTTATAGCAGATTTACATTGATTCTGTATCTAGTGCCAATTTTAGTCGCCTAAAATTAGCGCTAGTATGTAAGCAGCCGTTTTACTGGCACGAAAAATCGTTTACACGAAACCAGTGCTGGCTTGCCAGCGACATCATCGGTGCGAGCTGTTAACCGCCTCTGTAGTCTAGTGGTTCACACAACCGGTTTCAGACCCAAAGCTCCTGGGTTCGATTCCCAGTGCCGGTACATAATAATATTGTATTCGGTTTGGTTGGTGGTAAGGCCTTATTGTTCTAAGTCCGCCTGGCTAGCTACCACCATCTTATCAAAGTCTGACGCCATACCAATCATTTTTTCAGCATTATTCTGTTCCGGCAGTAAGTGATAAGATAGCCAGTCCTACAGTGATTGAGGATTCCGGGAGTAGTGCGCTCCCGCCTTCCTTGCTTTCCCACCTGCCTTATCACTACTCAACATCAGGTTTGATGAAGGCTAAGTGCTTACCCGATGTGGATTTAAAAAAAGCTTCTGGATCAATGTTAGGATGCCATTATTATTTTTTTGTTGGAAAATTTGAAGTTTGTACCTGTTTCAGGTATACATGTAATGTATTGATTTTCGATTACAACATACATATCAAAATTATCATTCTGAAAGTACTCGTAGTGCAGAAATACTTTAGTAATAACCAGGTATTAACAGAATAATTGTTATTCCATTTTAATGCCTAATTAGTATGTATGATATTAAAGTTGAAATGTAATTTTATAATGCATAATTATCACAAATAATGGATTACCATCGATTCGAGTTGGAACCACTTTAACGCGATTAAATCAAAGGCCATTGTTTCATAAAGCCATTACTGTAACTATTGTAAGCTAGCTGCTCCCGCAGTTTTACCCGCATGTGACCCGATCCTAATGTTGCATAGGGGTAAAGTATCACTCATGAATAATGTAGCTTTCTTATGTTAAGGCGATACTCGGAAAAAATGTGCTGAAGCGAGATAGCAATGAGAAAACGACGCGCGCGGGAGCGAGACCGATTTTGCAGATTAGGCAAAAAAAACACAAAATCACTTCGTAGTAAAAAACTACAGCGATTTAAAAAAAAATGCTTCTATACGATCCTCAATATTATTGGTGTCCACTAATTAAACCAATTTGCAATAGTGTAAGTAACCCCATTTAATAATAATCTTGACTATTAGTATTTTTAGAGGTCTTTTCGAAAAGAAAAAGTGTCGAGGCAAAATCATAAAATCGTGTTTTTGAAACTATACGAATCTAGATAAAGGTATGAAATATCTTATTACCAGATTTGTAACAACTGTAACCGTCCTATAGTTTTAAATCAAAAAGTCCATATTTTTCCGAGTAGCGCCTTAAACGAGTTTTCAAAGTTTGTTTTGCATTTCTAGTGATACCTGTTACATCCAAACTTATACACTAACGTATAATAATGTAGATTTAGGTTTTTACCGCCTCTGTGGTCTAGTGGTTCACACCACCACCGATAGATCAGACCCATAGGTCCTGGATTTGATTCTCAGTGGGGGTAAATATTATATCCGCCTGGCTAGTTACTACCATCTTTTCTAAAGTGCCCCGGTAACGATCATTCGCAATTGACAATGTTTACGTCATTGAAGGACCAAATGATCGTCTACAGAGGCAATTGAAGCGATTGTCATTCGAAACTACGTGATTGATGCGAATGATGGAAAGCCCATTGACAATCGCGAATGACGCTACCAATTGATCGTCTCGTTGTGCGATTGACAGATTTTTCGGTGAGAAACATGGCGCGAGCAATTGACGCATCGAATGAAGCTCCATCATTCGCACCTTCAATTGAAACGGTCAATCACGTAACAATTGACGAATGACGATTGATCGTTACCGGGGCACTTAAGTCTGTCGCCATAAACTTACGGCGTCCGGCGCGTAAGCTCGTTTACCATCTGGCAGTGTGGCTTGCGCTTAAGGCGTGAAAAGATAACGGACAGACATAGTTATTTTCGCATGTAATAATAGGTATTACTATGGATTCAAAGATAAACACTACAATTTGTAGCAATCAATACTAATGTATCAATTGATATTAGTTTATAATAGCAGATAATGGCCGTTGAATTGCCGATAAGCATCAGTTTGATAGCAGTTTCGTGAATGGTATGTAGGTATCATGATTGCCTTGGTTGGCACTTTGAGTAGTAACATAAATCAAATAAGTAATCGTTTTATCGTTTTATATCCATGCTTTTTGGTTTAGTTTCATACTATTACATCCTCCCATTCTTAATCTTTTGAATTCTTCTTAATATAATTACAACCGTTTGGCTTAGACGATTTGTTTTTTCACACAAATACCGGTATTTTAAATATAAAACACGTAAAATTTAAAAATAAATTTAAACATTCGGTTCATGGGACGAAAATTCGCGGTAATTGTGAATCTATAAGAGCACCTATAAATATTTCACAGTTAGGCAGAAATGTCTACGTAGTATATTATTTAGGATATTTTCAGACTTTCAGGCTGTTCGTACACACTCCTAATTCCACATTCTCATACTACCTTAAAATGGTAAATAAACCTTAGGTTTATAGCTCATAGCTCCGCAAGCAATGAGCTACACGTGACATGATGTAAAACCAGCAATGTAATTAACATTTTAATTATCGCGGAACTGTGTTTCGGTCTTTTATGGGGTACTTTCCGGGATGAGTTGCTATTAGAGATTTTATTTTATCCTTCAATTTATCTGGAACTATACTATGTAATGTACAATGTAGCATGGGTCTGACAGCTAATTCGAGCAAAGCAAAAAGTTCTTAATGCTACTGGCATAAAACTCAAGAAGAAAGGCACCACACATTTTTTAAAGCCGCCTATGCTGGAAAATTAGACCCTATTCCTTTTGCAGGAGCAACATTATGCTTTGCACGAAAATGAGCGCCCATAATACATTGTACAAAGGACCCGAAATAATATGCATGCATGTTTATAGGTATCTTTCTATTGAATGACTCTGTCTGTTGATGAAAACCATAGGTTAGTATTGCAAATTCAATTTTTTCCACAACGGGGTAGCGCTTAGCCTTCATGACACATATGTTAAGTGGTGATAAGCCTGAAGGTGGAAGTGCACTACTCCCGGAATCCTCAATCACTGAGGAACTGCCGGAATACAATAATGCTGAAAACATCGTTGTTATGGCGCCAGACTTAGTTAAGATGGTGGTAGCTAGCCAGGCGGACTATGAACAAGTCCTACCACCAAGCAAACCGAATACAATATGTACCCCCACTGGGAATCGAACCCGGGACCTCTTGGTCTGAAATCGTTGGTGTGAACCACTAGATCACAGAGGCGGTTAAAATATTGTGTATATTGAAAGATCTAGAACCGTGGTGGATAGCGACTATGTTATATACTATACTTTGTTCATTGTAGCATGGGTCCTAAGAAAGCTCATTAGTGCGAACCAAAAAGTTCTTAATGCTATTGGAATAAAACTCAAGAAAATCAGCATTAGACATTTATTCTGCAGTTTATACTAGAAAATTAGACCCTCTTCCTTGTTAAGAAACAACGTTTTGCTTTGCACGAAAATGAGCTGTCTTGTCATAGGACCCATACTACATTGAACAAAGTATAAGTAGAGATATCTCGCCTTGCCTTATGCTAAATATCTCAAACATTTATTTCATAGTTATATTTTTAAAATGTATTCCAACTCAGTACTCATAAAACCATTCTCTCATTTATTCTCGTTGGCGTGAAAATACTTCCTACAGTGTTCATGAAAGTAATACCAGAATTAATGCGAAAAATGTGCTAGTTACAAAAACCACCAAGCTTGTGATTAAGGTTAAATACATGCTGGAGTTTGTAGGATAAGAAAAAGAATAATGGATGCAATATGCAATGTGGAAAAAATAAGGAACAATTACATAATATAAAGATACTAGCCTTCCGCCCGCGTAGACTACACGACGCGACGTTATCCCGCGGTAATGAGAATTTTTACCGGGATAAAAAGTGACCTATGGTCTCCAGCTCCCAAGCTATCCCCGTACCAAAAATCACTTCGATCCGAAGCTCTGTTTTGACTTGAAAGACGGACAAACAAACAAACACACTTTCACTATTATAATATTAAGTATGGATGTGTAAATTTCAAAAAGACAACAAAAGGGAAAGCGCTCTTTCAAAACTCAAAACTTCCAAACCAGACTCGTCACATATTTTATTAGGGATTCCTAGGAAGCACCGCTCAGTTACAGACGCGTGGGAATGTTTAATTAGAATAAAATACTTGGGTGTTTATTAAAAGCGAGTGAGCAAAAGATGGGATGATCTTTTCCTACGGGAGCCTCCCTTTTACGTTAATTAGTGCAGTGGCGGGACATGAAAGTTGCTGAGTTTTTCTGGTTATATAATTTACTAGCAACCCGCCTCGGCTTTGCACGGATACAATGTACTCGTACATATACCTTCTTAACTTGGTGTATCAATGAAAAAATATGTAAATAGATCACACGATTAAACGTTAAGCACATGATGGCATTGACACATGACATTATTATTGTCTACTCACGACCGCGCTTGATTTTACAAGCTTTTATTTAACTTGCAGTGTATGTATGTACTCGTATATGCGTGCCTGTTCGGGTCAAATCTTGCAAGCTATATTTGACCCACTTTCCAGTGTCTTATTGAGCTGAATTTTTGCATGCAGGTTTGGTTTAGATGACAATACTATATTATAGTATAGTCAGCGAAAAAGCGTGTCATAAAAATGATTATTTTATACAAAAACGTATTTAATAAGGACTAAGTTAGAGCGCCTTTTACCTCTGGCAGACCACTCGTGACACTCGTTGACAGTTGTAGAAATGCGACTGCGTTTATAGAAACTGTATGCAAACTAGCAGTAGCGTGGCTAGCAAGCTACAGTGGCACCACTGCAGCGCTTCTTCAACCTTCATAATTGAAGACGCCCTAAAGTTAAAATTAAGTTACAGTTCGTAAATTAGTTGAAAATCCGACTGCAAAAAATTTATCACGAAAAACGGAAAAACAAGCTCTTTAATTTCTCATTGCAGTCACGGGACCGTTCGGTCATAGTAAAAGTATATGAAGCACTTTAAATAATTCAAAAGGTCCCCTGACTGCAATGAGCAATCTAACTACACCTAAAATGTTAAAATCCTTTTAACTGTTTAGGCTGTAGCAGGGAACATAGAAATCTACATACATACCCACATACAAACTCTCGAAAAACACCCTCCTTTTGTTGCAGTCGGGTGAAAAAGAGACCTTTCTCTCAATAAAAAAAGAGATCATGTCACAAACAAAAATATCCATTTGGATGAAATGACTTAATACCATTCGGCGTTATCTATAAAATACTTCGCGTGCACTAAATAAAACATATTTTTGATATGAAACGTGACATTAATAGACAGAAATACTCGAAAAAACATTGCGTACTACTGATAAACGATCTAACTTGCGTGAGGGTAACACAGTACGATTTTTTCTCGTTTTTATTTGTCACGAAACGGCATTGAAATCGGGTAACAAAGGCATTTTATCAAAGCCTATGAAATATTACTAGGACAGCAATCTTGTAACGCGGGAAAGTAAATTGGATGTCATGATTTTGTGTGCGATGCTGTTTTGTTTTCCAAGTGTGTATGCGATGTACCTACGCACCTATTTTTACCACACTTTTATTAGCTTCACTTGTAACTAAGTCACAATGTAAGAAAATCTTGGAATTCAGTTTTAACCTACTTCTAATTGTTGTATTGATTTGAAACTTTGCAAGTCTATATGAATCCGATGACAATACAATAATTTGCTACCTTCGAGCTGATCTGATGATGGAGTCAAGAGGTGGGCAATAGAACTCTTCAATGGCTGCTAGGAAACCCTTCGAGTTTAGGCTCATTTGTTTTGTTCTGCTGAGACCTATTCGCTACACTTAATGGTGAGGGTCTGATGATGGAGCAGGGAGGAAGCCAGTGGCAGTTCTTAATGACCACTAGGAAACCCCTCGAGTTTGGGCTCCGTTGTTTCGTTCTGACGAGACTTATTAGCTGCACTTGGTAGTGAGGGTCTGATGATGGAGCAGGGAGGAAGCCAGTGGCACTCCTTATTGACCAATAGGAAACACCTCGAGTTCTGGCTCATTTGTTTCGTTCTGATGAGACCTATTCGCTGCACTTGGTGGTGAGGGTCTGATGATGGAGCAGGAAGGAAGCCAGTGACACTCCTTAATGACCAATGGGAAACCCCTCGAGTTTGGGCTCATTTGTTCGTTTTTATAAGACCTATTTGTTACACTTGGTGGTGAGGGTCTGATGATGGAGCTGGGAGGACCCAGTGAAACTCTTCAATGACCTCAAGAAAACCCCTCGAGTTTGGGCTCATTTGTTTCGTTCAGACGAGACCTATTCGCTACACTTGGTGGCGAGGTTCTCATGAGGAAGCTGGGAGGAAGCCAGTGGCACTCCTTAATGGCCAATAGGAAACCCTTCGAGTTCTGGCTCATTTGTTTCGTTTTGATGTGACCTATTCGCTACACTTGGTGGTGTGGGTCTGATGATGGAGCAAGGAGGATGTCAGTGGCACTCCTTAAGACCATTAGGAAACCCCTCGAGTTTAGGCTCATTTGTTTGGTTCTGAGGAGACCTATTCGCTACACTTGGTGGTGAGGGTCTGATGATGGAGCAGGGAAGAAGTAAGGGTTCGGCTCGCGCATCTGGTAACTAATAGACTCCACTTGAATTTGTGAAAATAAATACATACAATCACGCTTTTGAGTTATAATATTTACGGGGTGGGCAGACACATGAGTGGACTGTGAAATCGATTACCATCCCCATCCATAGTTTGCCATTTGTTAAACTAAAAAGTAAAAAAATAAATATGTAGTTTAAAAAACTATAAAAACACACTTTTATAGGAACAGTGTTAAAAGTACAAAATAACCGTCTATTCAGTAACTGAAATTAAAAAGCGTGGTGCGCCCTTTGCAAAGCATGCATTCAAGTACTTACTTAATTGACAACGCGCACCACGCTTTTTAATTTCAGTTACTGAATAGACGGTTATTTTGTACTTTTAACACTGTTCCTATAAAAGTGTGTTTTTATAGTTTTTTAAACTACATATTTTTAGGTAGACTATCGTCACAAAATAAAGAGTATACAGAAGGGCCGCTCCCGCCGTTCTTGAAAATACATACCAAAACTTGCCTGACTCACTAGGGTTGCTTCTGTATTGATTCTGAATTCTAAAAAAGTAGGTAGGTAAGTAGGTATAAGCTTACAAACATACATAGCATCGATTCGTTTATACATACTGCCCGAGAGTGCCTGTAAATGTGACATCTATGTGTGCGTGACGAAAATGCCACTTTGTTCTAAGCAGACTCTCTAATCCGGCGCGCGCCGTGTAGGTACTTACCTACTTTCTTAGTGCTATGATAGTGTTTACAAATTATATTGATCTGTCTCTGGAAGTAGTGGCGCCTTATTTTTGAACTATCAAAACAATCCAAAATAATGTAAAATCTTTGTATATTTTTTTTATAGAAGTAAACACAATTTGTCACCAAATATTACAAGTAGGTATGTATGTGATGTGTGAAGTACTCGTATTAGTAGAATAAGGTAAATACAAAGTACCTACGTAGTGTAATATGTATTACACTGTCTCTGAAAGTAGTGGCGCGATAGTTTTGCCAAAATCAAAGCTTTGTGTTTATATCATGTTTGTAGAAGTAAAAACAAACTTGTCTTCAAATATTACTCCAACTCTCTCACTCAGTCCAACTAGTGACACCTATGGTCTGACAAAATTAGGATAAAGGCTTCGAGGCAAGTTATTGCATACATAGTGAATAGGCTGCTTCTGGGTAAGCTCGCCCCATCTTAGGCTTCTTCTCAACCCTAAGGTTCAGTATGAAGCCAAGAGCAAGCCCATACTATATAAAAAAAAACAATTTGTTGTACATTGTTATGTTACTTTATATTACATAGCAATGTACTTACTGAAAATTGTATGCAATATCTTGCCTCGTGTAATTCCAGCCTTAATACTTTCATGCGATACAATGAAATAGTTATATTATAACTATTATAAAAAAAAAAACGGGACGTAGCCATGTTTTGTTTGCGAGTCCTGGATCGAAAATCACACCTGGTAATTTCCTGTTTTTTGTAAAATTTATAGTGATAATGACCATGCAATTTTTAAACAGGTATATTGTTAAATTAGTAACTAATTTATAATATTTTTGTTCCAGGTATGAACTTCCCTACGCTCGCTGCTCTATACTGTACAGAGTATGTAAATAAAAGTAAAAAAAAAATATAGATAAAACTACCTACTTACTTTTTGGCGTGGTAGGTAGATGATGTCGTATTATATATTAATGGGAAATTGAGCAAATTGAATGAGTGTTCATACATTTGACATAACAGAGACGGATAATTATTTATTTATTTAATGATTTACTTCATTTCAACAGACAAATAAATAACAACAAATCATATACATTTTGGGAAATCTCTTCGACTAATTAATTCATATCTCATAAAATACCAATTATCGTTTATGTTTTTATATCAACACCCCGATACGATATGTTACAACTTTAAATGTCACAACTTTGAAACAAAAATGCATTTCAATCTCGGCTGCTTGAATAAAGTTCAGTGTTTTAAATTTAACAAAAAAAAACTCCATAATATTCGGTATAAATCATTGCAAATTGCTTTTTATGATAATTTTCAGTGATAGTTTATTGGTGTTTCGGTTTGTTTTGATATTTCTCGATTGTAATTTACTTCAGCGTAAACCGGCTTAAATACTTAATTCTTTTTTTTTCGTTTAATGAATGTTCGGTCTATTTAAATGATTTGCGGTCGTTAATATCATATGCATCATGGACATCATGTGCACGTATTAAAATATTTTCAACGCAATATTTATAAAATACACGTTTTCTTGGTCTACGTTAAATAATTATGTGAAATTTTAACAAAGTAACTTATGGTTATTAATTTAATTTTTGTTAAATTCAGTTTCGTATTTTTAACATACAGTTGGCAATAATGAATGTACAGCCTTCCTTATGGTTAAGCAGGATATTATATTATAATAAACTAGGTGTCAACTTATTGTAATATTTATTTAATATATATTTGACACGTTTCTTAAAGTAAGTAGTAGCAATATAGGCATACATATATAATAAAAATTCAAATAGTTGGTACAAAAACATGATTTTAAATTATTTTTAATGCATTCACAATGCAATTCTGTAAGTATAGGAAAAAAATGTGATATTAAAAACCACGAGCCCTATAAGTATCCCGCCTGAAAGCTACTTATAGGGCTCGTGGTTATTTACTATCACATTTTTTCCTATAAAAACATGATTGATAAGTATTCCATGCACCATCCGTTAGCCATACACACATGTTTGTATTCCGAGTGATGGGAAGCAACGAAAGTAGAGTGAAGAATTTTAACAGTTACATTTTAAAATATTTATAAGTACATTAATTAAAACATTCAAAAATTATAATTAAACTGCTAGTAAGGCAGGCGTACCAGTTTTGGCCACTGTACCGGTTTTGGCCACTTTTTGCTCTAAAAGTTTTCTAAACAACTTTTAACCATTTTTGATAAAGCCAATTAAAATAAGGTATTTTAGGGTAATAATAACAACCGTTAGAATTCCTTATGTCATACGATTTTTTTTTTAATAAATTCCATTTTCTGTTTGAAAAAATGTTTTGTATGAAAATTTTAAGAAATTTGTTTTGGATGAAATACTTTATAAACCTTTGTTTTTGACAATTAAATTGTTGTTTTGCAATTAACTGGTTTCTAGCGAATTAGAATATATTGATTTAACCTGGGTTTGGTTTTGATTTTTCGCAATACTTACAAAAGTTTAACTATCAGTAAGTGGCCAAAACCGGTACATTTTGTACCTCTCACACATTGTGTGTAATATAAAAAAAAACTATTTTACTTTTATAAATTTGAAAAATGTACCTTTAAAGGTAGATAAATTATCTATAATTTAAGATATAATTTGTGTCTTAAATATCTAAGACCATTTAGTACTTAGTGCTTAAAAGTCAAAAAATCCTTAAAGTGGCCACAAAGGGTACCTCTGCCCTATATCTCATCATCGGCAGCCGTATAACGCCCACTGCTGAATAATGGATCTCCACAACAAAGGTCCTGCGCCCCGATCGCGGTAATCTTATGACGAATTAGTCAGGCAGGTGTACGTGCAGTTGACGTTCACGCGACGTGCAATACGGTTTTTGATAACGCGCGGCGTTGACAGGGCGTCAACGTTTTCTGTTCCGGTCATAATCTTTGGAACTAAAACAGTTTTCATACGACAGTCTATTTTGACAGCTAATTTCGTATTGCAAGTGTCTCCTCTGTCACGTATGTCACCGGAACAGACAAGATTGTGGGACTATATAGTGCCACAAACTTTGCTGTGCCGGTGGCCAAAATGTGAAACTAACGTGAATTTTTTTAATGTCATTTTGCTGTCAAGTTGATGTCCAACCATAGCGCTGCTGGCGGCTGAAGTTCTTAGAAGTCAGGGCCGGTTAAATTACTACAAAAAAAAAGAAAAACGTACGTAGCGCCGCTGTCACCGGCACAGAAAAGGTTGTGGCACTGTAGGTTTGCGTGACGTGTGCGTCGTTATGTCATTATTACGGCAATACGAAGTCAAACGTCATGACGCAAACGTGGTCAAGACGCCCTGCATAGAATTAACGCGATTGGAGCGCTGCTCTGCTCGCATTCAGCGGCTTCCCGCGACCATCCCAGATCATCTGTTCACCCCGTAGTAGGGGGCTAGTATGTAGTTATTAACAAATATACATACAAACTCGTACGTCATATTTCGGTATACATAATAATTATAGTATATAAATATATGTATAATATTCGGTATAAAGCGGTGTCAACAAAAGTTTTAGTGTTTATGCTGTCATATATAATAGATATTAACAGCATAGTTATACCTATAAGCGAAAACATAAAAACGACTCCGCAATTTATGCAAAATCTTTGTTTAAAAAGTATGAGGTAAATTGGAAAACTTGGATTATATTTTTATAGAGAAAGTTCTTGAAGCTCCAATCAATGAAGTGGAATTATATGTCAAGAGAAGATTGAACTGAGGCGAAATGTTGCATAAAAAGTATTATTTTACGAGCAACAATGCTGTGCAATTTTAACCAAGTTTAATATTTCTGAAACATTTTATGAACACTACTGCCGTCCCAAACCTAAACCGCAGTAAGAGCCAAAATGCGATTCCGAGAAAATGGAGCTTAAAGTTTAGAATGCGTCAAAAAATTAGTAAATAAAGGATTCTAACCAAGTTTCTTAGGCAAAGTGAGAGAATTTATATAGAGCTTTATATAACACAACATTAAGGATGAAAATATAAAACAATATATAAAATATCAAGGTTTTTAGTTTTTGACCCCTATTACTGCTTTTAATTGTTAAGGTAAATCGATCCTTAAACAGACTAAACTGCAGTAAAGTGGGCTTATACTGCTTATTAGAATGGTTTATTATCGCTATTCCTGACTAAAGTGCAGTATGTCCGTTTTGATACTGCGCTTTAGCCGGTTTCTCATAACGAAAATTAAATGTTTCAATTGGCAGTAACAACAAAAAAAATAATAACATTGAACAATTTATTTAAAAATTCTATAAAACTTCACGAAATAAAGTTAAACAAAGTCTTTTATGGTCATATTATTACCATAAGTATTTAAAGTACTTCTAAAGCTACCTACGACATAAGAAAAAAATCAGAGTTTTATTTAAGACTAGCGGATCCTCGCGGTTTTACCCACGTGGTACCCGTTCCCGTGGGAATATAGGGATAAAATATAGCCTATGTCACTCGGGAAGACTGTAGCTTTCTAACGGTGAAAGAATTTTCGAAATCGGTCCAGTACTTTTTGAGTTTATTCGTTACATACAAAAATACAAATCTTTCCTATTTATAATATTAGTATAGAAATGTAATTAAATTCAATATTGGTTGTTAACAATAATTAATTAACAATTTTATTCATTTATGAATTTATATCGACCTAGAACTTAAACTATAAATAAAATATTCAGTGCCTCAATATAACAATTCTTATACTGAACTTTATATACTTAGGTATCGAAATGGAGAGCATAAATGTAAATGTTTTAAGTCGAACTGAGATGAGAGACTGATTATTTTTAAGGTACCTATGTAGGTACCTCGCTACCTGGCGGAGCTACTTGGAGGATGGGTGGCTATTTTCTAATATTTAATTTTTATAGTAGATACATTACCTATTTAAATTCCATTATTTTAGATTTAAAAAAAATATACAAATTAAATTCATATTCATAGTCATAAAATATAATAATAATAATAAAAGACAAGTAAATTGATACTATTTGATACCTACCTAGGTACTGACAAAATATTATAGTCACGGCCAGGTCACTTATCTATGCTTCCCGCCTCTGCCTCCGCCAGTGAATCTAATGGCATAAAATGCTAGGGATTTTTAACCGACTTCAAAAGAGGAAGTTAGCAGTTTGACCTGTATGAATGTGATGTGATATTGTTGGCATTGGATAATATTTGAATATGACGATCTATTTAGACTTCCAAACATGTGTGCTTAATTTCGAAGGTGTATGTTTGTTTGTTTATCCACGAATTTCTTGGAAACTGAAAGGCATATCGAGATGATTCATCGATGATGATATTGATGATAAGTGTAGGTATTTTAATTTAGAGATCAGTCCAAATTTCATCAAAATCGGTTCAGCAGTTTTAAAGATATGGATATAAAGGATGGGGATAAAGTAATTTAAAAAATTAAACTCACTTCAAAAAATACCTGTTAACTAAAAAGAAACAAAACAGTGGAATTAAATAAATACTGCACATTAGCTAGGAGTTCTGGTAATGAGTATATTCAGGTATTACCAACTAATACGAGTAATAGTACTTATACTGCAGTTTAGTTGGTACCTAATACAAACAAAGCAAATCAACCTCCCCCAAGTTAAACTGCAGTAAGTGAAGATTATACTGCCCTTTAATTTGTTTCTTAAATTAAAACAATGAATCTGCTGAAAAGCAGTAAAAACATTTTGTATGGGCCTGCATTATACTGCTATTTAGTTGGTTTTTGTTGAAATTTACGGACCGTAGTAACTGACTAAAGTGAAGTAAAATTGCCGAGTTACTGCTATTTAGCTGGGAGAAAGTATAATAAAATGACGTTTTAAACGGCAGTATGGTTTTTACTGCACATTAGCTGGGAAATCGATGACTTTTTCATCAATTTTGATATTTTTTTGAATTTCTTATGTCAGAGAAAAAATCATAAAAAAATAAATATTTGTCGTAGAGAAATAATTAAAAACTTGGCCGGTAGGTCTTGAATTGGGCTTTCATGGTATGTATTTAACTAAAAAACGCGATTTTGGTCATTACTGCGGTTTAGGCTTGGGACGGCAGACTAGTCTTTGTTAAGTAGCACTTTATATTTGGCACTCAGCGTGCTTTGTTTAGAGAACAGCGTTTTATGTTCAACTTTTTTTATTTTTTTTATTGTTTGAAACGTCTGCTTCCTAATGCTTGTAGAAATATTTGAAAAAAAATATGAAGACCCCTTCCCCCTTTTCGCAATTTCTGTTCACGGGATGGGTGGCTAAAAAGGTATTACCCCATCGCTCCATCTCTTCTTGCCTCGGTAAGCACCAACGGCTAAACCTAACTACTACTACCCTTACTAACCTTACTAACTACCAAGAGCCAACGCTCTTGGTAGTTAGTAAGCCGTTGGTCCCCGCTGCATTTGCACTGTTGCTACCCACCAATCCGCATTGGGCTCGTGTCGTGGGTAATGGCTTATGCTCAGCATCGCCCGCATGAACAACCCTATATTTTCCTGTGGGAATGAGCTGGGGTAAGCAGGTAGCCTACGTTGTTCTGTTATAGACATTATTCTACCTCTATGCCAAATTGCCAAATTTCATCCAGGCCCGCTCAGGCATTTCGCCGTGATTGAGTTACGAATACCCAAATATCGAAACATCCGAACTTTTGCATTTATAATATTAGCATAGTTTAAGCAATCTTTCTATACAGTTGGACGACGCCCTTGAAGTTGGGTGATGCCGACGCCTGAATAGGTATTTACGTAAGTACGTAAGGGTTGTCACTTTAAAATGTGACGGTGGACCTTTTACGACCCCGGGTGGGTACATTGGTATTGAGATATTAAATTAATAAAATAATTTAATAATGCTAATGCAATGTCAAAATTATTAAAAAATTCAAGATGGCGGCCGACTTTTTTGTTTGTAGGCTGATTTCGATGAAAATCGGTTTTGGTACTATTTTGACAAGAAAACAGCAACGCAAAGATAAAAATCCAAGATAGCGGCCAATTTTTTTGTTTGCTGGCCGATTTCGATTAAATTCAGTTTCTGGTACTATTTTGACAAGAAAACAACAACGCAATGTTAAAAGTATTAAAAAATCCAAGATGGCGGCCAACTTTTTTGTTTGCAGGCTGATTTCGATGAAACTCAGTTTCTAGTACTATTTTGACAAGAAAACAGCAACGCAATGTTAAAAATAAAAAAATCCAAGATAGCGGCCAATTTTTTTGTTTGCTGGCCGATTTCGATTAAATTCAGTTTCTGGTACTATTTTGACAAGAAAACAACAACGCAATGTTAAAAGTATTAAAAAATCCAAGATGGCGGCCAACTTTTTTGTTTGCAGGCTGATTTCGATGAAACTCAGTTTCTAGTACTATTTTGACAAGGAAACAGCAACGCAATGTTAAAAATATTAAAAATCCAAGATGGCGGCCAACTTTTTTGTTTGTGAGCCGATTTTGATGAAACTTGGTTTTTAGTACAGTTTTGACAAAAAAACAACACAATGTCAAAAATAAACAGAAACCAAGATGGCAACCAACTTTTTTTTTGTAAGCCGATTTTGATGAAACTTAGTTCCTGGTACTATTTTGACAAGAAAACAGCAACGCAATGTTAAAAGTATTAAAAAATCCAAGATGGCGCCCAACTTTTTTGTTTGCTGGCCGATTTCGATTAAATTCAGTTTCTGGTACTATTTTGACAAGAAAACAGCAACGCAATGTTAAAAGTATAAAAAATCCAAGATGGCGGCCAACTTTTCTGTTTGCAGGCCGATTTCAATGAAACTCAGTTTGTGGTTCTATTTTGACAAGAAAACAGCAACGAAATGTTAAACATATTAAAAATCCAAGATGGCGGCCGACTTTTTTGTTTGTGGGCCGCTTTTGATAAAACCCGGTATTTTGTACTATTTTGACAAGAAAACCGTTCTTAACACAATGTAAAAAAATACAAATAGTCAAGATGGTGGCGGTTTTTTGTTTTTGTTTTTCTCTTTTCGCTTATATAATGTAACAGGTTTTTATTTGAAAGCTTGAGACAGAGTCAAGTGTCATCATCATCATCATCATGTCAAGTAAAAGATTTAATTAATTATTAATTTGCTTTAACACAAGCACAGTAAATTACGACGTAACATCCTTCGTAATTTACTGTGTTTTTGACCCTATTTAAAAAAATAAAAAATAAGTAAATAAAATAATAATTGATATTAAGTTACAGAGTTTGAAAATAATGATTGTGACATGGGATGATTTTGATATATAGACGAAGGCGCTTTAAAGGTTAAGAAATATGAATCGGCTCCCAATCTAATTCCAATCTGAATATTTTTTTTTAACAAAACTTCAACCCATTCAAACGTCAGGAGTAGCTCAAATTTACCTTGCAAAATTTCATGGCAGACAGACAGACAGATACAATTATTGGTGGAACGAAATAAAACATGTAATATATTTTATTTTGATAATTCTAAAATGCTAACCTAATTATTTATTTTATTTTATTTCGCAAAACACCAAAATGTACCTGCCACATTTTAATTTTGTTACAACCCTTCCGTAGTTACGGAAATACCTATACAGACGTCGGTATCGCTTAACTTCAAGGGCGTTGGCCTACTATATAAAAAAATTGGTTATACTGTGGTAGAAAAATGGAAAATGAAGTATTTAGAAAAAATCGACCCGTCTCACAACTAGCTCCGATGGGACGGGTCAATTTTTTCTAAATACTTCATTTTCCATTTTTCTATTATAAAAATTGCATTGTGAATGCAAAAAACTAAAAATTAAAATAAGTATACCGTGGTAATTGTAACATTTATGAATATATAATTTAGCGTAGCTGTTGCCTTGTCAAAATAGTACCAAAAATCGAGTTTTATCCAAATCGGCTCACAAATTAAAAAGTTGGCTGCCACCTTGAATTTTTTTATATTTTTGACATTGCGTTGCTGTTTTTTTTCAAAATAGAACCAGAAACTAAGTTTGATCAAAATCGGCTTACAAACAAAAAAGTCGGCCGCCATCTTGGATTTTTAATATATTTAACATTTCGTTGCTGTTTTCTTGTTAAAATAGTACCAGAAACTGAATTTCATCGAAATCGGCCAGCGAACAAAAAATTTGGCCGCCATCTTGGATTTTTATATTTTTAACATTGCGTTGCTGTTTTCTGGTCAAAATAGAACCACAAACTGAGTTTTATTGAAATCGGCCTGCAAACAAAAAAGTCGGCCGCCATCTTGGTTTTTTTATACTTTTAACTTTGCGTTGTTGTTTTCTTGTAACAGTATGGTAACAGATGGCGACACTTGCCATGTAAACACTGAGTTCTTTAAGCTCTATTAGAAAAATCTGTAAAAAATAGTAAAAGTGACTTATTGTGCTATAAATCTATTTCGTCGTGAGGACCAGTGCGCAAATATTGTGTCAAAATGTTATCTTCACATAATTATTAAAAGTGATATCAAAAAGTGATGTAAACAAAAACAAGAAATGAAGTGACTTTTTCGTCCTATAAAATCATATGACTTATAAAATTATACATAAAACACTTCAGTGACATCTGTGCCCGTATAATAAAATAAGTAAAATATAAAATAAATTCAAGAAAAGTGAACATTTTTAAATTAACATTTTCTGTTGCCGTTATACAAACTAAAAATACCAATTAAATTTGTGTCAGAACAGTGCATTTATCCAAATCTACTAACAAAAACAATAAAACAAAGTGATAAAAGTGACTATTAAGGAAATACTTAAGCGATAAAAATAATATTTTATCGCAATAATTACTCCTACAAAACATTGCTTAACAGCGCCATCTAGTGTGCAGTAGAACAACTAGAACTATGTCAATCTACTCGACTATGTCCCTAGATCATCATTAGAGCGGGGCCATGTATCACCGATAGATGGCGCTATCTACATTACATACAATTTGACGATAAAAATAAATAAGTAAAGAGGAAATTTAATTTATTATTACCAATGACACAGTGACGTGACAATTATAAATACTTTAATTAATACTAAATAAAACAAAAAATAGTAAAAACACATATTTTATGGACATTAATTTATTATCGATAAAGACTCTAAATTTCGCCGTATACAATCAATGCCTAGGTAGCGTAATGGTTCATTGCATGGACTCTTAAGCTGTCGTACTGTGTTGGCCGTGGTTTCAAGACTGCCTAGCATCAGAACACCTACTAAAAACACAATTTGTTTTTATTATTATTATTATTGAGAGCAACGAAACAAATTTAATATGAATAACAAAGGATCAAATGAGAAAGTAACCTGTTTTAAATGTGGTGCGAACAGAAATGTAAAGGACACAGTAAAATGCACGCAGTGTCAGAATTCATTTGAGTTTGACTGTATAGGTCTGTCTGAAAAATTATACCGCATAATGCATAGGGATAAGAAGCAAAGCTGGATGTGTCAATCCTGCCTTAAGCATAATAAACCAAAAAATGCTACAGACGAACATACCAATGTTACCCTCAGAAGAAAACTGCATAATAGAGTTCTACAGTCGCCTAAAACTAATGTTCAACAGTCGCCAAATCCCCCAGAGATACAAGCCGGTTTAAGCTCACCGGCCCCAAGCCTAACTTCCCCTCTGTCATCCGGAGTTTCGGATATATATTATGACTCTAACGTTTTATCAAGGAATGAATCATTAAACGAGTCTTTCTTAGCGTTAACAACAGAAAGAGTTACAAGAAGCGCTGAACACACACTTCATAATGATACAAGCAATGAGTACGAGTTGAAGGAGGAAATAAACATATTAAGATCAAAATTACTATCATCAGATTTAGAATTGGAAAATCAAATTATTGAGAATAATGAACTAAACAGACAAATAACAAGATTATCTAATGAAATACACTTGCTCAAAAAACTATGCGGCACCATTCCTCGACTTACCTGCCATGAAGAGGAAAGACCATCGCATCTTAATAGATTTTTTACTCCCCCAAGGATTCGTCCGGTCGAAAACAAAAGTGAAACCATGAAAAATGTTCAACACCTCCAAGAAAAAATAGCCGACTTAGAACATTCCCTCCTCGAAGCACAGTGTGAAATAGATAACCTGAACACACAAATTAAGGAATTAACACAAAATATATGTATAAACGAAAACTTACAATATATGCAAAGTATAACGACACAACCAATAAACGACGATCCCACTCCCCGTTGTCCGGATACAAGGACTTTCATACCAATTCAACAGCATGAGAAATATAGCATATATATAATAGGAGATGAACAACTGAAAGGACTGTCTACAGCCCTTTACAGTTCTAGATTGGGAACATGGAATGACAAATATAAAATTAATGCTACGATCCTTACAGGGGCTCCAAGCTCAGAAATATTAAAAACCTGTGAAGATGTATCGAAAAACCTGACAGAAAATTATATAGTGATTCTTAGCATGGGATCTCACGATAGTAATGTTCATGAACTACATTCCAATTTATGTATTGCCATTAATATGTTGTCAATATCTGCTATTTATATTACTCCTATCTATTATAATTCACATTTTAACGAAAATAGATTATATACTTGTATGAAAATATGGTTAAAACACTTTGAAAATTGTATGATTATTGACTTGAATATTAATTTATCTCCATTTTATAATTCAAATTTCATTAAAATTCTGTCTAATAAAATTAATATTTGTATAGACTATTCTGAATATAAAAATAGATTTTTGACTTTAGATAATTTGACAAGACTTATTAAGGAAAGGGATAACAGAATAATTACATATAGGAAAAATACACACGCATCAAGGCCAATTACACCAAAAAAAGGGACGATTCCGTATTACTTTAAACCATCAAACAAAGAATCTGATACGAGCGATGTCAAACTTAAAACTTCCGAGTCTAGTAATAATTTTTTTCGTTCCTAAAGCCACTCAATTTCGTGTACTTCATCAAAACGTTGCAAGTGTTCTTGCTAAAAAGGAAATCTTAGATCTTACCATTATTGACTTAATCGAAATGAAAAAGGAACCAGATGTAATTTGTTTGACAGAAACTTTTGTAGAAAAAGGTCAAGAAAGTTTTATTAAAATTAGCAAACTATAAGATGGCTTCGAAATTCTGTAGAAACAAAAAACGTGGGGGCATTTGCATATTAGTTAAAAAAAATCTTATATGCCAAGAGCTGTCGTTCGTTAATAAATATGCTCTTGAAAAATCTTTTGAATGTTGTGGTATAGAATTCCCCTCAGACAAAATAGTAATCATAGGTCTTTATAAAACACCAAAGTCCGATCCGAGTTTCTTTTTGAACAGGCTTGACTGCTTATTAAGCGAAGTGTCCAAGAAGTATAAGAATAGAGTAAAGCTTGTATTGGCCGGTGACATCAATATAAATATACTAGAAAAGAATAAAACCACAGACCATTTACGAGACCTTGTAAATAATTACAATCTGTCCTTGCATATTACAGTACCTACACGAAGGCTTTCATGCATAGACCAAATAATTAGTAATATAAAAAATAGCACAGCTGAGGTTCTACCGTTACACATTTCGGATCATGAGACGGCACAAATGTTAAGTTTTCCTACTAAACGTTTGAAGTCAGCTTCTGTATCATATAAAATATTTAAGAGAGATTATAGTGACGAAAATTTAACGAAATTCAAAAATTATCTTAAACGGCTTTCATGGACCGAAGTCTTTGAGGAAACAAATCTAAATAATAGCTTTAATAAATTCCATGAACAATTTACACTTTTTTATAAATTATGCTTTCCGAAAATAATGATAAAAATTAACACATGTCAAAAAAAGAAACCTAAGTGGGTAACAAAAGGATTAAGAATTAGTTGTAAAACTAAGCGCAATTTGCGCTACAAGTACTACAAAACTAAAACGAAAACCGACAAAAATAAATACTTGAAATACTCTGACTTATTGAAAAAATGTATATTTGACTGTAAAAAGACAACCAATATTGACTATATACGTAAAAGTGAAAACAAATGCAAAGCCTCATGGACTATGGTAAAAAATGAAATTTATGATTCAAATCATCAAAATAATTGCATTGAAAAAGTTATTGCTAATGAGCATGTAATAACAGATCCTTCAAGTATAGCTACGACTTTTAATGATTATTTTATTAACTTATCCAACAAGGAAATAAATGATGATAGGCACGCAATTAACTCAAAAAAACAAATAGTTAATTCATTATTCCTCATACCACTTACTGAAGCAGACGTAACAAGGGAAGTTATGTTATTAAGGAACACAAAATCTGAGGGTCATGATGAGGTATCTACTATTGTTTTGAAAAAATGTATTAAAGAAATAGTCTCAGTCCTAACTTATTTAATTAACTTGTCCTTTTCGTCTGGTGCTTTTCCAGATTTGCTAAAACTGACTACTATAAAGCCACTTTTTAAAAAAGGAAATAAGCTGGATTTAGGCAGCTATCGTCCTATAGCAATTTTATCTGTATTCTCGAAGATTTTTGAGAAATGCATGTATAATCTATTAATCGCATTTTGTAATAAATATCAAATTATAAATTTTGATCAGTACGGATTTCAAAAAAACAAATCAACTCTTTTAGCGTCATATAAACTAATAGAAAGGATTCTTACTGGTATTAACAAGAAGGAACTGACTACTGCTATCTTTATTGATCTTAGTAAAGCATTCGATCATGTTGAGCATAATTTGCTGCTTAGGAAATTAGAGATAGTCGGTGTGAGAGGCTTAGCACTTGAATGGATGAAATCCTATCTAAGTGACAGGAAGCAATGTGTTGTTATAAACAACCTAAATGAAAAAAATGAGTATGTGGCACACTCATCGTGTTACAGAACTAACGAGTATGGTGTACCGCAGGGCAGCGTACTAGGCCCTATTCTCTTTCTCCTCTACATTAACGACATAGCTGATGCTACAGATAAAAAGTTAATTGCTTTTGCAGATGACATTTCTATTGTCGTGACATCTGATAAACTTGAAACTGTAACTGACCATGAACTTGACATAAATAATAATATAGAAAAAATAATTAAATGGCTAGCCATCCACAATCTAAAAGTTAACTTATGTAAAACTAATTATATTCAATTTAATAAGCGTAAAAATCTAAATCTTGACATTCATTATGGAAACATTAAAATTGATGAAGTTAAACATACAAAATTCCTAGGACTTATAATCGACCAGGAACTAAACTGGAAAGAACACATTGATAATCTTTGCAGTAGAATCAACAAATTTGTCTACGCATTAAAACAAGTCAGGTCTGTGACAGATTTAAGAACTGCGATAACGGTTTACCATGCATATGTAGGCTCTATATTGCGGTACGGATTACTGATTTGGGGAAATAGTCGACATGCTAATAGAGCGAGGGTCGCACAAAAAAAATGTATACGAGCAATATGTGGAGTTCCACCTCGTACCTCTTGCCGTCCTTTATTCCCCTACTTGCAGTTATTAACGTTGACATCGCTTTACATATACGAATCATGTTTATTTGTCAAACAAAATCCGTCACTATTTAAGAGAGCGTGTGATATTTATCTTAGAAACACTAGAAAAGGAGATAGATTAGTTTTTCGAGAAATACCGAATACGGACCTATATTATAAGAGCTGCCTATGCATGTGTGTTAAGATTTACAATAAGATACCGAACGAAATAAGAGATTTGAATACAAATCAGTTCAAAACACACCTGCAAAAATGGCTAATGACACATACATTTTATGACATCAACGATTTTCTTTTAGCGTAAGACATTGACATTTAAAATTTTGATTTAACATTTTGACATGATGGTTTAATTATAAATATTTATTAGAAACAATAATGTGATACATTTTACATTTTAGTTTTTAATCAATTTGTTTTAAAATATTTTGCATGCCATATTATATTTGGCTAAACATGTTCGGCAACTATTGTAATTTATGACCACATTATGTATACCATGTTTAAAGGCAAATAAAATGATTTTGATTTTGTCAAAATAGTACCAGAAACTGAATTTATTCGAAATCGGCCAGCAAACAAAAAAATTGTCCGCCATCTTGGATTTTTATATTTTTAACATTGCGTTGCTGTTTTCTGGTCAAAATAGAACCACAAACTGAGTTTGATTGAAATCGGCCTGCAAACAAAAAAGTCGGCCGCCATCTTGGATTTTTAATATATTTAACATTTCGTTGCTGTTTTCTTGTTAAAATAGTACCAGAAACTGAATTTCATCGAAATCGGCCAGCAAACAAAAAATTTGGCCGCCATCTTGAATTTTTATATTTTTAACATTGCGTTGCTGTATTCTTGTCAAAATAGAACCAGAAACTGAGTTTCATTGAAATCGGCCTGCAAACAAAAAAGTTGGCCGCCATCTTGGATTTTTTTATACTTTTAACATTGTGTTGTTGTTTTCTTGTCAAAATTGTACTAAAAACCAAGTTTCATCAAAATCGGCTGACAAACAAAAAAGTTGGCCGCCATCTTGGATTTTTTAATACTTTTAACATTGTGTTGTTGTTTTCTTGTCAAAATTGTACTAAAAACCAAGTTTCATCAAAATCGGCTCACAAACAAAAAAGTTGGCCGCCATCTTGGATTTTTAATATTTTTAACATTGCGTTGCTGTTTTCTTGTCAAAATAGTACCAGAAACTGAGTTTCATCGAAATCAGCCTGCAAACAAAAAGTTGGCCGCCATCTTGGATTTTTATACTTTTAACATTGCGTTGTTGTTTTCTTGTCAAAATAGTATCGGAAACTAAGTTTCATCAAAATCGGCTTACAAAAAAAAATTGGCCGCCATCTTGGTTTATTTTTATTTTTGACATTTCGTTGTTGTTTTCTTGTCAAAATTGTACTAAAAACCAAGTTTCATCAAAATCGGCTTACAAACAAAAAAGTTGGCCGCCATCTTAGATTTTTAATATTTTTAACATTGCGTTGCTGTTTTCTTGTCAAAATAGTACCAGAAACTGAGTTTCATCGAAATCGGCCTGCCAACTAAAACGTTGGCCGCCATCTTGGATTTTGGAAATTGCCTTTTTTTTAATAAGCGAGATGAAGATTTGCACGCACTCACACTACATGTCGTATGCATTATAATATAAATTTAAAAAATAAATTATAACGATAAAGACGTGATAGCCCTGGAAGAGTTGTCCCGAGTTACTATGAACGGTGTTGTATGTAACTCGGGACAACCACTCCCCCGTCTCACCCCGCAAGCCCCGCACGATTGACCTGTCTAGACGTCTCCGTCGGCCTACTGTATGAAAAGTTGCTTATTCTGTGATATTAGTATGATTGTAACTAACACCAAACGTTCCACCACTGAGTTTCAATCTAATAGTGAGGTCAGACGGGCGTAATTTTGTGAGTCGTGAGTCGTAGAATTTCGGTCCTGCTTTCGGTTTCATAGAAAAGTGTGAGCCGCCGTACAAGACTCACAAAATTGCGTTCGTTTGGCCTCACCCTAAGAGTGAGGTCAGACGGGCGAAATTTCGGTCGCGTAATTTTTGCTATATTCGGTTTCATACATAAGCCCTGTTTTGCCACACGGCGACGCACGGTGGAACCAGTACTAAGAACAACTTGGCCAAAATTATTTAAAGAATGTTTTTGACTGAAACTAATTTGTAGACGTTTGTTATGGCAAAATAACTGCAATTCCTCAAAAGCTGTTGATTTTATAGGAAATTAAAAATGTTTCCCACAAATAACATAGGATTTTTTACTTTATTTATATAATAAATACGAGTCTACGGATTGTTTACTCTGCTAAAATCATGTTTAAAACCTCACTAGGAAGAGCTGTATTATATTTTCTTAAAACCCTTGAGCATATAATGACAGGATCTGAAGATGTAAAAAATTAATTAAAAATATCGGTGAGAGTGTCTTGCCTCGAAGTTTTGCGTGCGTTAAATTCTCAAATTATTTTAAAATCTTTATTTCTTGTCAAGTTGACTTTAACTTCAAAGTTTCATTTCACCAGCAAAAAGCAGTTCATCAGCTGAAGGAGATGCACGTAAATGTTCAGTTTTTCTACGTTTACTACGCCCACTAGACTCAGCAAAGTCTTTCATTATTAACATATTTTTTGAAAATGAAATCCATCTAACCAAGACAAATTATTTTGAAAAGAATTTTATTCTGTCACATTCGATGAAGACCACGTAGCTACAAATGTTTAATAAAATTATGTAAGGTTTTTTTAAGTAAAGGTTGATCTGAAGCAGGGCAGTTGGTTTCAGCAATAATCTTCATATCTCATCTCCTCCAATTTTAAAATCTTGCTATCTAATTTCTTGTACTTTACTGAAAACAATCTTTCACACATTTCTCTCCTTTTTATTGGGTAGTCTGTTACTCCTAAGGATAATAAACAATAAAATCAGCTACCTGCAGTTGAGTCAAACGTCTACAATTAAAGTTTAATACGATAACATTCATCATAATATCCGAATAAAATTGTCCTAAATACGAACAGTTTAAATTGTGAAAATCCTACCCCCTTACTTCTAAACCCTGCCATTTACAAAAGGGGATTTTGCTCGAACTATTCAAGTCATATCTGTATACTACATTACTACATGAGTCACCAGAAACCAATTATTGTTAGGGCAAAATCCCCCAATTGAAAAAAATAAAATAAAAGCGAAATTGCATTTTCGAAACAACGTGATATTTATATTTATTTTTTTACTTAATAACTAATTATCAAAAGGCGATTATTTTACTTGTTTTAAATACTACATACCTTCCTTACCACTCATGATTTTTTTTATAAAATATGCGTTCTTACTTTTACAGAAATATTTGTGTAAAGTCTGAACTAAAGTTTGCTATTTAAAATGAACAACAAAGAAAATAGAAAATAGGTAACGTTTGACGTGTCATATAAATAATACTAGACGACTGATTCTACTAAGTTCACCATAAACTAATGTAATATACCTTCAAGTTATCAAATCGAAATAAAACAATCAATTACCTACATTTTCATAAAAAGTATTTTTGGCCAAGCTGTCCTTAGTTCAGGATCCACCGTGCGACGCAAAATGAGTCACAGGGCGACGCAAAATGAGTTGTCTGCCAACTCATGCGCACATTCCTGGCTGGATTGAGTTCGCGGCGAGAGAGGGGCGAGGGAATCGTTTTTATTATATCCATTGCACGACAGTACACGCGTAAAAGCAACTAAATAAATAAGGCTCGTCTCGCGGCCCGATAGAATTTCTGCTAAGCAGAAATTACGCGAGCGAAATTACGCGACTCACAACTCAAAAAATTACGCTCGTCTGGCCTCAGCCTTTATAACAAACTTTACAAACATACCTAACTCAAAGCAATAACAAACACAAATTACAAACGGGCACAGAAGGCCCACTAATTTTGTGGTTCTAACCAGTCGGTAATGCCGATGCAGAACCGTAATAACAATAAACGTTATTCGATCAACAGCTGCTCCCAATTGTTAAAACGCACAGTCATCCTACCATATTATACTGTACCCGAAACCTGGGTCATTCAATTTGAATATTTTTGGGGAATCAAATTTCATAAAAATGTTTTTAGCAATTTAATAATAAATATCCGATGTTATATTCATTGATCTGTATTACCTATGTACATCACATAATATATTATCATCACAAATCATAATTAAAGTACCTTCCTATTAAATACAAGGACACATAATCTTAAGGCGCCGATTCCCCAAAACAGGGTATTTTAGATTATGGATTACTCGCAAGTCACAAGTACTTAAAACTTGGAAAAAATATATGTTATTTTACAGTTATTTATCTAGTGCTTCCGGCCGTTTTTTTTCGATTGGTGATATTTTACTGTGTCAAATAAAATCCCAAACATCCGTCTAATAATAATTCAAATATCATATTACTTGCAGTATACTTGGTTTTAGTTAATGAAAAACATATGAAAATAATGGTCTTTGAATAGCCAAGGGATTCCGGCCGTCATATTTTTTTTATTATTTAATTTTTAATTGAATTTTAAGTGATTTTAAGTGATTCGATTCGCAGGGCGCTCGCGAGTTCACAGTTCACTGCCGGGTACCGCTGGGTCCGCGCGAAGTGTATAGAGCGCGGCCGAGCAAGCGTTATCGTGCCTATTTCGGTCGGGATTATATAAAAACTAAAAGTGACCGACTGATTTATCAGGCAACGCACAGCTCAAACTACTGGACGGGTCGAGCTGAAATACTGTATACTAATGCTGTAATGTTACATTTATGACGTAAGCGTCTGCTAAGAAAGGATTTTGTAAAATTCAACTACTTAGGGGATGAAACGAAGGTACGCCTTGCCCGAATCGCATGCGAGTGAAGCCGCGGCCAAAAGCTAGCTAATTAAATATTATAACCGCCTCTGTGATCTAGTGGCATATACCACTGGTACTGGCCCCAGCACTGTGGACATTAATGGCCGATGACGTGATGGAAGTTTAGATTTATTGCGTGGTGTAAACCTGAGAAAGAAAGACGTGAAACAAAACACTTAAGCTTCCCTCCCAACGGCTACACGAATGAAAAAAGTAATTAATGATGACATAACTTACAAGTTTATTATCCGGGATTCAAAGTAAAGTATTCTTTTTTTAATTAAAAAAAACATCACCCACACTGAACTTTTTTAATCAGCCAAAACGGAGCTACCAAAGCTCTGAACAATGTTACCGGATTGCTTCACGGCTCACATTTTTTAATTATAAAAATACCTATCTAGCGTGATTTTCATTTTTTGTAAGGTTTGGTGTTATTCTTAATTGACTAGAAATCTTGTTTTTAAAAGGATTGAGTAGGATTTTGATAATAAGGCAGCTAGGCTGAGCACTGTATGAGTGAAAAAAAGTTACGAAATTAAATTGCATAACGGTAAGATCACTTTTAATTATGTAGTTAAACAGTACTTTTCATATTATTATATCGACGACTGATTTGGCGCAGAGGTAAGAATTACTGCCTTTTGCGCCAAAGGTCTCGGGTTCGATTCCCGAACAAGACAAATGTTTGTGTGCATCATAACGACATAGGCATAGAAGAAAATTAATGTTGCCAAGCCAGCGCAGGACTTCCATATTGTATATTATAACTTATAAGTATAGATATAAATAAATAAATCTTTACAATCACACCAATTATCTAAGTCCATGTAAATGTTATTAAGAAACCCGACAAATAGACATATTTATGCACACAAATATTTGTCTTTTTCGGGAATCGAACACGATACTTAATGTTTTTTAAATAAAACATACTCAAATTACTTAAAAATAATTTCTCGTCCTGCGTTTTTTGCTTTGATTGTGGATTGTGTTGATTGTAAATACATTATGTATTTAATATATATGTCGCAGGCGGATGGTTGAATTCGGCGGATGGTTAAGTATGGCCAGCATGTACCCCACAGAAGTCCTGTAGAACACGCTTCGCCTTAAATTTCGTGCTTATATTTTTTTTGACTCCGTCAACTTGTGGGAAGATAAAATAGCTGAAGGAAAAAGTTATCGGCCTAGGCGTTTAATTGAATAGCGGGTTCAACCAGTTGGCTGCGACATATACATAATGTATTTATCTATACTAATAAGAGGAAAGATTTGATTGTTTGCATCGAATAGACTCCGAAACTACTGGACCGATTTAGAAAATTCTTTAACCGTTAGAAAGCTACATTCTTCCCGAGTGACATAGACTATTTTTTATCCCGATATTCCCACGGGAACGGGTACCACGCGGGTGAAACCGCGAGGATCCCCTAGTTTGTTATATCTCTGAAGCTACTTATTACGGAATCAGTCAATGTGTGTGTGTGATGCTGTCCTATATTGAAAGAAATATATTTATTATCTATTAATAACAATAAAAGTTCAAGGTCTGTTGAATGGCTCCCCTTTATGTACATCAGGGATATAATACTGCGGCCATTTGAATAAAATGGCAATAAAATTATGCAAGTCGGTACCTACACTCAAAAGAGGTACGGAAGAACGCAGTACTTGTATATGCCAACTCTTATTTTCTTTATATAGAAGTCAACAGAAATTCGTGTTAAGTTTAATTTCAAATCATCTTTACCATTTGGAAAAATTTAAATTTTCGGATGGCGGCGGCTGTGTAGTCTTTTCTTTTAAATTTTTTTCTATTATAATATTTCTAATACATAAGTAAGACATAATGGCCATTGTGAATAGGGTATTTTACTGTTGCTGAAATGTAGATATTTAATGATGACGTTAAAAAATATTGCAATTAAGAATACCAAATGTGAAAAAATAATTTGAATCTGTTTTATAATAAAAGAATTATAGTCTGTTTGATTTTGACTATCGCTGTCTCTTTCTAAAACGAAATCTTCTATGGCGTGACTATGACGCTACTAACCCACTGACGTCACTAAGATAGCGTCCTATCCTTGTCTAATTATAAAGTTTGAAGTCCTATATCTTTGAAAATATTCAAGATAATTCAAAATGAAAACTTGTTTTGTGTAGCTAATATTTCGAAAAACATTTTAAAGAAATAAAAAAAAATCAGTAAAATACCGTATTGTGCATTCGTTATTAATAAAAAATCATTGTCATTTTAATTCTCTCTTTTGCCCATTTCCTATTTATCGGTTCTCTGAATACTAAACACTTTAATAAAATAATATATTCTTACAAAATATCAGAAAACAAAACAGTTTAATGATAATAAAATGTGAAATTTCAGAAAACTAATATGATAATTGATAAATGAGCTCAAACCAAACAAGGTTATAAATCGCAATAAAATATACAATTTACTTGCTTACACGAGACTCATCGAACCTAGGCAAAAAATAATGCAATAATTGGTTAGTGCTTTTCTACAAAAATATTAACTAAGAAATCTTATTTCCAACATAGTGGCTACTACAGCCGTGTTCATTACAGTCAGAAAACACTGGCCAAAATAAACAAGAGGCGTATTAATCATTCCACCTCATATAAACTTACGGACACAAACAACTAAAGCACTTAACCCTAGCGCCGGCTTCAGCGAAACAATACACGATGCATGGGGCAGAGCAGACCCCATAAAACCTACCATCTGACTTAGCTCGCGGGTCCGAGTAGGGTGCCACTTGAGGTAGACATTAAAATAGGACAATCAAATAAAAAACAATATTAATAGTTTTCCGCAGAGATTGCTTAACAAATAAAGAGGTTACATAATATGAAGCCATTCTTTAAACCTTTTTGTCGAAGTAACAAAATTACATGAGCGACTCTTAAATGTAGGTACATTTAAAAGTTCATGGAACTTTATTAAAAAAGGCTACGCTTTTTCCAAAAATGAGGCTCTGACTTTTTCTAGTTTTGAGACGACAAGTTCAATCGAGCAACAAGATAATAAACTTTTGGCCACCCACCCCGTGAACGACCATTGCGAAAGTTGCTTAACCTCAACGATCACATGCCGAGCGCGCTAACCACAGCGCTACGGGTTCCTACTGATCACAACATGTCCAGGCTTCGATCAACAATATAGTCCCACACTCCTGTCTGTTCCGGTGACAGCCGTGACAGAGGAGCCACTTGCAATACAAAATTAGCTGTCAAAATGGACTGTCGTATGAAAACTGTTTTAGTTCCAAAGATTGTCACCGGAACAGAAAAGCTTGTTGCACTATACTATTATATGACACTCACGAACCAAAACACAACGCAATTATATAAGAAACCAGACGACTTTTTTCCAAACGGAGAAAAAGAAGGTTACATACGAATTGAAAATAAAGTATTTTTAGAAAAAATCAACCCGTCTCACACACAACTAGCTCCGATGGGACACGAGCCCACGACTTTTCGCTATCCGGGCGACTCCTCTCCCATCGTAGCTAGTTGTGAGATGGGACGATTTTTTTCTAAAAATGCTTCATTTTCCATTTTAATAATAAAAATTGCATTTTGAATGCAAAAAAGTAAAAATTTTAATAACAAGGTTACGAATGTTACGATCTTATGTCAAAAATTACAGAAATCGATATGAAATACGAGCGCACATTTGAAATGCCGTCTTATTCGCTCGGCCGTTTTTTACACTCCAACCGTTTCTCTAAAAAAAGAAAAATCCGACTAAATTTTTGAAAGCTGGCAACCCTGTGGCCGTGCAATGTTTTAGCATAAAACGATCATAAAATTATACTTTGGCACCATCACAATGTTTCCTTGGCCGGTACGCCGCAATATGACGGGAAATTAAATTGTTAGAATGTTTCCATGGGAGATCATATTTCTGGAGATATCCTAAGCGGTGTACGTGGAAATATTTAAAATAGTTTTCTTACTTGAGATTTTAAATTATTTTTATGCATTCACTATGCTATTTGATGACCTCCGTGGCTGAGTGGTGTGCAACGGTTTTCAAGGTGCCGCTATCTCTTGAGAAACGAACTTTCCAGTACTTCCGCGGGTCTGGGCATAATGTGGTAATATACGCGTCGTTGTTTTAAATTTCCATACTAGCAGTGTTCAAGCTACTTCAGTTTGGTATTGAAACAATGTAAGTATGTGATGGTGTCCAATATTTAATTATAATAAGTAAAGGATAAGTGGAAGATTAATTATATGTAGATAGATATAGATTTTAGTTAATTAGATTGCTTTTCGGTTGCAGCTTTCCTGGTGAATTTACCACTTATAAGTGTACCAGCTTATCCAATCGAAACACTTCGTGCCACGAAATATCTAATCAAATTCTGTTTGACAGCAATCAATTTGCCAACTGCAATTGGAATAAAACATTTCTAATGTGTATTCGATTGGAGGAGTTCGCCCGGGTCGCATTGAAACCGTTGCAGTACCGCCAAGCAATCATCTAAAAAAGAAGGATGGGGGGAAATGTATGGAACCTGAGGGCCTACTCTGAAACGCAAAACCCGAAACTTCGTTATACCCATCCCTCTCACTACCGTGTCGTGTCGTGACAGAATCGAGTGAAAGGGACGGGGCTAACCGAAGTTTCGAATTAGCGCTTCAGAGTAGGTACGGTCCCTGGTCCTTATGGCCAACAGCAATAATTGTAGTGTCGCTGGAAAGACCTTTCCAAATGAAACATTATTTTGTCATGATTTTAGTAGGTTTTTCATATTTCTTAATTGCAACACTGGTATAGTCCATTCGCTTAGATAGTGTCGCCCTTGTATTTGTAAATCACTTACTTAAATTCCTTTTATATAAAAATATCCAAATTTTCATAATTAATTGACTTTGGTACCCAACTTGTGTGTATTAGCGTATTAGTTATATCTGCATTAGTAAGGATTTTATAGAAAGAGCCATGCGGGTACCGACACTATCTAACCGAACGGACTATAACAGCCGTCTCTTGACGCCATTTTGTTAAGTTAGATAGTGTAAAAGCGGTGGGGACAGATTGTCTTGGGTCGTCTGTAGTCTGCGTTTTCTTCGACAATTACAGCGAATTGGTAAAACATGTTCCTTTTGAAAAGACATTTCCCACGACACTGCAATTGTTGCTATTAGACATGAGGATCAAACCGCCCATCGTCCTTTCTTACAATCACCCCTAATAATAGATCTCACGGTTAGTTTCCTTGTGTTATATCATATCATAACTTGTATTATGATTACTAGATAATAAGAAACATATTGAAGAAGCTTTTGTTACTAAATTTATACGTTATATACCTACATAGAAGCTAGTCATAGAATGGAAACTTGCTTGCATTTAATAAGTTTCAAATAAGTCCAGCAATGTTGAAACGAATGGCGATGAATGTGTTTTTATGTATTTTAGCGATGATAGATAATAAAGTTGATAAGTTAGACCACATAGACAAATCTTTCTGTGTTCTGTGAGTTAGACACTTAGTAAAGTCACAATAAACAAAGAAAAACTTGCTACCTATAACTTTTAAACTTCAAAATATTTTTTTATGCCCAATGAGTTAGATATCACTCAAAGTAGAGTAAATGACAAAAGTTCTAGCTAAAAAGTCAAAACAACTGAATAACAATTCTAACCTTTTGCACAGCTTACTCTAGTTAGAACTGACATGTCAGCTCAGCTCAACGGTTCGGAATAAAAGTGCTCAATCCTTTGTTCTGGCATATTTAAATTGCACAAACAATATCAATCGTGCCACGAAAAAATGCTAGTTTTTACGAGCTTCACATTTCTGTCCTTTCGGGCCATTTGAGTCCGCTCGTAAAAAACAAGCTTTCCATTGAAAAACTTCCACTTGATGTTTATGAAAGTATCTACTGGCTGTCGCCCGCAACGTTGTCTGCGAGGAAATTTTTCTACGATTTTGAAATAATTTTTAACCGACCTAAAAAGGAGATTATCAGTTTGACCTGTACGTACGAGTAAGTGTTAGAAGTTGGAAGTTGGAAATGGATAATGTTTGAGTACATAGAGCGTTCTATTTTTCATACTTACAAGCATGTGTGCTAAATTTTGTAAGTGTATTCCAACTTAGGGAATAGTCTAAGTTTCATCAAAATATGTTCAGTAGTTTTGAGATATGGGTGTCTTACGGTACAATCTATACTAAAAATGGAGAAATAATAATTGGTAATTAAAAAAAGCAATTTCAAAGGGTACTTATCTGGCAACTGAAAAAGGAACAAATAATACGAATATCTTTAAAGTAGAATCTAACTTTTTGTGGTCGGTGCTAGCCAAAAGCATGCATGAAGTAAAAGGCACCAACCTCAAAAAGGTAGGCGCAACTTTAAAGATATTATTTGTTCCTTTTCAGTTTACAGGTTATTTTTTATCCCTATATCTTCCTACCAGGGAGATGTGTTCTCCTATATCATTATTTGAATAGTCACAATCCACAACAAAAATTTCCTCTCTGTGAAACCATTTTCATTAAAAACCAAATCATCTTCCACAGTAAATTTCACGGATGAAAATGCAATTCCATAATTAAGATATCCTGTTTATATCTCATGAATATTTAGGAGCTGCCTAATTAAATGGCAGCCTGCACCAGGATAGCAAACCAACTCCCGGTAACTCAAAATAAGCTGAAGTCATTAACCTCGAGTAAAGACGCGGGAAATAAGGAGTCGGCAGTCTCGAGTAATAGTAAGTACCCAGGAAATTTAGGACGAGAAAACTTAGCTATGCATGGCGAGATAAAGATAGCGTAAAGGTGCGCGTCCATTGGCCGCACCGGCCGCCAGCAACAGATTTTAGTTTGCTTTGTACAGAGATCACCTGTATGTACTGTGGCTTTGTATGAGTTCACATAGCGCTGCGCACACTATTCGCGCCACCTGCACCGAACGCAGCTCCGGCATTAAAATTTATGAGCAAATTCGGCGCGGGCCAATGGACGCGTACCTTAAGGCTCCGGTAAATAATTTAGGCAGTGTCCCAATTAGGCTCCGAGTAAGCAGCTTGGTCTAGTTGGCCTCCATATTTTAAATACCTAGATTGTTTATACCGTACGTCTTATGCGGGCGCAGCGGGCCGATCGCCGTAATTCTATGCAGCGCGTCTTGATCACGTTTGCGTCTTGACGTTTGACTTCGTATTTTGCCGTAATGACATAACGACGCACACGTCACGCAAACCTATAGTCCCACAATCCTGTCTGATCCGATGACATCCGTGACAGAGGAACCGCTTGCAATACGAAATTAGCTGTCAAAATAGACTGTCGTATGAAAACTGTTTTAGTTCCAAAAGTTATCACTGGAACAGGAAAGGTTGTCGCACTGTCAAAGCTGCGCGTTATCAAAAACGGTTTTGCACGTCAACTGCACGTACACTTGACTAATGCGTCAAAGAATTACCGCGATCGGGGCCCAGTTTGCGGCGTTAGGGCGTCTACACGTAGAAAGCTAATTACCGGGCCGATCTGCTAGCGCTTATTAGAACTGTCCCGCGCAGGTAGTCGCTCAGGGCGTCTCTTAACTTTGAGCTGAACCAGGGACCGTACTCTGAAACGCGAAACTGAAACTTCGGTTAGCCATTGCTGCAAAAATGCCTAACACAGCAATAAGACTAAGCAGCAGATTGCCATAAATTAAAAATGCCACTACTGCTTCTGTGATGTTGTTAAACATTTATTTTACGATAAGATTTCATCAATTTACCATAAGGTAACTTGACTTGACTTGACTGCGTTAACAAATTGGTTAAGTGATTGAAATTATATCTTCTTTTTCTCTTTTTTGAGTTTTGGCAAGAAAACAACATTTACATTAAAAATACTGAAAAATTAAGTAAGTATTAACAAAAATCTACCCGTCTCACACTAACATTTCTATTTCTTATTGACTAAGTTTTTCATCTGTGTAAAACCTTTTAGGCACGGTATTTATCATCTCCTCGAATAAATATTTCAGCAGAAAAAGTAGTAACATCCCCAAAAAGTACCAATGTACCCTTAATTTATAATGACAGTAACCATCGTGAGTCCCTACACCACGTTTAGAGCCAGCTATATCGGCTTTTAATGGAAAGATAATATTTATGTTAGTTTTTCCTCAAAGGTCGTCCCCCGCTGGAAATTTGATTCCAACACCGCAACGGAATATAGATTTTTCTTCTGCGTGTTACCGCTCGCGGAGAAAAAAGAAAAATGCTTTCAAAATTAACGTTGGAAACTCAAGATCATTTGGGGACATTTTCCATTGAGTTTTTTTAAAGTAAGCTTGTAGTCTTTTGTTTTCCGCAGCGGGTCATGTTTTCGTGTTTTGTGATTATATTTATTATTTCTCTCGGGGCTCGGGGGCATTTTTACATTTTCTTTTGGACTTCGGAGTAAGACGAAAATGTTTCGATATCTTTTTATTATTCTCGGAGGCAGTGTTCCAAGGAATATGTTCACTTATAAGATTGCCTACTGCTTGGAGGGAAATGTAATGTTCCACTGCTGTATTTTTGTTTTTAGTAAACGCACACCACAAATAATTTTAATAGTTTTGTTCTGCAGTTATTATTAATACGAGTAGAACGTTATTGGTACTATTCACACCTGCTACTGACGTTCAAATTACACATTCCAATATTGCAATTCCAATCAAACCATTAATGATTGATTACATAACATTATAGATATTGCATATTCATGACAATATATTACAACTACTAATTCGACTTTGACATTCCACTGACATGGAAGTTGGAAATTCATGGCTGTTAGCACAATAAGTAGGGTATAGGTATTCTTATTACTAATTAAACACGTTTTGGTAGACTGTCGCAATGCGTTATATTGGAGACTAGCTTTCCGCCCGCGGCTTCGCCCGCGTGGACTACACGAGCGACGTTATCCCGCGGGAATGTGATATTTTTCCGGGATAAAAAGTAGCCTATGTTCCTCTCCAGGCTACAAAGTATCTATGTATGTCCCAAATTTCAGCCAAATCCGTTCAGCCGTTTCGGCGTCATTGAGTAACAAACATACAAACATCCAAACATCTAAACTTTCACATTTATAATATTAGTAGGATAATTAGATACCACGAACTAATAACAGATTTAATTTCTATAATTTGGTCAGCTAGAAAAAGGTTAAGATGTTAAAGCAATTCACTGACTTTCTTTAATATCTTGATCCTTATTACCTTGTCCGTCTCAATATTTTGTTGATCAAATAAGATTATAACGATGGAACGCAATGGAAAATCAAATTATAATAATACTAGCGGACCCGGTGAACTTTGTATCACCTACATCTAATAAAGATTTTTTATTCAGAAGTTTTTAAGCACTGCCTGCCGCAAATAAAGTAATACGAAGCGGCTAACGTCAGTGATTCCAAACTCTTTGAAAGAAGCCATGGAATTAATGTCAGTTTTTAACACGTCAGTTATACGATTTTCTATCCCGCGGGATTGTTCTATTTTTCTGGAATAAAAACTAGCCCATTGTCACTCTCCAGCCCCCAAACTATTCCCACACCAAAAATCACGTCGATTCGTTGCTCCTTTTTCACGCGAGAGACGAACAAATAAACAAACACATATTCAAATTTATAATAATTAATACTTTAAGGTAGTTTTACTATTAAAGATTGAATTAAAAACCGTAGATATTGATGAAGTAATTTGAGATGTCAATACCAATCCAAACGGTACTTATAATTGCGGTCAGAATACGCAATTTCACTGCGACATCGAACTCCTCATCATCGGCCCCAGTCCTTCCTTATGGATGGATAAGGAAAATGGGCATGACCCACCACGCGGGCCTAATGCTAAGTGGTGGATATTAATTAACGACTGCAAACTAACGACAGCCGAGAACAACGGTTTAAAGTGCCTTCCGAAGCAGGAGCTCGAGATAATAAGTTGCTGACCACCCATACTTGAACGACCATTGCCGAAGTTACTTAACCTTAACAATCGCTGGTCGAAAGCGCTAACTAATGTCACAAACTGTCGTTAGTACCTAGCAAAAAAATGCATTAAATAACATAAAAATGCGATTGCCAAAAGACGTGTAATCTTATTACGAGGGAATCCAAAGACTAATGCAACAATCTCATTTCCTTGTACTCGACCAAGAGTTTTCCTTTCAATAATTAGCGGGGCCTTTGAAAAAAAAAACACGCTTCATTTAATCAGCGAGAAGTGCACAAAGAGCGTTATACCCAAAAAAAGAAAAACTTGGAACTACAATAAATACAAATTATCCTCACAAAATGCTCGAAACAGCTCTCTAGTACTGTTATTACTACACTTAACTTCAACTTTTTACACCCGGAATTTTTAGGTGGATTTCGTTAAAGCGTTTTGCTGTGTTTTGTGTCCTTGGCATTTACCTTTTTTGGTCTGGTTTTTAAATAGTAATCATAATATAGATAGTGCTTAAGCATAAAATGAGAGTGGTTATTTTTCCAATATTTTTTTATTTCACAACATAATACAACTTTGTAAGTAGTTATAGAAAAAAATTGTAACGTGTGTGTATCTTTTCGATTAGGTACACGTTTTTATTAGAGTTGTTCACAGTAATAGTTAAGTATTTTCTAAACACAAACTTCAAAAAAACAAAGTAAGAAGACTGTTATAGAAAAAAGTTATTCAAAATATGTGAGTATTATAAGTGCTTTAGAGCTGTATAAAATACATAACCAATTAATTATTTACCATTTACCAACCATAAATTATGGGTCATACATAAAGGCAATACCTACAATCTCAGAGTATATTTTACAAAATATAATGATTTGAAATTTTTTAAGTATAAACGTACCCCTCCAACAGGGCACTCCAATCAAGCTTTTTTTTCGAGACACTAGAATCTGGAATGAAAACAAAGAAATTCCTCGCCCAGTGAATACAACGTAAATTTTTAAATACAGAACGATTGCGACTCCCCGTTGCAAACGAAAACAATAAAATTTTAAGACCAGTACACACAAATGGAAATTAAAAAAGGAGTTGTTTACTCAAACTGTCTGCTTTTCATTATACAGCACTCTTGACCCCAATGAATTTGATATGGCTTTGGGAGGGCGAGCTTAGCTCAGATAATTTACTTTGTATATTGGATTGTGCTTTATTGATTAGAAATGCTCCTTCTAGGTGTTCTGACAAAGTACACTATCGAAACTGATACATGTGAAAATAATCTATTTGTTTCGTCTGCTTGTCAGTCAGTTACCGTTTCACAGCTCAATACTTCAATAATTTGTTGTCAATACTTTCATTACACAGCACTGTTCACCGCAATATGATTGTAATGGCTTCGGGAGGGCGAATTTAGCTCAGACAATTCACTTCGGATATTGGATATGCTAAGTCGATTAGACACGCTCCTTCATGGTGTTTTGACAGAAATATAACATTCTACCTGTAATTATACATTATCCAAACTAATAGATGCTAAAATAAATTGTTTAATAACAACATTTGGTTGGTAGTTAGACTTGTTCATAGACCGCCTGGCTAGCTACCACCATCTTATCTAAGTCTGACACCATAACAACGATGTTTGAAGCATTGCTGTGTATCGACGATTAAGTTAGAGATAAGATAGCCAGTTCCTCAGTGGTTGAGGCTTCCGGGAGTAGTGCGCTTCCACCTTCAGCTTTATTTTGACTTAACATCAGGTGTGATGAAGGCTAAGTGCAACCCCATTTTAAATTTTAAAAAATACTTTTGTTTCTTGTGTTTGTTAGTCTGTTACCTTTCCACACCGCAACTATTGAACAGATAATTGATCTTGATAAATAGGATAGTAGGTACTCGTTGTCGATAGGTATTAGCAATTATTATGGGAGCATGTTAAACGAATACATGCGAACAAAGCCGCGGACGGAATGCTAGCTAGGGAGTCGTTAGAGCAGTGGAGGAGGTCAGTGGTTTGAGCAGTCGCCCGGAAAGCGAAAGGTCGTGGGTTCGTTCGAGTCCCATCGGAGCTGGTTGTGAGACGGGTCGATTTTTTACAAATACTTCATTTTCCATTTTTCAATAATAAAAATTGCATTGTGAATGCAAAAAACTAAAAATTAAAATAACTTACGTGGATAATGGCTAAACAAATTCTACTAAGACCGCTGAGAGATCGCCAGTTCGATATCTGTCAAACCCATAGAAGATAAAAAACAGTTTGATTCAAATTTGAACTTTGCTCCAACGAAATAACTAAACGTCAAATCGGAATTGTTTGAGTGGCCTTAGTATACATTATACAACACCAGTTTTTATCTCAAACAGATTACTCTTTAACCTAAACATTAAAACGGGCAAAAATGTAAATTCCCACTTTTAAAATAAATGCCATCGACAAAGCTGGAAGTCCGCGAAATCGGTTTGGTTTTGTATTTCGCGGTAGGACAATCCAATCGGCGTAAAACCCGGGGTCCCTAGAGACCGGTTGCCATGACAACGGGGCACAACCACCCCCGCCCGAAAGGGGTCACAAAATCCAAACTTATCTCATAAATTTACACTGTGCCCCGATTTCATTTCGGCGACGCGAGCGTGCGAATTTCAACGCCACTGTCGACATGACCACGCTTGATTTTCAAATTAGGGCTTTCAATTTTTAAACAGCGGGATCAAATTTAATCTGCTTTTTCGTGTTTACGCTTCAGTATATTGATTTTATTGGTTTTACTGTTCTTTCGGATTGTTTCATTCTATCATGTCAAATATGTGTACGTTTTAAAGTGTGTCCAGATATGTATCATTTGCCCGATTCTATCACCGTATCCGTATTGCCGACGCGTATCATGATCGCGACATTGGACGGGGTGGCGCGTTAAGAGTGCGTATCGTGATCGCGTTGCATTTCCGGTCCAATATCAGATTATGATACGCTTTGGCGAAACGAATACGGCCATTGGGTATTGGGAGGATATGTATATTACTTGAACCAGTCTTTACTTGTTGACCTTAGTGAGCCGTTAGCTTACTCTTGTGCTGTGCAGTAAACTCGCTCTTGACGCACACACACACACACGCACTCACTTACTATCCTAGCTTAGAAAAACTAGCCTAGGTAATGTATCGCGGTTTGTCAAGTAAAATTGTATTCATACGGTATCATACGCTTTATTTAAATAAAAATACTGAATACTTGTGTCGCACCCCTGTTTTACACGTTTAAAACATGTGACTGTAGAACGTTAAACCCAACTTTTTTTTTAAACTTTAGTGCCCAATATAGCACACCTCTTTTTCTTCTTTTTTCTTACACACCGTTGACGCGAGTTTGTAGCGATACGAATGAGTTTGATACGCAAAAGTCTACAAGCTACGTCTGACTTTCGTGCTTATCCTATCTGTATTGAAACAAGTGCGCATCGTCATTAATTTAGTTAAGTAATAGAGATAATTTCGTTCAATGACCCAGTAACATAAAGTTACATTAAATGAAAGTGCGATGCTCATCTTTTTACATTCATGTTTAAGGAGCATCCTCGAAATAGGACTGTCTGGGTATAACTGGAATAATATATCTCTGCGTTTGTTCAACGTCACCCATACAGCCGAAGGTTGTATCACAAAATATTTGGAAATTACGCCATTGCTCGTCCCGGATGGGCACAGGTGTGCCAAATTCTGGATTATCTGGGTGACAAACGATGTGGAATAAACATGTTTTAATTAGGCACGTGGCAGGGTCGCGAACATTAATTATGTTTAAGATGAGACGCGGTGCGTTATTTATGCCATCCATCTGGCAGGCTTTGATCGCGTTTGGATTTGTTAACCCTAAGTTGCGATTGGCTTAGAAATTGCATTTTTTACTTGATTTTAAAAAAACAATAACGTTTGTAACATCTATACATACAAATAAATAAAATTGGAGTGTCTGTTTGTAATATTAAATAACAGCTTTTTACTACATGCATATGATTATGTATACGGTACATATAGGTACCAAAATAATTTTGTTTACAATTTTTGTCTGTCTGTCTATATGTCTGTCTGTTTGTTTGTTCCGGCTAGTCTCTGAAATGGCTGGAACTACTTTTTATCCCGATATTCCCACGGGAACGAGAACAACGCGGGTGAAACCGCGGGCGGCCGCTAGTAAAAGAATAAATTACAAACATAGAAACTATTTGCTTTTATACGAAAAGAAGACACGTAGCCGTAGTAAACACAAACCTCCTTATTACAAAGCGTGGACTAAAGTTAGACCTGGTTTAAAATCGATGCTAATTCTAATTCATTTGGAAAATGAAAGTGACAGCACTAGTTTAGTACCAGTTTTAAACCAGGGTGCCTACGATCAACTCTAATTGCGGTTTTGTTTAGGACCTAAACTGATCTGCTTCGCTCATTCAATGACATTTCACGGCCGCTGAGCTGTCATCAACTCTTATTTGACTTATAACTCGGCCAAGCTAACATGACACCTGCAGGTTATACCCGTCCCTTTCACTCTCCGGGCCTGACAGAATAGAGTGAAAGAGACGGGTAGAAGAAATAAGGACACAAATCGTTTGGTCATTCACATTAAGCAATTCATTTGGGATCCAGTTTTTAGAAGGTCAGAGTACGAAAGAAAGCAATTCATTCAAACTATTCAGCATCGCGCTATTTTTGAATCGCTCTGTCTTAAAGTTGATGGTAGGCACCCAGGACTATTTTAGTCCACGTTTTGTAATAAGGGGGTATAAAATTATTCTACTAATATTATAAATGCGAAAATTTGGGATTATGGATGTATGGTTGTACTCTTTCACGTAAAAGCTACTAAACGGATTTGGATGCAATTTGCAACAGAGATAGTGTATAGGCTAGAACAACACTTAAGGTATTTTTTATCCCGATATTTCCACAGCAACGGGAACCACGCGGGTAAAACCACGGGGCGGCCGCTAGTAGATACTAATAGCGCCCACCCGCGGTTTCACCCGCGTGGTTCCCGTTCCCGTCGGAATATCAGGATAAACAGTCCCTATGTGTTATTCCAGCCTATACACTATCTCTGTTGCAAATTGCATCCAAATCCGTTTAGTAGCTTTTACGTGAAAGAGTAACAAACTTCCATACATCCATACTCACCAACTTTCGCATTTATAATAAACTATCCCGAGGGAATGTTATATTTTTCCGGGATAAAAAGTAGTCTACGTTACTCCTTATTACATCAACTACCGGTCAGTGGAAAGTCCCGTCAAAATCGGTCCAGCCGTTTCAGAGATTAGCCGGAACAAACAAACAGACAGACAGACAGACGGACAGACAGACAGACAGACAAAAATTGTAAAACATGTCATATATGGTATATGTACCGTATATAATAATCATATGCATGTAGTAAAAGACGGTTATTTGAATATTACAAACAGCCACCAATTTCTATTTATTTATATGTATGTATGTATAGAGTATAGATAAATACCAATATTATAAAGAGGAAAGATTTGATTCATATTTTTGTAATAGATAAAATTAAAAACTCTGAACCGATTTCATAAATTATATCAGTAGAAAGCTTCATTATTCCTTAGTAACATAGACTATAATATTTTATCCCAATATACTCACGGAAACGGGTACCACGTGGGTAAAACCGCAGGTAGCAAGTAGTACATATTAGGATAGGTAAGATAGCCTATATTTGGCTATCCGAGAACTCCTGAGTGGTTTCCGGAGTTGTGCGCTTCACCTTCAGCCTTTTCTCCACTTAACTTCGGGTGTGAAGCAAGCTAATTGATAACCCGTTGTGGATAAAAATGGTACTAATTATTGACTAAGTAGTAGGTATACTGAAGATATTAATGTAAACAATTCCATGAGCTTCCATCTATTTCGTTTCTTAATTCTTTTTAACAGGAGTCTAGTTTTGCCGTGTTAATTCCGAAACGAAACTTTTTTCATGCCAAAAATAACATCGACATGTATTTTCCTTCCGATTTGAACACGTAAAACTAAAAGGGCAATACCTTATTTGTTTACCTTTTTAGCCAAAAGGTTGTCCTGACCGGACAAGTTGAGTTAACCTGTCCTACGTCATTATGATTATGCAATGCCGTAGGCTGTACAAGACCTCTCTGAAACCAACGCGGTATTATGTCTTGTTCAAATCGTTATTATTATTCTGAAATACACAAAGTAAGTGGTTGTAATATTTACAGTGTGAACTGAAAAAAATCTTAGATAAAAAAACTTTTTCAAGTCACTGCTGTATTTTGTAAGTGTTAAATTTTATAGATGACAATGCAACATTAAATGAAAACCATGATGGCACTAGTTCATAGAACTATTTTGGAACTATCAAAAAATCCTAGATTAGAAGTTAAAATAAAATCTAACAAACTAAATAGAGTGCGCGCCAGCTAAGTCTTCGCGCGGTTGAAATCGAATATACACATCTTTTACCTTTTTTTTCCTTACCCTTAGAACAAAGAAATGTACCGTAAATAGCACCAAAAACGTCCCAGTTGCACGCAGAATTATCTGACACATACTTTAGTGCCAAAACCGATACAAATACAACACCATTTACGAAACCATACAACGTCATATCAATGTCAACGAGACGCGAGACTAGAAGTAGTGATTACATGCTCTTTGCGCGAGACGAGACGCTGCGACGACGGCGAGGCGTTGACATGAACTTTTGACCCTATTAAAGAAATAGCTCAGTAGCCCTACCACGAAAAACTGTCGATAAGGTAAAGTCCGTTCGGTTAGATAGTGTCGGTACACCCGCACGGCATTGTGGCTCTTGCTATAAAATGCAGATATTAAATAATACACTCAAGTTGGGTACCAAAGTCAATTTTAATGAAAATTTGGATATTTTTATATAAAAGGAAGTTAAATAAATGATTTACAAAAAATAATACCTAATTATTATTAATTTTTATATGATTATTATGATTACTCATCATCGCTCGAATTGTCACAAGTCACAACCGTCGTTACCACCTGTATTAATAATAAACATAGTTTATTTAAGAAAATATAATTTAACAAATGTTGAATCCCAAAATCCAACTCCATTTTGCGGGTGTACGCCGCACGCGGCTTCTTTTGTTTATGCGGCGGCATACTTTGACAAGAAGCGGCACGTGCCAAGGCGGCGCGATAAAAGGGCGACACTATCTAAGCGAATGGACTTTTAATCGAATAGTAAACTATACAATCCTTCAGAAGCTGTCAAAGTGCTGTTGTCAAAACTGTATCGATTTTTAATTTCTTATGCGACCGAAAGATGCACTGCTCTAGTTTTCATACAAAATTATTCGATCACGTTAACCATAACTACAGATTACTAAATAGTGCCATAACGTTAGTTTTTCATGCTAGGGGTATAACAGTACCGTACTATTATATATTCTGTGCCCGTAGCACGAAAAACTATCGTTATCGAATCAAATAGTAAACTTTAGCATCCTTCAAAAGCTGTTAAAAAACGTCATCACGGTTGCTATATTGATTACAATAATAAAAATTCAAAATTCATTTCGTTTAATTTGCAAAATCAGCGAAATTTTGGGCGCCATTTTGAAGACTTGACAGATGCACCATTTTTGCGAAAATCTCTGTTACAGATGAACGTCAATAAAACTCCGCCGTCGATTTGCAAATCCTACGGCAGGACACCTTGTGACGAGAAGATCCAGCATTATGATTGGGCATTAGAAAAGCTCAAAATAGCGTCACAAACAATACAATAATATTATTTTTCATTATTCATACTTCACAGGAATAATATTTTTTTGTGTAAAATAAACTTGAACAGAACAAAGTAATCAACTAATGACCGTTCCCCAATTAGGTTGAAATATTCACAACGACACTTCAGTTTTAGAGACGAAAATAGTCGTTTTGTTTGAATAAATGTTGGCGAGAAGTTATGAGATGGCTGCCTACCCCCAAATAAAGGGGGGCAATCTTCAAACAACGGGTTTATGGGCAGTTCCGTTTAATGTTTACATGTAACATATGCCATCTAATACGTCATAACGGACCCTCACCGTATTTTTTTAATTTAAAAATCCACATCAACATCATTTCCGGTAACTGCCGACGCAGACAGCTCGTATTAATTTGCTAGAACGCGATGCGTTATCCCGGTCTGCGTTTAACGATTCCATACATATTTATGTCAGAATACCTACCCCATAAATATTTATAAAGTTTGGGGTGTGCCTGATCGATATAATGCGGTTTAGGCTTTTCGCTGAATACTTACCAATGTGCTTTTAGTAGCTAGTTTTATTAGCGTCTGCCCGCGACTTCGTCTGCTTGGAGTTACAAGGAGTTTCTAGGAAAATAAGAACTCCATAAAATGGGTAATATGTGGTAAAGTATGGGTAATGACGACCTCTGTGGCCGAGTGGTGTACGCACCAGCTTTCAAGGTGCCGCTACCTATCTCTGGAGGTCCTGGGATCGATTTCCGGTTTGATAAATATAGAAAACGAACTTTTTAATATGTCCTCGGGTCTGGTGTATGTGGAATACTCGCCCTTTTTTCTTTTATCTATGCTACGTGCTCAAGCTACAGTTTGGCAATGGAACAATGTATGTGATGGTATCTACAATATAAATTTCTAATAGTATTTTCATAAGTTGGCTTCGGCTAACTAGTCTAAGTTTACAGTTATTGTTATCTTAAAAATATTGAAAATAAAGTATTAGTAGAAATCGACCCGTCTCACAACAAGTTCCTTTTTTGATAGGTAAGTACCTATGAAATAAGTACAAATTTTAACCTGTAGGTACCTATGACACTCGTGACATGCAATGAAGCATATGAATATGAATAATAACCGTGACGGTCAACTGCATAAAGTTTTATCACAACAATAATTTTTGGTTATTTGATAATATTAATATGAAAACCGCATATTTTCAATACGTAATTTTAATGTTAATTATCAATTTTTTTTAAACCTCTAACGTACCTTTTTAATTAAACAAAGGCTTGTTTTTACTGTTTCTTATGCCTTCAGAGAAATTTACAAATCCCAAACGTACTATGAATAGTATTTCGTTCATTAAACTTTTTAGGGATTCGTTTTGATAAAAAGCCTATTTTAGTCAGTTTTTTACCAGATAATCAGGAATTTGATTTGCTTTTCAAATGGCATCTTTTCTATCCATGCTCATTTATATAATTATTTTGTTTGTCCGTCTTTTACGTCAAAACGGAGCAACGGATAACGTGATGTTATGGGGATAGTTTGGCAGCTGGAGAGTGACATATGGTCCTATTTTTTCCCGAAAAGCATTATACTCCCGCGGGATAACGTCGTGTAGTGAACGCGGGCGAAGCCGAGAGTGGAAGGCTAGTAAATAATATAACTATATAGCGAGTTTCTTGCCGGTTCTTCTCGCTACAAGGTCTCCTGCCGTAGGATTTGCGAACCGATGGCGTAGCTTCATTGACGTTCATAAGTGTTGTTAAACAAACCTAAATTGAATAAACGATATTGAATTTTGAATTTTTTTGAATTGAACTGTTATAACAAATTATTTTTCGTATATCATTTGCGATATTTTTAAAGTAGATTTCAATCACTTTTACCCAGAGAATTATTAGTGTACATATTTTTACAGACCGGCAGACTATACGTACGGTTGAATTAGCACCGCGAAGAAAATAGAAAAAAAGGATTTTTCCCTCAAAGAGTATCGTGTTGCTTTAGTGAAAACTCCGATGACTCGGAAAATTAATCTCAGTTGCAATGCTTTACATTGAAATGAGTAGAGACACAGAGGACCGTGAAAAATTTCAATTTATATTCTAAAGATTTAAATCTGCGAGTATTTTCAGGTTTGGTTCAACAAATTTTTCGCTTGGATTAAATTTTGGTGTAGAGAAAAATACGAAATGAAATTATAAATTAAAACTTTTTGTAAGAGAAGTTTATATATTGGTATGTTTAAAAAAAACACTGCGATTACAAAAAGTTGAAATCATTATGTTTTGACACTTTGTAGTTAATGCTTCTATATAATACTATTTTTTTTTTAATCCACAACGGGTTTAGCACTTAGCCTTCATCACACCTGATGTTAAGTGGTGATAAGGCTGAAAGGTGGAAGCGCACTACTCCCGGAATCCTCTATCACTGAGGAACTGGCTATCTTATCTCTAACTGCCGGAACACAATAATGCTGAAAGCATCATTGTTATGGCGTCAGACTTAGATAAGATGGTGGTAGCTAGCCAGGCGGACTAAGAACAAGTCCTGCCACCAACCAAACCGAACACAATTTGTACCCCCACTGGGAATCGAACCCGGGACCTCTTGGTCTGAAATCGGTGGTGTGAACCACTAGACCACAGAGGCGGTTTCAGCCGCGTGGACTAAACGACGATATTCCGCGGGAACATAATGTTTTTCCGGAATAAAAAGTACAGCATTATGACACTCTCCAGCTTCCAAACTATCCCCTTACCAAAATTGACGTCGATCCGTTGCTCAGTTTTGACGCGAAAGACGGACAAACAAACTAACACAATTTCACATTTATAATATTACATAATGAGTATGGATACAGGTGCGACATTACGTATTTAGTAAACTTTTAAATTAACAACAGCAATACTAATAAATTATTATTGGCCAATCACAATGCAGTTTCATATCTCCGCAGTTCTTCTACGGGACTGGATTATATAGTTAATTTTCCGTAAACACCCTTACTTTTTATTGCGCCAGAAAAACGTAATTTATACAGCTAACCTATTTGGGGGACACTGCAGTATCCATAAAAGTTGCTAACAGCTTAGGGATAACGTTTCACTTCCGTTTTGGGGTAAAAAATGAATCGCTCATCCTATCAAAAAGTTTTGATGGAAAGGCTTGCAAATATGGGGGTGAGGGTAAGGGGATCTTTTATACAATAAAACTAGTGACATCAAACTGTGAAAGGGTCATATGAAGTATAAAAATGTTCCTAACGGCGTAGATATATTATTACTTAAAACTTTGGGTTTACTATTTAATAATAAACTATTTTCGTCTAGTAAATGTTTGTTGCGCAATCACGCCAAAACGGCTTAACGGCTTTGGCTGAAATTTGGGACACAGATACTTTGTACCCTGGAGAGGAACATAGGCTAATTTTCATCCCGGAAAAATATCACACTCCCGCGGGATAACGTTGTGTAGTCCACGCGGGCGAAACCGCGGGCGAAAAGCTAGTAGGCTATAATGTTATCCCGCTTTTCCCACGGGAACGAGAACCATACACGGGCAAAACCGTGGGAAGCCACTTGTCAAATAATAAATACATCAAAATGTATCTGATAAAATTTATACTTATTTATATTACAAGCTTGAATCGTCCTACTGCTGGGCAAATGCCTCTTCACCTTCCTTCTATTTCCCACGGTCTCTATCGTTATCAGCCTTCAATATGGGCGTCAAAACATTATCATTAACATCGAAGTCAATCCAGTCCATAAAAAGATAACTTACTATTCACTATAATAATTCTGTTGAGATATAGTTTCGGAGTGAAATATAGTGATATTAAAATATTCGAGTAGTAAATCAACCTTTGAGTAAATATTATTCTTGTCAGAATCTCTTGAAAGTCACTCCAATCAGCTGACATTGTCTGGGAACATTTCTATACCTACCTTTGATTGTGTTAGCTACTTATTTTCATTCCAATTGGTACCGACAGGAGACTTGGTAGGGGTCAAATATTTTCAACTGATTTTAAGCTCTAGAACCGTGAATATTATTAAATAAAAAGACAAAGCTACTTTAAGGTGATAGTTTTATGTAATCTATATTTACTTAATACCCACCAATCCGCACTGAGCCCGCGTGGTGGGTCATGGCTCATTCTCCTTATCCATCCATAAGGAAGGCCAGTGCCCCAGCAGTGAGGACATTAAATGGCTGATGATGATGATGATGATGATGATACTTACTTAAAATTTGCAAAGAAAAAAATTGATTTTTTTTCTTTGTTTTGTTTTAATGAATAAACTCAAAAACTAAACCGATTATAAAAGTTCTTTGGCCATTACTATGCAACATTCTTTGGTGAAGACGAGGCCGTGCACATAGTCGTTTTTATTTACTCCTGTGGCCGTGCCGGTCGCCGCGATGCTTGTTGTTCCGTCACAGATTAGTAAATAGGTTCCTCGCTTATGGCGGAAATACACGGTTCACTTTTGCCTTTCAATTTGGATGAAGCAACCAAATTGAACAGTGTAAACGTAGTGAATCATTCAATGTCAATGTGCGCCTGTATTTCTTCGCCTTTCAACCAAAGTGAATCAATTTGGTTGAACCGTGTAATAGTACCGTGTAATCCCTAGACTTTTTCACAAAAAAAAAAGGAATTTGACAAAAAAAATGAAAAAAATACGGACTGGATTTGAACCGAGGTCTTCTGGCTTCAATGACGCCCGTTTTATAATCTGAGCTATAACATCTTTGGAAACGGTGGCGAAATTTGCCTTCGTATTCTAATGACATTGTAACAGTTTTACGATCAGCATGACAAACCCGAGAAGAGTTTTGTCTACTTCGAAAGTCTATAATTGACAGCCGAACAAAAGATTTGTCTACGATGAAATGTCATTTTTGACGTTTCGATGTAGACAAAACCTTTCTCGAGTTCGTCATGCTACCCGTGCTGGTCACGTGTCCGTCTTACGAATTTTCAATCTGACGGTCACGTGTCCTGACGCGAGCTTAATATTTTTTACCCATCACAAAAAGTGCACAACGCCCCGCAAAATAAGTTTTCACTTCAAAAATAAAGTTCACCTGAAAAACAGTTGTGTATATCTGTGCATAGGAAGCCCGTTATTTCATAGCAGAAACGGGCATTAAGAACGGCCTCCACTAATCCGCCAGTTTATATCAACCGCTCAAATATCGTACACAATAGCTACCAAACACAGCTACGTTATCCGATGTATAAACAAGACAATCGAGAGCCAAGTATTGAATAAAACATAGAACAATCGGTCCAGGAATTTGTACGTGAATAAATTGGCCACCCTAAATGTCGGAGGGATTCAATTGTTCGCCAAAACTATTTCGAAGTTTCGCAGGTAACATTGTTTAGGCATTTTGGCTCCCTGTGCGAGTTTTAAATTAAATTTTCCTGTTTTGCCCCGATTATTGGGCGAGTTGGGAGGGCAGTCCGCTAAATATTCTAATATGGAAGGTCAAGGAGGTTTCATGTTGAGGATAAAAAAATCTGATTTAGTATTATTCGAGTTTTCAGAGAAAATGACGACAAGGTTTGACTGGATGATTAGCTAAAAGGTATAGAAAATATTTCAAATATTGCAGTGATTTTTCGGGCATCACCTGGAAATCAGCGTCCACTTGTAATGGCAATAGCTGAGGTTAGCTAAGGTCTTCTAGCTTTTAATGGTTCTACTATTTCGATTATGTAAACATGTTCTTTGACTATTGAGTCATGTAAATAAAACACTTTCACGGATTTTTTTCAAGCAATTTCAAAGCGTGAAAAAAATCCGTGAAAGTGTTTTATTTATATGAACAGTTCGCGCAGAAATCTAAGATGTGTTTATTGCGTCATGCTTAAAAATAGCTACCTCTTTTAAAAATAGCTATTGCTCAATAGGCTCACATGATATATGAAGGTACAATAATTTCTAAAGGAAATTATTTCGTGGAGTTAATATTTACGGGTGGTTAAGCCTCTGATAAGAAGGCACCGTGACGCAGAACAATCGAGGGTATATGGACGAATATTATTTATATACGTTCTCATTGGCCTTCTATCCCGTAATTATGTCTAAGTACAGTTGGCAGAATAATTTTATTGTAGGTATAAGGTACAATATCTATCTATATATATAAAAGAAAGTCGCGCCGGGTCAGCTAGTTTTAAATAAATAAATTTTCTTCCTATAGGTATTACTGGAAAACCAAGCTACTACAATGATATGTGATCAAAGGAACTTCAAAAGTGAAGTTCGATCATTATTATATGAGTCGCTTCATTCGAAGATATTATTCACCACGTAGTTCCCCTAACCTACAGGGTAACGAAACGCACGTTCAGAGATTTCCCTTGCTTTTTTTTTTTTTTTTTGTTTTAGCTAGCTACTCTGTGTTCCCACTCCAGCGTCTATATTCAATGTTAATTAATTCGTCATTCTGTTTGGAGATCATTGTTCTTGCAATAAAGGTAAAGGGTTGGGTGGGTAGGGTGTAATATCTTCGAATGAAGCGACTCATATAATAATGATCGAACTTCACTTTTGAAGTTCCTTTGATCACATATTATATTTCGTCGCTTCATTCTTCAGATATTATTCACCACGTAGATCTTTAGAGAAGAATACCTTTTGCAAGAACTCTGCAGCTTTTATTATATGATTAATCATTATAATCAAGGTAAGTATAAAAAAGGTACCTAAGTATTTTTATATTTTTGTGAGTGGGGAATAGAAAAATAAAAACCTGTATAAATCATTATAATTGTTTTATTTATTACCTTTCATCACACTGGCTTTGATAATGCCATTCATTTTCAATATGTTATTATAAAATTAAGAGCGTAAACAAACTGATTCTGCAAAATTATTATGAACAATCAGATTTAATTTATAAAATCGGGCAAAAGTATTAAGATTTGCCCAACCTGCCGTTTTTCTTATTGTGTCTATGCACACCCCTGCTAAACTAGCTGTGGAGGTAGACGCATGTCGCGTACTATGCGCTGTAAACACTGAAGTGTCTACACCACTTTCTGCCAATATAGACTTTATCCACCTGCTAATTGTTTGCGATGATACATTTCGATGGGGCTTTTTGATAGTTAATAATAAACCAGTATTATTGTCTTGTCTCATATTTTTAGTACAATCAATATAATCTAATAGTATTGTAGCAGGGCAAATAGATTTATTTTCCATGAAAAAAGGTAAAAATAGAAGTGGCTGTTCCCTTCCGGGAGCTGAAGTTTTTATTATATCAGTAATAGAAATTGAAACCCCATTCGAAAGTACTTGGATATTATCTAGTTTTATCAGGGATATTGTTTGAACTCGCTGTGCAGTGCAAAGCGCCAATAATACTACTAATTTTTTTGATAACTTTTCAAAACTAATATCTTTGTTCGGATACCAACGAGAAATAAGATTAAGGACTAACTGTGGATCCCATGTATGATGATATTTGGGTCTTAAGGGTTTTAATTTATACACACCCTTGAGGAGGCGTTTTATAGACTCGTCAGAACCTATATTGTTTCCAAGAAGCAGTGACAATGCTGATCTATGAGAGTTGAGCGTACCATAGCTAGCTCCTTTTTTGAACTCGCATGTTAGAAATGATATAACTTGGGCTACTGAGCCTCGAAAAAAATCTATTTGTTTTTCCGAACAAAAAAGCCACCATAATTTGTAGCATACGTTGTATTGCTTTTTTGTGTTGTTGGAAAGCGACGAGAGCATCAAATCCATTGCTTCTGATGGAATACCAAGTCTGGTGAACGCCTGATTGAGAGTATCGCTGCAGCCAGCGTAAGATGATCTTGCAGTCGGTGTGGGATGTGATTCCTGAAACAGGATTGAAGAACATTGTCACTAGGTTTGAAATATATTACGTCAGAAATAATGAGACTTTTCAATAAGGGATACCATGGCTGTGAGGGCCATTCAGGGTATACGAAAATTCCGCAAGCTTGCTCATTAACGATTTTATGCAGACATTTTAATATAAGGGCAAAAGGTGGAAATGCATAAAAGTACGTATCACTCCACTGGATGGTAAACGCATCGACACATAAGGCGTTCGGGTCTGGTAACCAGGAAACATACACATCGCATTTTGCATTTGTTCGAGATGCAAACAGGTCAATATCAGGCACTCCGAAATTATAATAATATTGAATGCTTTGTATGACAAACCCCATTCTGTATCAGGATTAATTTTCCTTGATTCAAAATCTGCTTCTTTATTGTCCTTAGTATTTATATAAGATCCGAACAGCATGATATTGCGACTTTCACACCACTGCCATATTTTTCTGGCTAAGTCATTTAAATGAGGGAATTGTATGCTTCCCATACGATTCACGTAACTCAAGGCAGTCGTGTTGTCAATCCTTAATAATATTGCACAATTTGACATCTTAATAGCTAATGTTTTTAATGCAAAAAATACTGCTAAAAGTTCCAAATAATTAATGTGGAATGATTGTTCGTTCTCCTTCCAAGCACCATGAACACGACCATTTTTACAATAGGCGCCCCAGCCTGTCATTGAGGCGTCCGTAAAGATTTCTAAAGCATATGAATCTTTCGCGTTAAGGTCATTGTAATTTTTATTAATATTGTCTTTCCACCAGTATAAGTCTTCTAAAATACATGATGGAAGGACAATTTTGCTATCATAATTATGATTATTTTTATTCAACATTATATATTTTTGTCTTTCTAAAATTTTTGTATATAACCAGCCATATTTTATTGCTGGGCAGGCTGCTATTAATACTCCTATGAGTTGCGAATATTCCCTAATAGTACATGGCGGTAGGAGACAAAATCTTTCAACCAATTGTGTAATTTTTGAACGTTTGTCATTTGGTAATGAAATAATCAACTGATTGGAATTGAATATAAACCCTAAATATTTACACTCATTCTGAGGTTGTAATGAACTTTTAGTATAATTAATTACAAAACCAAGACATGTTAGTACTTGTAAAGTCCTTTTGACATTATTTAAGCAGTCATCGTAATCCTTACCTATACAAAGGATGTCATCCAAGAATATTACGGATTGAAATCCTTGATTTCTTAGATATTGAACAACTACCCTCAAAATTTTTGTAAATATTCTGGGTGCGATAGATAGGCCATAGGGCATCGCATTAAACTCATACGTTACTAATTTAGAATTAAGGTCATCGAAATTAAAGCGTAAGTATTTTCGGAATTTTTCATTAACCGGCACTAATAGATAGGCTTCTTTAAGATCTATAGTCGCAAAGAAACAATCCTTAAAAATAAGTTTTGATACGGTCCTATAATCTTCCATTTTAAAATGGGAGTTGGCTACATGTTTATTAAGAGATTTAAGGTTTAAAATAAACCTCTTATCACCATTCGATTTCGGTGCTAAAAAGATTTTTGATATGTACTGATCCGGAAGTGGTTCGCAAACTGTTATAGCTCCTAGATCTAAAAGTTTATTTATAGCTAATTGCATATCATATTTTTCTTGTTCCGAAAAATAAGTAGGAGCAACCTTAGTTTGATAGAAAACATCTTTGAAAGGAATGTCGATGCCATGCTTAATCCATTTTAAAATAAGAGGATTATTGGTTATCTTTTGCTCTTTTCAAAATAATGTTGGAGTTTTCCCGCGTGTACCTGCGTTATGGGCGCTGCTGTCGAGCCACTCCCCGAACTTTGTTCTGGTTGAATCTCGATTGTGGCGGCGGAGCAGGTGGTGGTATCGCCGATCGCTGGGTGGTCCTCTTCATCCCGCCACGCCCCCCCCTGTTCGATTGGAAACGGGGAGGGCCCTGCCGGTTTCCCTGGTTGCTGGTCCAGGTTGATGATTGAGATGTAGACGGTTTCGGAGTAACTGGTACATTCTTTTTAATATGTTGACTTTGTTGGACAATAGCTTTGGAAGCTTTTATATTTTCGGAAAGTTTATTCCCAAACAAAGTCTCATCCCGTTCAGTAACCTGCACGAGCTGTAAAAAGGACTTATCTAAGCTAGGCGTTATAAATCTTTTTCTGGTTTCGGTATTTTGCTGGTGAAGGTCGCAAAGTAAACGACACCCATCACTTATGAATTTTATAGCATCCACTTTATTATCTTTGGTAAGCAAAAGATTTAGGCCCCTGCTCACTGCAGTTATCCCTATTCCTAATTGTTGTTGTGACACTGCCATTTTCTTGTCGCGGTATCTACCCGACTCCGGAATGGCTGCCAGCATCTCGGGATTTAAAGTAGGAGACTTTAAAAGCGTGCAGTTTTCGGGTATCAGGTACTCCTTGAGTGTCTTATCACGATTTTCCTTCGGCATACCTTTTTTCAGAATAGGTGTGAAAATTTTTGACAAACTGTCATTAATTTTTTCTCCGAAATCCGGTGAGTCATCCGTGATTTCTCCGAGAGCTGCCAAGATGCTGGGGTCTAGCTCTGGAGCTGTACTGACGGTGTCGTCTTTGGCAGGAGCGTCAACTACAGGTTCAGTTGGTTGAAGTTCATTTGCCGCACTAGGTTCTGCCAGTAATGGCGATTCATCTTGTATTTCGAGATCTTGTGTTAGTAAAGGCTCAGGTTCTTCCATATCTGGTAAGATTGTCGTTGGTGAGTAAACGATCTCCGTGCCTGTAATCAAGACAGGGCACAAGTTAATAACGTAGGTATAAGTTATAACGTTTGTGAACTTATTTTTGTTAAAAAATTATTTAACACCTTCAACAGAATACATTTTGCATTTGTTTAATTGTGTTTTATTAACCTTCGTGTTGTTATCTCGAACAACCTCCCGGTAAACAAAAAAGGGCGGCAAAAGGAAAAAATACTCGTATTTTCCAAATAAAGGACAAAAATGGCGGAATTAATCCGTTTATACCTTTGTATTGACATCGCGGTCAATCTCTTGGCTTAATAACACCCTCGTGTTACCATCGCGGGCAACCTCCAGGTTAAATAAGAATATTTTATTCACTTTGATATTTTGAATAATAAAGGTGAGTACTTACAGTTATTGGTTTCTGCATCTGACGATGAACCGCTGAATCGAACTCGCTTCTTTTGAAGCTTTTTTATTTTTCGTTTATAATGTTCAATTTTATCCTCAGCACTACGCTTCGGCATGGTTTGAAGATGAAAAAACGTTACAGATATATTGTATTATAAGAACACGTCCGTTCGTTACCGCGCACGAAAAAGGAATGACGAATTAATTAACATTGAATATAGACGCTGGAGTGGGAACACAGAGTAGCTAGCTAAAACAAAAAAAAAAAAAAAAGCAAGGGAAATCTCTGAACGTGCGTTTCGTTACCCTGTAGGTTAGGGGAACTACGTGGTGAATAATATCTGAAGAATGAAGCGACGAAATATAATGAAAAATCAACGTAACAATTAGTCTCATGACAGCCTCCGACAAGGCTGTAAAAGTGGCCAAGTTCTGGGCTGCAACAATAAGTATGGTGACAATTTTTTTATGTACATACCTACTATATAATGAACTCTCAAAAATAGTTACATTATTGGTAAAAAAAATATTTCGCTAGCATGAAAACTTCCTGAGATATCAAAGTTTGAAATGCACACAATTTGGACTCAACCAAAAACGCTCCTCCATACAAACGGCTACTAAATTGTGACGTCATGATGTAAGTAGATCATCTCCTAAAATACCTGTTTTATGTACTAATTAAAATTTTGTGGTGTATAAAACCGATCTACAAGTCACTGTAAAAGATTAATATTTGTTCACGTTTTTTATTATTATTTCGTTATTTTATTCATCAGTTATTAATCATCATCCTTATTTAGTGTCTGCCATATGTCCGCCATTGAGACGCTCAGAAGAATAACTTAACCATCAGCTTGCGAGGAGTTTGGCACTGCAGTGGTTAGCGCGTTAAATCTGTGGTCGGTCAAGGTATGATGTTACCAACATGTTACCAACATTTTATTATTTAGAGCTCTTCCATGTAGCATCTGTAGTTGTAGTTGTTAACAACTACCAAGGCCCTTTTGACCCACTTGGTAGACTATGACCATTCTCCATAACCTTATAGATAAGGCAGACCTGCCCCCCGTACCGCCTAAGCACCGTCGCACGTCGGCTTGAAGCTGATTACGACGCATCTTGCCACCCTTGTCGTGCCATACTAAATGTGTTACGATATGACAAAGATGGCACGATGCGTCGTAATCGTAATCAAGCCGACGGTGCTTAGGCGTGCCCCAGCAGTGGCACCATTAAAATTACAGATGTGGGTTTGCCCGCTGAATATAATAGCGAGTTAGTTACATCTGTTAGCAGTTGGCACAGATCACATTTCAGCCCAGCTGGCACCTGATCACCCATCCCGTGCTTTTGCCAAAACGTTATCTTTATACAAACAAATTAATAATAGGTAATATTACACACCATCACATACATTGTCCAAGTAGACCAACATTAAGTACCTAGCATATAATAACTAACTATGTTATCGAAAATGGAAACAACGACGGATATTATCACATACACCAAGACACGAGAAAACTTCCTGACTAGTAGATCTTGCATGCACACTACGAGATTCTTTTTTGACTCTTTTCTGACTGTCAAAGTGATTTTGTCCCAGTCACATCATCATCATCATCATGTCAGCCGAAAGACGCTTACTGCCGGACATAGACCTCCCTCACGGATCTCCACAACGATCGGTCCTTTACTAGATCGTCGGTCCACCTTGTAGGGGGCCTGCCCACGGAACGTCGTCCGGTACGCGGTCGCCATTCGAGAACCTTATCGACCCAACGGCCATCGGTTCTCCGCGCTATGTGTCCCGCCCACTGCCACTTCAAGTTGATGCGATGTCACTTCGAGCGATGTCGGTTGTTTTAGTTCTCCTGCGGATCTCATCATTTCTGATTCAATCGAGCAGGGAAATACCAAGCATCGCTCTCTCCATTGCTTGCTGGGTGCCTTTGAGCCTTCTTATAAGACCCATAGTAATAGCATACTTTCACATAAGTGAATATTCGCTAAAATAAGCGAGACAGCAACACGTGCTGTCACGGATGACATCGAACCTCAGAGATACCAGCACCTTGAAAACCGGTGCGTATACCACTTGACCACCGAGCTCGTCAATAAATAATATTGTAGCATAAGTTATGGTCACCCATCCCGTGCCTAGCCTTTGCCAAAGCCGCTTAATATTCGTTATCTTTTCATCGAACACTTTAACCAAAGATTAAAGCAACCCTTTTCGCTGACTGTACACATAATGTATCGTGTCGAATAGGCTCACGTATCAGAGTGGGAATTCTCCGGAAATTCATTCACATTCGTAATGGCGTCGAGTTATAGCCGCTGTGATTTATTATAGAAATATGAGATACGCTCCTACGCACGCCATCCTCTAAGACGAAACTAATAGCTGTATGGGTGCGTTTGTACTGTCTGTACCATAGACTTAGAAATTGAAACGAATGGACACAAAATAAAACAATTTTTACGTTTAACTAACGCATGTTTTAGTTGTTTATATTTAAGTCTTCTTTTAAGTTGTTTTGGATTTCCCGACGTTTTGTCGCCTTTCCGTAGTAACGGGTGATCACCAGTAACCAACGGCGACCCGGGCTAAAATCTAAGATATGCTTAAATGGACACAAAATATACTTTGTTCAATGAATCATGTGTCCTACCTATGACAGCAAAAATATCATTCAGGCAAAACAAACAGTTCTTTATGCATTTTATAAGCTTATGCTGGAAAATTAGACCCTATTCCTCGTTCTGAAACAACATTATACTTTGATTGAATAAGCTGTCATAGGACCCATGCTTCATTGAACAAAGTATAATAATTTATAGTTACTCGTACTTAGTATGATAACGGTATTTTTTTCATCCCCATTTTTTATTGGTTCTTTGGAATAAAAACGGCTAGAGAGTTAATATTAACCAAAAATAATTTATTCTCTTACATGAATGAATGAATGTAAGAAACTTTAATTGAGAGATCCGTTTGATTGTAGCTCTATGGACTATACGCTTAATACATCCTTTAATGCCATAAGTGGTTACATAAGGGTGATAAAATGAACCCTGTGTTGCATATTCTATGGTATTTGTAAAACCAACTTGTTTCATGCAAACGCAGGGGTTAAAAGGGTAAAGGGGGCTAACTAATGTTTAAAAATTTATAAAAAGGTTGATGCAATATTGGTTTTAGTTCTAGTTGAAAATGGTAAAGAGAATTTTGGGACCTGCTAATATTGATGGTTCACACCATCAAAAGATAATGATTTCAATTTGTCAAGATCAATAATGTGACCCCATTATTGACATCAGAAGACAATGTTGTATATAACATAAATTTTGGTCTAGATGGTATTGTACTGTTCTGTAGAACAGCTGATATTTTTTTCGAGATTTCGTGATGTCTGGCTCTAAAGTACAAGTTGTTCCTATTAATGAACATATTCATTACTGAAATACGTGTACTTATAAAAAATATGGTGTTTATTCGTTTTTAAAAACACATAACAGAAACGTTTAAATCTGTATTTTGATATTACAGATTTGATAGCCAAATTTATTAAAGAAGAAAAATAATCTAATAATTGCTTGACAGGAAAAAGTATGACTTCAAGAACACAACACTCGAATCATTTTCAGCATAGGTAGTTAACTTAAAGATTCAGATTGCTCACAAGAAGTGGGGTACGGAACACTCCCTTATTTAGGGCACTCAATACGAGCGAGGCATACGTACAATAAAAACCTACATCAGGACGCACAATACAGCGGATACGTCGGATCCACGTACTTCAGGGTATTCATGCTAGGGCTGCCTACGTGAAACATATATAACAAATACTCTGCGAGCGTCTAGTAGGGTTACTCTTATAGCAATCCCAATTGACCGCCATGTTTTTGAGTAGCTCATGCTATTATTAGAGCAAAACATCCAGCGTTGTTTTTAAATGCTGGATGAGTATAGCCGCGACTCGTGCTCGAAATCCAAAACTAGGAGAGGCCGATGTCCAGCCAGTGAACATGAATAGATTGATGATGATGGGGAAAGCAAAACCATGCAAAATGGTTCCTTTTCCCTAGTGTATATCGGGATAAATCATAAGGTTATTTTATAGACTAAAATTTATCTATTTGCTAAATTCATCCATAGCCTAACGGCTATTGGATGTCAATCAAGTTATCATAAAAAACATTAATCCTTACTTATACATTTAACCTTTAACTGGTGACCTGGAGTTAGTAGTGCGTATTTGGTGACACGACGTATACGAGACGTCAATGAAAAAAAAGGGGAAACAAAAAAGTGATTAACAGACAATTAATTTTAAGTCAACCATTTAAGAATACATATATTAATATAAATAATAATTAAATATGAATCAAAACAAACAACAGGTTTTTTCATAAAAACAGTTTTTAATATGTATGGAACTTTTCTTTAAAAAAATAGGAACAAACTTAAAATGGGCCTTCTTGCACTGAAAAATATAATTTGAAACCCTCTTAACATTATTTTTAGATTATTTAGATACTAATCAACAAAACATAGTAGGTAAAGTTAGCCTTAGATACAATAATAAAAAAACTACAAACATCAAACATCGCTTACTAGGAATGGCTATCACATATTTGCTGATTAATTGATGATTGATTTGCTGATTGAATGATTAGACATCACATATTTGCTTACAGCAGTTTAAGCCCATAGGTGTATCACAGTAAGTACATGAGAACCTAGTACGTCATTTTATACAGCTAGGCCAAATGGTACAAGTTTTTTTAGCCCCAAGATGGTTTGGGGCATGGCAGAAGCTGGTTTACGTGGTAAGTCGTCAACATCAATTACTCTCTTTATAGCTCGTGGGAGTAGTTTCTCATTATAAACCCGGTAATATGAAATATATTGTGTAATTGAGTCCTGGCCGATCTTGAAGGTGATTGCGAGAATCATTTGAATCTATTACGCCCCCAGCAAGCGACAAGCTGGTGGCTTCCACTGTCGTTTGGTTGCTGTTACTCTGTGGTGCTTTTCATGGACGGCCCACCACTGTTGCTTGTATCCCCTGTAGCTTGAGGACTATTTCGGGTGATCTACCTTAGTTCCTCAGGACGCTGTTCTTCAACAGCCGTGCTGTTGTTTTCGTCTCCAGATTGCACAGATTTGCTATCATGCTCAATTTCTAAAACGAATTCAGGGTCGTCTAAATCGTCATCAAAAATGCTGCACTCGACGTCACTCTTTCCTAACAACTCTTGTGATATATCACGCTGCCTAACAACCCTTCTTCTTTTAGCAGAGCTGGGTTGTTCATCGTCAGACATTCTATAAAAAAATACAACACATTACTACCGCTGTGACATTTCCCAGACACTATGAACTTGTGTACAGTAACAGTGAGGTGACGTACTACAGACACATAGGTAAAATATACATTAGTACTGACCTGACGTCTGTGAGACGGCGAGAGCTCCACACAGGTAACACGAGAGTCGTTGCGCGGGTGCGACTACTACTGAGTGAAGGTGCGAGGTGAATGCGGAAGGTACCGAGGTGGGTGGGAGGAAGCGGCAAAACGGCGAAGAGAAATATCAAAAAAACGAAACGCGGTGTCTGAGAGACGGGCAGGTCACCAGTTAAAGGTTAAAGTAGTAAGTAAGTACCTATTTATTATTTATGCAGTAGCAAAAATGTTGGTAACCCTGCTGGAATGTGCCTTTGTGAGTCAAGATTCGTTTATTCCATTTAGGCACTGAGTAGGGATGAAAGTTTAGTTTCGTTAACTATTTTAGCAGTTCGCTGTTTGTGAACTAGTATTACAATAAATAATGTCTATGAACTTAAATTCAAAAGCCTATTTCACTATGTAAAACCGTCTCAAACGTCCCTTCACTTCAATTATTGAACCAAGTTGGTAAAGAAATATCTCGGTTATCGGCAAAATAAAAAAAAGACTAATTTCTAATTGAGTAGTTTGAAAGATTCAAGTCTACATTTAAACAAATTATGAAGTTTTTAACAACTTACTTTGCATTTGCAGTCCATGAGCAACTCCGTATTCACAAAATTCATCATTCATCTTATCTAAGTCTGGGGCTATAAGCAATGATGTTTTCAAGATTATTGTGTTCCGGCAGTTACAGATAAGACAGCCAGTTCCTCAGTGATTGAGGATTTCGGGAGTCGTGCGCTTCCACCTTCAGCCTTATTATCATTTAACATCAGGTGTGATGAAGGCTAAGTGCGGGCAGCACTTGGCCGTTGTGTATATGTCGCAGGCGGATGGTTGAATCCACTGGATGGTAAAGTATGGCAGCATGTACCCCTCGGAAGTCCTGTAGGACACGTGATAGGTTAGAAATTTAAGGCGATCGCGAAGCGCCGCGAAGCGATCGTCTTAAATTTCGTGGTTTTTTTGTGACTCCGTCAACTTATGGGAAGATAAAATAGCTTACGGATAACATGATCGGCCTAGGCAATTAATTGAATGGCGGATTCAACCATTGGGCTGCGACATATTATATATCAAAATGCAGCTTACATCTCACATATTGAACATAGTCCATTTCAATAAATATTCTCCGTTATTGCGCTGTCCTGCAATTTTAATTGACTTATCGAGTTCTGATATTGCTATGCCATCTACAATGATAATTAAAATCTTTATTAAGCTTAAATTTTAGCGATCGCAATTTTTATGGTTATACTTAAATGATTTTAAAACTTTTATAATTGTTGAGTACTCAAATGATCGACAACACATTATGATTTATTTTTAATTGATATCCTGCAGTTTGATGTACATATTTTTAAATATTTTAATACAAAACCTATGACTTATTTTTAATTGATATCCTGCAGTTTGATGTACTTATTTAAAAATATTTTAATTCTAATAATACACCATTAAATTTTAATTAGCATAAATATTTTAGGGGATGGAATCGCGAAAAAAAAATCAGCTGTTCCTTACAAAAGTACAACATCGAGTACGTTAGTAATATTATAGTATTCTTTGATCGAGTCGACTGAAATGTATGGAACAGCTGATTTTTTTTTCGCGATTCCATGGTTGGCCCCATAGTGGAAGTTGTTCATATTGATGGGCACTAACATCCCCTAAAATATTTATGCTAATTAAAATTTAGTGGTGTATATCTCCAGAATTAACATTTATTAAAAATGTTATCTTTAATTTAAACTTAACAGAATACCTACCTAAAACATAATCTGCAACAGTGTCAGATTCAGACTCTGAATTATCTCTCTAGGGTTTAGATTTATCACAATAAAATTGCACTGGCCATGGCCAGTCACTTGGAAGCTTTGAAGAATGGTCTTTAAGGATCTCTGAAGAAGACTTTCTTCTTGAAGAAGAAGTTCTTTGCAGAGGAACTATAACGACTTCTTGCGACGACCTCCGTGGCCGAGTGGTGTATGCACTTTTCAAGGTGCCGGTATCTCTAGAAGTCCCCAGGTTCGATTTGATTGAAATCGAACTTTTTAATATTTTCTCGGGTCTGAATGTACCTATGTGGTATTAGTGTAAATGTGGTATGTTGTAAACAACCCGTCGTTGTTTCCAGTTACCATAATACTACTGCTGAAGCTATTATAGTTTGGTATTGGAGCAAAGTATGTGATGGGGTATGTGACGTTGAAATCGCGAAAAAAAATCAGCTGTTCCCATGCTGTTCCATAGAAAATTTGAAATCGAACAGATCTAAATGTATGGAACAACTGTTTTTTTTCTCGCGATTTCAATATTGGTACCGTAGTAAAAATTCTTTGTATGCCTGATTACATTGACCCCTTAAAATTCCGTCGACTTTTTTTTTACAACACCTTATATACTGGGGACTTTTTTATGTTAGTGCAAACGGTTTTTATTTATGATTCAAAACATCATTTATCTCGAATTCTTACGTATTTATACACATAGTCAATACATGTGTACAATGTGAAAGTATCGTGCATCGACTGCGATAATATCAATATCCTTGGGCTCACGCTTCATTCCCCATGGCTGGCCAATTCGCCTCGCAAACAGAATAAATAGAAAACATACAAGCACAATACAGAAACCCGGGATTTACATAAAACCATTGATCACTATGTTGACCGCCGTTCGGATTGGGGTTCCGCAATAAATCCGAGAAACGGTCTCGTACATCACGACGCACCGATGTTAGATGGATGGCATTGTGTGCTCTCATAGGGTGATTTTTCATTTTTACGGCATGCCAAGTGATAGGGGATGATGGGAGATAACGATGAATAGGTAAACATGTTAGGGTCTGTTGGCGCGAGAATGGCTGGGGTAACTAACGGCTCTCGGTGTTAATGGACTACGGGATTTGTGCGGTGCTTACGTGACGTCGTCGTCTATTTATGACGATGTAGGTCACGGCACAGATGCGTGGAAACTGCTGATGTTGTTGCTAATTAAAGTTTGAGAGATTTGACGATAAATTTCTAACCGAATATGCAGATTGCTGTTGAAGTTAATTAAAAAGCAAAACATTTTAGTCAGAAACCACATATTGACCAACAAGCGCCGGCTTTTATTAACCGACTTCTAAATCAAAAAGGAGGAGGTTCTCTATTCGTCTGTATGTATGTTTTTTTTTTTTTGTGTATGTCTACCGATTACTCGAAGACGGCTGAACCGATTGAAATGGTTCAAACGTTATTACATCAGGTTGGTTTCCAAGTTGGTCCCACTTTTTGAAATTTTGAAATCAGTTCAGTAGTTTTCAGGAAATCTTGAAAATACTGTCGTTTTCGTTACCACTTTATGTGAATTTAATACGTATCTTTAGGCATAACTCCTTTGTTTATAAACCGATTTAGATGATTCTTGTTTTGTTAAAAAGTGGATACCTCAAGGTATTTTAACCGACTTCGAAAAAGGAGGTTTTCAGTTTGATCACATACCTATTTACCAGAAAACACGTAAATTGCCTGCACGATGCACTTAAAAGAGAGAAATAAAAATTATTTTTATAAAAAAATAAAACCGCCTTCAAAAAAACCACATAAAAAAAGTAAAAAATAATTCCTCACCAAATAAATAACGTAAGTACTTTGAAGTCGGGCGGGTATTAACAAAAACAACAAAAAATTGTACATGTTTCACGCCCGACTTCAAAGTACTTACGTTATTTATTTGGTGAGGAATTATTTTTTACTTTTTTTATGTGGTTTTTTTGAAGGCGGTTTTAAATAATATAAAATAAAAGCAATTTTCTAGAAAAACACAACGGGCATTTTTTTTGTAAATAACGTCGAATCTTTTCTGAATACCTTTACTACCTATTTGTAAAATACGAAGTTTTAAAAAGGGTTTGAATAAAAATGGCCTTTTTAAACAAACCCCGATCCGATTCATGCCAATAAAAACAACAGAGACACTTTACAGAAGATTAATTGCTTAGTCATTATATTTTTCATATTTTTGCGAAAATAGTTAGCGAATGTAACTAACATTCAAATATAAGTTATGGCAGATACTTCGAACTATTGTTAAAGTTGAAGGTCTTGTGTAGATACAAAGCAGATGCTTAAAGTTCAACTGGAGCATGCTTCAAAAGGGCATCTTGAAGCACTCGGTTGCTATAGTGTAATGCCACTTTGGAACTTGACTCATAGTTCGGAGACTATTGTGCTTCGACTTAAGAGCACTGTAATTTACTTCTAGATTTTCATTCTATTGCTCTTGAGTTAGAAACAATTTAGGAATTCTAAGATATTTGAGAAGTAGCTAGTGGTTTGATTCAACAACTTGGTGTACGGTAATCAATTAATATAAAAAAAATCCCCTTTGAAACAGACATCGATATAAAGGATAGACGTTTTGCATCGATCCACCCACATGATGTAGGTACTACAATTAATGATCTAAAAAGAACTCCAAAACAACTCGGACCAAAATTTGAATGACAATAACGCAACGTAAACAAATCACTTCGGAAGACTTATATAATGCGAAATTTTATCGGATCAGCAAGAACCCAAAGAACGTCTTTATAAAGCATTCAATGGAGAAACTTTCGTCTATCAATCGCAACTGGCAATACGTTTAACTGTATTACGGCTTGTTCCAAAAATACTGCAGCCAAAAATCCGACGATAAGGCCTATCGGGAGCATCCGAGCAACAATTTGGAAGTCGATTTAACTTGGACCTTCCTGAACAATCTCCTTGCGAGCCCCAGGCAAAATTTATTTCCCATATCTGGGAAACAAAGCGTTTCCCTTCGCTCCTCAATTGCGAAATGCCGCGAACTTTTCGATTATTCCGATTAGGTACGCGGTTCTTGTTTTGATTTTGTGAAGCTTTGCAGCGTTTTAGGTTAAGTTGTTTTGCTTTTGTATTGGTGAAGTTCAAAAGGCAAATTCGTTTCGATTTTTTGTAATGAATGTCTTTGCCATTTTTTTTGACTTATTATTGTTCAGTTTCGTGGTCTACAGCAGTTTGTACTTATTAGATTCTTGCTTTGTAATCTTATTTAAAATTATCCTTGTCTACTATATATTTTTGATTTTTTTAACTTTGTTTTCCCGAATTTTCAGCATTTATTTATTGACTAGGCTATACACAGTATTCTTTGATTTGCATCTCTCAAAATCTTAACTTTACTAAGTTGACCTATCGCTCAAAGTACCTAAGCAACAAATTGACGCGAACAGATGTATTAAACCTTTTGATAACTCATATAACAATTATTACGACTTTGACCAAAGTGGAAAAAGTGCCAAATTCTTTAGTGAATGCAATAGAATATGGAATGTTTCACCCACGATTAACTTTGTAGCTGTATCTGGCACGGTATTGGGCCGTCAAAATCTATGGACCGAGGTTGGGCACGATCCAAACTGACTCCCAAATGACAGGCGGGATCTAACGAAAGATAGCACCAGTATATTCTCTTTGAATGACATCTTGAGGCATGAAGCTCGACTTAATATTAAGTCGAGCTTCATGTCTTGAGGCAAACCATTTTAGAACAACGACGACTTAAATGAAAACAAAAGTCGATTTTTAGTCGATTGGCTCGATGATGACACATTTGTTGATTATCCTGCGCTTGAGGGGCTTTATATAAAAAATGGAAAAAAACATAATGATGAACATTTTGAGGTGTCATTATTTATTTATATCAGTGTTATTTTCAAAGCACTGTTATCCACAAATTCAATAAATTTAACAATTAAAAACACGACTGACAACACTAAAAAACAAGAAAAAACAAGCTTTCTTTGCAGTCGGGGGAGAATGCTGTAGTATACTTAAATTTACAAGGTATAAAAACATATGTACCTAAGTATATGAGATTCTTTTTAAGCCATGAATTTTCATCAATGACGTATCATTAGAAGCATTAAATTACTTCGAGTGACACCAGCTATGATATAGCCGGTATATGTGTAATTTAATGTTTCTAATGATACCTCAAAGATGAAAATCCGTGGCTTAAAAAGAAAGTCATATGCTTAGGTACATAATTAACCCTAAACACATTACACTCGTTTGGGCAGTTGTGTAATAAAAAAATACATATACTTAACTGAATGCCACCTGTACAAAGTCACGGTTGGCTACTAGTTTTAAGCTTATTTTTCGAACATTAGGTATAAATAATTTTGCTCTATACGTTATATTAGGCAAGTATAGTATACCCTACCATTTGCTTTTGAATAACATGACATCAATAACTACTGCCATAAGTTATTTAAATTTTTAGTTTATTGCATTCACAATGCCATGAGATGGGATTGTGAGACGTGTCGATTTTTTTATAATAAAAATTGCACTGTGAATGCAAAAAATGAATAATTTCAATAACTTGCAATAGTAATTTCATCTTTAGCGATTGCCAAATACCTGGAAAGGTATTTCATTCGTGTGTGATGGTAGTAATATCTTCACATTGATGACATTAACGCTGACTATACAGCGCGTAAGAAGTACTGCCATAAGATTTACTACGGTACGGTACGATACAGTCAATGCTCAACTTTGTTTGCGACATAGATAATAGAGCTATAGATCTATAGTTGAGTAATGGTATGGATATTATCTGATTTATTATATTCTATCTATACGCTTAAAATATTGAATGAATGTTTTATATATATTCATGAATACATTATTTGTATTTGATTGAATTAGGCGTCACTTGGCGGAAGTCTATTGTAAAAAAGAGAAATATAATGTAGCTTACTTCCGCAAAACACAACATGCAAGATGTGCATGCCGAATGTTGCGAAGCATTCGGTGCTGGTTTTCGCACTGTTCCGGGTTGGGGTGAAACACGTGTAGAGTAGTCTAATCGGTGAAGGTGCAAGATGTGTCGCTGTCTTGCTATCTGGAGTTGCAGGTATTGTGCACCGATAGTTTCGTGGCGTGCATGTGCATTTTTTGCGGGCGGGCGGGCGGTACCTTATTTGTGTTCCATAATATCACAGAATATATAATAGTACCTACTAAAGATAATATTACGAATATTTTAAGAACTACGTATTCTAAACCAAATATTTACTACAATATTGTTTTTGGTATTTTTCGAGGTTAGGTAGTGGCACAGTTTTTGCAAATAGGTAGTAAAGTAATAAAGTCATACAGCATGTTTTACTTATAACTAATAGTAAAAGTAAATATCTTATTTGCTGGTTTGTCTAGTTAAAATTATTGGGCAAGGGTACGACTTTTTCCTTGTTTTTGCAATACGCCTAACTCGAAATATAAAGATAGATATGAATTTGTAAACCAGCAACACTAGTCTGATTTGATTTTGAGTCCCACGATGATATTATTGTTCCTCAACACTAAGCTTATTTCAACGACACAATCGTTGTTACAACAACAACCGATGGTTTGCTAGATGACACTAATACTACAGAACAGGCGGGAGCGACACGGGTGGTATTAAATGAGAGCCCTTGTTTGTACAGCCAGGCAAATACACCCGGTCGGCACATTCTTGCTGTTTGTATGGGATCATCCTGTCGCATTATTATAGACTAGGATTGTTTGATCGGAATTTGTCTTTCTTTTAGTAATTTATCCTAACGTAGGTTAGACAACGTGTACACTAAGCCTTAACGTTTGTAGATACTAGTGCTAGGTAGTTTATTTTTTAACAATTTATGTTTTGAAAAATGTTAAATGAAGTATTTAAAAAAAACGACCCGTCTCACAACTACCTGCGATGGGACTCGAACCCACGACCTTTCCGGACAACTGCTCTAACCACTGAGCTACGGAGTCGTTTAGAGCAGTGGTTAGAGCAGTTGTCCGGAAAGCGAAAGGTCGTGGGTTCGAGTCCCATCGGAGCTAGTTGAGACGGGTCGATTTTTACTAAATACTTCATTTTCCATTTTTCAGTAAGTAATAAAAATTACATTGTGAATGCACAAAACTAAAAATTAAAATAAAATAATGTTTTGTTTGAAAATGAATGAAAATGAAATGAAAATGATAAAATAAATTTTTCTTCATATTTAGTTGTCTTGTTTACCCACCTTTTGAATCAAATACTTCTTTAGTTTATATTGACCTGGTTGTTATTATTTTTCATTTGTGACGACCTCCATGGGCGAGTGGTGCACGCACCGGTTTTCATTTATCACCATTATTCATGTGGTTTCATGTGACCAATTCTTGAGGTCCCGGGTTCGATTCAAAGTCGGGTAAATATTGAAAACGAACTTTGCAATATTTCCTCGAGTCTGGGTGTATGTGGTGTTACCCGTCGTTGTCTCCAATTTTCATAATACTAGTACTCGAGCTACTACTTATAGTTTAGTATTGGAACAATATATGTGATAGTGCCCAATATTTATAATTATTATTTATTTATAGGAAAAATGTGATAGTAAAAAACCACGAGCCCTATAAGTAGCTTTCAGGCGGGATTCGAACCCGCGCCTCCGGGAATCCGGCCCGATGCTCTGACCACCTGAGCTACCGAAAGGCTTACACGACTCGTCGAATTTTGCTATCACTTGTTACGCTGTAGGCCAGCGTTGCTTCATCAATGTGAGGAAACCCTCGCATCCGAAAGAAACATTTTTACAAATGTTTAACAATCGATTAAGATGAAACAGCCATATTGAGATTTTATATTATTTTTATGCATTCACAATGCAATTTTGTAAGTATAGGAAAAATGTGATAGTAAAAAACCACGAGCCCTATAAGTAGCTTTCAGGCGGGATTCGAACCCGCGCCTCCGGGAATCCGGCACGATGCTCTGACCAACTAAGCTACCGAAAGGCTTACACGACTCGTCGAATTTACTGTACTGTACTACTGTATGTACTTACAACATTGCATTGTGAATGCATAAAAATAATATAAAATCTCAATATGGCTGTTTCATCTTAATCGATTGTTAAACATTTGTAAAAATGTTTCTTTCGGATGCGAGGGTTTCCTCACATTGATAAAGCAACGCTGGCCTACAGCGTAACAAGTGATAGCAAAATTCGACGAGTCGTGTAAGCCTTTCGGTAGCTTAGCTGGTCAGAGCATCGGGCCGGATTCCCGGAGGCGCGGGTTCGAATCCCGCCTGAAAGCTACTTATAGGGCTCGTGGTTTTTTACTATCACATTTTTCCTATACTTACAAAATTGCATTGTGAATGCATAAAAATAATATAAAATCTCAATATGGCTGTTTCATCTTAATCGATTGTTAAACATTTGTAAAAATGTTTCTTTCGGATGCGAGGGTTTCCTCACATTGATAAAGCAACGCTGGCCTACAGCGTAACAAGTGATAGCAAAATTCGACGAGTCGTGTAAGCCTTTCGGTAGCTTAGTAGGTAGTTGGTCAGAGCATCGGGCCGGATTCCCGGAGGCGCGGGTTCGAATCCCGCCTGAAAGCTACTTATAGGGCTCGTGGTTTTTTACTATCACATTTTTCCTATACTTACAAAATTGCATTGTGAATGCATAAAAATAATATAAAATCTATTATTTATTTGTTAGCTTAATTATTGAAGTCGACTTAGGACCACGATTATAGATTGGAATTCTTGAAAAAAAAACATATCATTATTAAAACACCTGTTGACTCTCGATTCATAAAAGAATTTCACTTTATCCAAAGCTGAAATTCTTAGAAACGAGAGTTCGCTTGATATTACAAAACATTGCGAGCAAGTCACAGTACATGAAGAATTCCGTCTCTCACCGTGATATATCGAAGATGATTCAGAAAGAATATATAATGGCTGTAAGCACGAACAAAGAGCTTTTCTAACAAAATGTTGTAAGAACTATGTTTTTATATATTTTGCACTTACCTTTTCAGTTTGAAAAATGATTTAAGTATTTTAGAAATAAGTTTATTGTAAAGACTTTGTTTTTATGACAAGCTTTTTTGTTGACAGTACTTTTATAATGTATTGTCATCGAAACTAAACCTGTATGCAAAGTTTCAGCTCGATCGGACACTGGGAAGTGGGCCAAATTTAGCTTGCAAGATTTGTCCCCCACTAACTAACTTACAAACTAACTAACAAGGCAAGTTAAATAAAAGCTTGTAAAAATGCATACTTAACAACTACAAACTAGATTATGTTAAGCTTTATGTTTGTTGTAACTCTAGCAAAATGCTTTTTTAAACGACTTTACAGGTGTTATACAGAGAGCAATTCAAATACTTTTTAAAACTTTTCGTCTTGGGTTAGCTTGAATCCCTCGCTGCACTCAGGACTCCATTTTAATTCCCTTGCTTCGCTCAGGAATTAACTTGTAACACCCTCGCTACGCTCGGGAATTAAATCTGGAGTCCCCCATTTACTCAGCATTCAATATCGCGCCCGTGACATAAACAGTGTTTTATCCCCTCGGTGTATAATCTACTAGGTACTATATCATCATTTCAAAATAGTATTAGAATGTTTTATATTCTTAAAGTCAAAAGTTTACCTTCTCACTTTGAATTATGAGTACCTATTACAACTGATTCATTCAAATTACTTTTGGCGTAAAATTGATACTATATTAATAAGTAGTATTTTAAACTGGCCCGCTGTTGCCTAGAACGACAGATCTCTTCTCAAGTGTAGTTAGCAAGGGATGAATGTATTCGTTGCATGTATTTGCATACCTTTCTAACTATACTTGAGAAGAAATCTCTAGAATACGGGCTTTAGTTTTTATAGGTATTTTTAATAGGAATGTTTTGGAACAACTTTAATCTCAAGTTTACCTTTCCACTTTGAATCACGAGTATTTTTGATACAATCAAATAACTTTAAGCTTTGAGTTCCAATTACGATTTGCCGTTACTTAGTTCCACAGCAATGCTCGAGCTATTTCCAACGCCTACCACAAATTGCATAAATTCATTTAACAACTAAACTACAATTTCGATGGTACAGCGACCCGAAGTGGATCTTGGCTTCCGATAACAAAGTGCGCCGTTCTTTTCTGTTCTGTGCCAGGTTTGACCAGTTGGGCACGGCAAGCTCTTTCAGATCTTTGGCGACTTCGTCTTTCCAGCGATACCTCGGGAGACCCACCGGGTGACGTCCAGTTGGTTGCCGAAGATATGCTATTCTTGCAGCACGATCCTGAACCATCCATTCAACGTGGCCAAGCCAGCGAAGTCGGGCAACTTTTATTTCTCCGATGATGTTTGGTTCGGCCACCAGCTCTTCTATCTCCAGGTTGCGTCTTTGCCTCCACTCCCCGTCCTCTCCTCTTGTTGGTCCCAGAATCCTTCGTAGAATCTTTCGCTCTGCTACTAAGAGCTTATTCTCTTCCTTTAACGTCAGTGTCCATGTTTCACACCCGTACATTAAAATTGGTCTGATGACGGTTTTGTAGACCTGTAAACTAGTGTTTCGGCTTATCAATTTGGACACCAATACGATTGTGGAGAGCTGCGGAGCATCTTATTGCGTTGATTGTGCGGATATCAATTTCATTTTCCCTTTGATTAGTAGTAAATAAATAAATTCATATGCATGCACCTCTTTCTATTACGATCCTGTGAGTGGCTGTCTTAGCTTGCCCAACTATGGCCACAGATGTCGTTTGATTTATATGAGTACGCCATAGCCTTTGGAACGAAATGAGACTTTATGAACTTGTTGATATTTCAGGCAAAAATTGGCAAAATGATGTGTTTATTTTTTGTTACCTTTCCACTTTGAATCGTGAGTATTACAACTGATTCAATCAAATAACTTAAGCTTTGAGTTCCAATTACGATTTTCCGTTACTCAGTTCCACAGCAATGCTCGAGCTATCTCCAACGTCTACCACAAATGAGTACGCCATAGCCTTTGGTACGAAATGAGACTATTTTAATTTGTAGATATTTCGGGTAAAAATATGAAAAAATGTTGTGCGTATGTTTTGTTTATAAGTACTTAGTTATCAATATTTACCTGTCCACTTTGAATCATGAGTATTACAACAGATTCAATCAAACAACTTAAGCTTTGAGTTCCAATTACGATTTACCGTGACTCAGTTCCACAGCAATGCTCGAGCTATCTCCAACGTCTACCACAAATTGCATAAATTCATATGCATGCACCTAACTCTATTATGATCCTGCTGCGGGTAGCTGTCTTAGCTTGCCCAACTGTGGCCACATACGTCGCCTGATTTATATGAGAACATTACAACAGCTTTTGGCGTGGAATTGAAACTATACTAATTTGTTGTTGATTATTAAATTATTTTTACATACATTTATTCATTCACAATGCAATTTTTATAAATAATAAGTGTTTAGTAAAAACTTCTGACAAGCTTTTTGCTGACTGTACTTTAATATTGTATTGTCGTCTGAACCAAAACTGTATACAAAATTTCAGCTCCATCGGTAACTGGGAAGTGGGTCAAATTAAGCTTGCAAGATTTGTCCCCCACCAACTAACATACTAACTAACTAAAAAGCTTGTAAAAATGAAATATTAGAAAAACCAACCCATCCTTCAAGTACAAGTAGAATCGAACCCATCGAAATCATTTGAGTGTCGAGGGTGGTAGTATCTCGCTGGATACACAGCGCGTGAGAAGCTTCCTCTAACGACACCGTAGATCAGCGCCACAGCGGTTAGAGCATTCGCCCGGACAGTGAAAGGTTCCGGGTTCTATTCCCGACAGAGCTTCTTGAAGGATATGATGTTTTTTGGTGCTTATTAATATTTACTTATTTGATTTTCACTACTTTTGGTATAATGATTATAATACTAACGGACCTACTACGCTTCGTCCACATGAAATTTGGTTATATCGTGCATCCAGTTTCCTATTCTGGAAATTGTATGAATAAAAGGTAAGTAGATTTCTTTCTTACATTTTTTATGTATCTCTTTGCCAAATTTCACAAGAATCTAATGTATCTATTCCATAAATTATATTAGTAAGAATTCTATTAAATTTACACTTATTTGATAGCTTATGTTAATACTTACAGCTTATTTGGAAATATATGTTTTGTTTTACAACTCGTACCTACTTATTTCTTTTATTCAATACACACATATATATGTTACCGGCTTAACCGAAATTTTTTGTACAAACTAGTTTTTCGTGGGCCAAATCAGTTCACCGCGTTGACATTTCAAAGAGCGACTTTGCCTCGGAAGTCCTGTAGAACACGTGATAGGTTAGAAATTTAACCTATCTAGGGCTTAGGATTTAATTTTGCTTGATTTAATTGCCTTTAAAGGACGATGCGACAAAACGTCCCTCCAAAACCCATTTCGGAGCAACAGATTTAAAATGTATATCATGTGAAAGATATTATTATAGTGACAACTTTTTACTATTGCGACAACCCTAAAATGTTTGGGAATTGTGGGAAAATATTATTTTAATTTTTTTTTATTTATTTATTTATTTAATTTGCAGTGGGCGCCGTTCGGCTGACATGATGTGGGCGCCGTTCGGCTGACATGATGATGATGATGATGATGATTATTATTTATTACAAAAGTAACACCTACGTTAACAAAAATTCTTTGATTTTTACATTGAATATAGCTATTATCTCTTTTTTTTTGTGTAACAATCCCGGTTTATCCTATCCCCTAACTAAAGGATGATGAACTGATTTGGCTTAGGAGAAACTAGTTTGTCCTAAAGTCGGGTTTGGCCGGTAACATATACACATACTTAAAACTTTGTATTCCAAACATATTTATTTTGAATACTGACGTCACAAAGAATTCCTCCTGAGGATTTGGAAAGAAGCTTCGCCTGTTCTCTCATAAATGTTTAAGTAGATTCGATACTACTGAATTGTTCATGACTTGTGGGTTGTGCCGCTTCATGCCTTTCAAAAAGAAGATTTGAGTCCCAAGCACGTGTTGGTTCATCGAAATAAAGCTAGCGAGCTCGTTCGATATGATCTGTTGTTTTCAAGTGGTTCTGATTTTAAAATAACAAGCTTATTAATCTGAGCAGTAATTATTCTGATGTGGTTATAAAATATTATTAAAATGCTAGATTATAAATTCATTGTGGCTAAAATGGTACAGTTGTTCCACAACTCTCTTACGTTCTGAAACGGCATTGACATTAGATTAAAAATAATAATATAATTTAATTTTAGAATCAAATGGAACTATAATGTTACCATTATGTTTGATCTTGTTTTCGAACCAGCCGGTAACTGTAAATTTTTATTTGTAATGGTTCCTGCGATTCAGGCCTAGAGTCTTGTGCAGTAGCCGCTGTTAAAAAACTGTTTCCCCATAAGTACGTAAAAATTAATGAACATCTATATTTAACACTAGTTTATAAGAATTGAATTTATTTAGGTTAAATGTTTTTTTGTTTCGTTGTGGAGATCCTTGGGGGAGGCCTATGCCCAGCAGTGGGCGTCTTACGGTTGAAATGATGAAATGTTTTTTGGAAATATAGTCTTGAAAAAAATTATTGAATTAATGTCAAATGTCAAAAATAAGGACTTCATTGCAAGACAGTAAGGTTCACCTGAGGCAAAGAATATATACACTTACGCGAAAAGAAACGACACTTAAGCATGTGTGCACGTAAAATCGCTTGCGGCTATGTGTGGGTGTCTGGATGTGAGCGGGGGCTGTGAGAGGCGCGCGGGGCGGGGAACGGGCAGTCGGTGAATGCCTTGGCCTAGGGCTGGCGCAATCTTCATACATTCAAATGGGAACTACTAGGAAGCCAGAAAATGCGAAAGTTGTTGACAATATTATTGAGAGCATAAATTTTTATTTGGGCGATTATTGATTCACTCACTCAGTGTTTCTGTCGCTAATAATAAAAGTTGATTGAAAATTGAACGTGTCTATCATTACCTAAATGTTCTTACACAAGTTAACATTATATAACATCCTATGTGTAATCTTCTTTGGCATACCTACGTCAACCCTACCGTCGGCTAAATGTCACCGGCGCGCTCGAACTCTCACGTACACGGAGTGTCACCGCTGTGCCTGAGGTTCACTGATTCAATGTTTGACATTAATTTAATAATTGGCTATTAGCCTTGAACCCGTGGCCTAGCCTACGTTGACTAAACGACGTGACGTTATCATGCGGGAATGAGATACTTTTCCGGGATGAAAAGTAGCATATGACACTCTCAAGCTCCAGAAACTAACCCCATACCAAAAATCACGTCGATCTGTTGCTCCGTTTGGACGTGAAAGACGAAAAAACAAACAAACACACTTTCACATTTAAGTATAATGTTAGTATGGATTGGAAAATGTTTTAAATATAAGGGGGTTGATTTAAAAAGATTAGACAGATAAATTTATATTTTACATGAGCCTTTACAATTGGCTTATTTAATAATGTGATGTTTACAAAATTAAAAACCCAAGAATTGTATTAGGTACTATAGTTTGCGGATGATGGTTAACTTACATCTCAAAAAAAAAACTTCTTCAAAAATGTTACTAGTTTATCTAATTTTAAATTAAGGTAGAATATCAATTTATTAAAAATAATATGTAGTACCTCGGATAATACAAGTGCGTGCATTTACACTTACTAGTGCTCAAACTACTTTACTAGGTGTATTATTTATTTTGTACAGTATTATTTATTTTGTATGGCTGATGATACTGATTATAATTATGTACCTCAAAGAGAATTTACATCTTTGAAGATGTTCATACTCCGCCCAAATTTTTTAACAACTTCTTCTACGATGTTATCCCAACGAAAATCTAAAGACAAAGAAATATCCTTTTATGTTAAGGGACAGTCTCCACGTGACCTTCCGTCGTCCAATCCCGTGGGAAATCTCCCTTGTCTCGAGTGAGATATGAAACGACTTGGAGTAATGTTTGTTCCATCTAGATTAGGCTTAGATTCACATAATAATATTGCGTCAGCGATATATGACTTATAAGCTTAGCGGGTCTCATTTAGGACGGCAAACGTAATACTCACATACTTAAGGAAGTTATTATTTCAGCGAATGCTGGTTCATACTAGAGAAATTTAATATGGCCACTTAATTTGTTTGGCTGCCTTATAATAAATTGAAAGATTTCGCTGAAAATTTCGTCTTGAATGCATATCGTTGTTACTAAAATGACTAAGTATATACTGAAAAACAAAGACTTTAGTTTTATAAAGCTTGTAAAGTTATATATGTTACAGTCAAAACATTATTAACCGGTAAAATTAGTCAATAAGGTTATTGACTGGGTGTGTCGGTCGAAACCCTTATTGACTGATTATATCTGAGAAAATCAGTCAATAAGGATTTTGACCGACACCCTCAATCAATAACCTTACCGTAGAACCGGGTTACTTTGACCCTAGGGGGTAACTTTGTCTCACATTTGAAAACAGTATAAACATATCGTCCTGTGGTATGAACTTTTATCTATCAGCTGCAGGCCATTGTAGAAGGATTAAGAGAGGTATTATTATGCTCAGTTGATTATTGTATTGCAAAACAAAAAGTTTAAAAAATATTCTATTTTGGGTCAAAGTTACCCCCTAGGGTCAAAGTAACCCGGTTCTACGGTATTGACTGGATTTTTTCAGTCAAAAGTGGTTTTGACCGATGCCCGTAGTCGAAAACAGTTTTGACTACAAAAATCAGTTAACAAGCGTCTCGCGACAGTAAGCTCACGGCTGCGTTGACATTTCAGAGGTGAAAACAATTCATAAGTTGCGTTAAAAAAAAACCACGAAATTTAATGTCTGGGTGTATGGGGTAAAAATACCCGTCGTTGTTTCCAATTTTATTTTCATAACACTCTAGTGCTCAAGCTGCTACAGTTTGATATTGATACAATGTATGTGATGGTGTCCAATATTATTTGGTTTTGTTATCATTTTGCTTTGCTCAAGCATTTATTACATAAAACAGCTCTTTTGTCTGGCATAGCAATTTCGCAGACTGATGATACAACGTGATAGAATTGACAATGTGAGCTTAAGGAGAGATGCTAGTAATAGTCTACGATACTCAAAGAACTAGCTGCTAATACCTTCTAGTCACGCAGACCAGACCCACTTTAATAGATCTCATCAATTTTCCGAACACTCAGACGATTCTTTATTATTCTCGTAAAATGCTTGAAACGCTTCAAGTGTATTTATGCCGTAACAAAACACGAGAAGCACTCAAATGTAATTCTATCAACCTCTTTAGTTCACAACAAGTTTAAGTAAAGCACTTTGTCAGTGGTTTTTTAATAAGCGCACTTTATTATTTGCTGCGTCAGAATTAAGGCTTCAATCATTTTGAGGATAAATTAACGTTAAGAATTCTTTTCAAACTAAGCTATTTTTGGAACAACAGCAATAAAAAAGTCGCATTCAATCCTTTTGCTTTTATTTCACTAGATAGGTATGTACCTGTAAAACATGTGTTTTGTTACTTTTTATATTTTGATATTAGTTTCATCTTTCAATAAATTTTATTAAACCTATTTAAATGTGATTAAGTAAGTAGTTTCATCCTTCAATTTAATAAAACTATTTAAATGAACAGTGGGCGTCGTTCGGCTGACATAATGATGATGATGAAATGAACAGTAGCCGTAGCACGAAAAACTATCGTTATGGTTATCGAATAGTAAACTATACCTACCATCTTTCAAAAGCTGTCAAAGTGCTGCTATCAATAATGTATTGAATTTCAGTTTCTTATACGACCGAAGGAGGCTCAGGGACCGTATTCTGAAACGCTAATCCGAAACTTCGGTTAGGCCCCTATCACTCGATTCTATCCCAACTAGAGAGTGAGCGGGACGGGTATACCGAAGTTTCGGGCTTTACGTTAGTAGGCCCTCAGTTTGTACAAAATAATACGATCACGATAACCGTTACCATTACGACAGTTTTTCGTGCTAGAGCGACTACGACTGTTTGTACTGTGCCGGCGCTTTTATTTAAGTGAATCCAAGGCTTTTGGAAGAGCTGTGTAGCGCAGTGGTTGGTACGTTTGGTCTGATTTTGGCGGTCAGGTGAATTTTGCAATGGTATCGATCTTTGCGAAATTCGACCCATAGAAAAAATCGACCCGTCTCACAACCAGCTCCGATGGGACTCGAACCCACGACCTTTCGCTTTCCGGGCGACTGCTCTGCGACTACGACCGCTCAGAGCAGTCGCCCGGAAAGCGAAAGATCGTGGGTTCGAGTCCCATCGGAGCTGGTTGTGAGACGGGTCGATTTTTTCTAAATACTTCATTTTCCATTTTTCTATAATAAAAATTGTATTGTGAATGCAAAAAACTAAAAATTAAAATAGCTTTTATTTAACTTGACATGTTAGTTAGTTTGTTATTTCCTTAAGTAGTGGGGGACAAATCTTGCAAGCTTAATTTGATCCACTTCCCAGTGTCCGATGAAGCTGAAATTTTGTATAGGTACAGGTTTGGTTTAGATGACAATACAATATTTAAGTACAGTCAGCAAAAAGCTTGTCATGAAAAAGATATTTTTTTTTAACTTATGAACGCGTTGCATCTTTTCTAAAACGAAAATTCATTTAAAAACTTTTTTAATATACTCAACGGGGTAGCACTTAGCCTTCATCACACCTGATGTTAAGTGGTGATAAGGCTGAAACTGGAAGCGCACTACTCCCAGACTTTTCAAAGTTCAATTACTGAGGAACTGGCTCTCTCATCTCTTACTGCCGAAAATTAATATTGTTAAAACATCATTGTTATGGCGTCAGATTTTGATAACATGGTGGTAGCTAGCCAGTCATACTAAGAACAAGCCCAACCACCAACCAAACCTAATACAATATGTACCTACCCCTACCTGGAAATCGAACCCGGGACCTCTGGGTCTGAAACCGGCGGTGTGAACCACTAGACCACAGAGGCGGTAAACTATTCGTGATATACTGACCCCGCAATGGCATTGAAAAAGAAAAACAAACATATCACGTATTTTCCCACAGGAGTAGGGCAGAGATCACTTTCTTTCCCCTACGATCCTTACATATTTCAATTGGGAAAAGGGCCCAAAATATAACAATAAACTCCGTTCCGAATGTCGTAAAGACTTTGGAGGCCGAATCTCCATCAAAACCAGTATTAACCAGTTATCCTCTTTATCGCAGTCCTGGAATATAAAACCCCCGCACGAAGCTCAAACATTGCTCTACGCAAACAGTGTGTTTGTTCACGTTGGGCAAACAATTTGTGCGGTCTTAGCTCGGTTTCACGCCGCCTGACCTCTTTCAGACTTGTGCTTGGCGGATCATACGCTGGTACGCATGAAGGTGTGTCACGCGTGAGTGCAGAGTTTAAAGTTTTGGCATTGTCGAATAAACTCGGATAGGTTACGCTTCAAGATTTAGCTATGCCATGTATGAAAATGAATGTGATAACGTCAAAGGCCGCCCACAAATAAGCTATATCGATTACGTGTCTAAGGGCCCTTCCACACGACGTATTTCGTGCGCGCGTATGTATCGATACAAACGCATGTCGAACGCTCAGCGAACTCAAGTCCCCTTATTACAAAACGTGGACTAAAGTTAGACCTGGTTTAAAATTCATGCTAATTCTGTCTTTCATTTAGAAAATGAAAGTGACAGCACCAGTTTAGTACCAGTTTTAAACCAGGACTATTTTAGTCCACGTTTTGTAATAAGGGGGAAGGAAACCAGCAAGTTATAACCTTACACACGATCCTTGCGTTTGTATCTATACAAACGCCACGTTTAACGAACACAACCAGGACGCGCATTTGGATCGCGGCTGAAATTTGGACACAGATACTTTGTAGCCTGGAAAGGAACATAGGCTACTTTTTATCCCGGAAAAATATCACACTCCCGCGGAATAACGTCGTGTTGTCCATGCGGGTGAAGCCGCGGGCGGAAAGCTAGTTAGAAGATATAAGTAAGTCTTCTAGTCGAAGTATACATAAACTAAGTCCAATAACCCACCTTCTGTCGCAGTCGGGTAAAAAAGCAAATTAAACTATACAGATTTACAAGAGAATAATATAAAGAGAAATGAAATAAAACATTTTCTTTTTAAAACTGCATTGAAACCGGAACTAGAGAACTTAAAAAACCAATTCATCACTTGATAGCACTTCGCTCCCGAACTGGAAGCCTCCACGCAAAAGCTTTCGAGAACCCTCAGACTTCAGCTTCAGAATTGGCACAATTGCAACCCAGCACTGAATAAATAGATAAAGCCGCTTTTTAATTATTCAAATGTCCCTGTATACCAATCGCGATTTGCCAAGCCAAAATCCACTCTAACACAAAACGATAAAGTTTTATTTCAATAAAAGCTTTAAGCAAACTCTCCGCTCAAAAATATCGGTACTTTATTAAGCGTTTTGCGAGTTTCAGCTGCATTTGGAAGTAATAACATTTAAAGCTATTTACTGCTTCTGTTAAAGCTGATGAGTTTTTTGCGCCTGTTTTTCTTGTCAGTTAAAAGATGTCCATAACAGGTGGTAGGTAAAAAAATGTTGGACGATTCATAAGCATTAATTTTATTTAATCTATATGAATAAAAATTTATTGACTTTGACTTTGACTTTGACTGGAGTTGAAAAGTTTTGTCGGATATTTTATATTAAGCAATTGAAGGGCGCCAACTCGTTCTTTAATTATTATTTTATAATTTTATCTGTAATAAAAATACGAAAAAGATTAAATTAGTTAAAATTATTCATCCTTGTTTCGAATAACAAAAAGGGTATTCACACAAAGATTCCAATTCGAGACTTCCCAAATAATTTTAGAAAACAATAAATAACGCGATCGATCAAAACTTAGGTTCAATAATAGACTGTGACTCTGTTCTTAATGGTTTCAAATAAATTTTATTGAATAGACTTCTAAATTCCATACAGTCATAAACTAAACATCGCATTTCCTTGAGTCGGCAATCGAGTGTCGATTGTTGCAGAAAGTCGAACGAATAGAGGAGAATAGAGGGCCTATTAAGAGACGTCGTGTCGCACATCATCGAACGAAATTCGTTCTTCGATGTGCTTCATTTTAGAGCTTATTTCAGAGCAAACAAGCCTTTTCATTAATTACGAACTTTCACTCGCTACCAGGAGTATGCGCAATTGAAATTGGGAAACCTTGCACACCTAATCGTGACTGCAGCGACATTATGCTACGATATAAAGCAGCGTACTCATCGAGCTGTGTAACACGTAAAGTAACTGTTATTGTATCAAGTGAGTACGTAGCCGCTCGTTCGCAGTAAGCTCGCAGTGAGCCGCCGAGTGTGACCGTGGACGAGCCGTACTCACTTGCAGGTTGATACAGTAACAGTTACGTTACATGACACGTTACGTTACACAACTCGGTGAGTACCCTGCTTAACGCTAGTGATACGTTGCCTGCTGCTGCTATCTGTAGTAGCACTAGTAGCCGACTTAGCAAGAAGTCAGGCTAGTATAAACCTTATGCCTGACAAATACTAAAAAGGTACCTACCGCTAAATTCGGCAATATGACGCAGTTATATTATGTCAAGTACTAACTTAGCAGTAAGTTAGCAGATCTAACATTGTTCGTTTAGGTACGTTTTCTTAGTATACCACCAGTTCAGTTCGACAGTGTCGCTCGCTCGCTGGACGCTCGGAAATTAATATCGTTTCCTGAACGCATCCCGGGTGGACCCGAATAGCATGTTACGATGCATCGATTTAAAACTTGCTATCGTGTTGGTAAGTGTCGATAAATATATCATATATCGTTATCATTTAAGAGGCGTTTTAATTCTTAATTATCATCCGGAAGGTCATCTAAGATAATTTTATGAGCCGACATATTTATATCTATACTATACTATAATATCCTTGAGGGCAAAACGCCAAAGGCATGGGGCAGAAGCGATGTGATGCTGTTTTTCAAGAAGGGTGATAAAACTCTCTTGAAGAACTATAGACCCATCTCGCTTCTGAGCCATATCTATAAGTTGTTTTCGAGAGTCATTACGAATCGTCTCGCTCGCAGGTTCGACGACTTCCAACCTCCCGAACAAGCCGGGTTCCGGAAAGGCTACAGTACCATAGACCACATTCATACGCTGCGGCAAGTTATACAGAAGACCGAAGAGTATAATTTGCCACTTTGCTTGGCGTTCGTGGACTATGAGAAAGCCTTTGATTCGATTGAGACTTGGGCGGTGCTGCAGTCTCTCCAGAGGTGCCAAATAGACTACAGGTACATCGAGGTGCTGAGGTACTTATACCAAAACGCCACCATGTCGGTCCGATTACAGAACCAGAGCTCTAATCCTATCCAACTACAGCGAGGTGTGAGACAGGGAGATGTCATCTCTCCCAAACTGTTCACAGCTGCGTTGGAGGATATTTTTAAGCTGCTGGATTGGAAAGGATGCGGCATCAACATTAATGGCGAGTACCTAACGCACCTACGGTTTGCCGATGATGTAGTTCTTATGGCTGAGACCTTGGAAGACCTGAACACAATGCTCGAAGATCTCGGTAATGCTTCGCAAAGAGTGGGTCTTAAGATGAACATGGACAAGACGAAAATCATGTTCGATGCCCATGTTGCACCCGCTCCAGTTAATGTTGGGAACATTACACTCGAAGTTGTTGACCACTATGTTTACCTAGGACAAACGGTCCAGTTAGGTAAGTCCAACTTTGAGAAAGAGATCTCTCGTCGAATCCAGCTCGGATGGGCAGCGTTTGGGAAGCTCCGGCATATATTCGCGTCCGAAATACCTCAATGTCTCAAGACGAAAGTCTTTGACCAGTGTGTGTTGCCAGTAATGACCTATGGAAGTGAGACGTGGTCTTTTACTATGGGTCTCATAAGAAGGCTCAAAGTCACCCAGCGAGCAATGGAGAGAGCGATGCTTGGTATTTCCCTGCTCGATCGAATCAGAAATGATGAGATCCGCAGGAGAACTAAAACGACCGACATCGCTCGAAGGATTGCATCATTGAAGTGGCAGTGGGCGGGACACATAGCGCGGAGAACTGATGGCCGTTGGGGCGGAAAGGTTCTCGAATGGCGACCGCGTACCGGACGACGTTCCGTGGGCAGGCCCCCTACAAGGTGGACCGACGATCTGGTCAAGGTCGCGGGAAGCCGCTGGATGCGGGCAGCGCAGGACCGATCGTTGTGGAGATCCTTGGGGGAGGCCTATGCCCAGCAGTGGGCGTCGTTCGGCTGACATGATGATGATGATGATACTATAATAATATAAAGAGGAAAGATTTGTATTTTTGTATGTAACGAATAAACTCAAAAAGTACTGGACCGATTTAGAAAATTCTTTCACCGTTAGAAAGCTATAGTCTTCCCGAGTGACATAGGCTATATTTTACCCCGATATTCCCACGGGAACGGGTACCACGCGGGTGAAACCGCAGGCGGCCGCTAGTTGTTTATACTTTGACCTAGAAATAGAAAGGAATAAAACAATTTGTTTCATTTTGGTAAAAGCACTTCTATTTTGTTATGATAGGCAAAGCTGATACAATAATTATAATACTGAATGTGTTGGTTGGCTGACAGTGCAACGTGCATTTTGCCGTTTTTTAAATAATTCACAAACAGTATCCAGCTCGGACGACCAAAATGATAACCTATACATTATTATCTGTTTACATAATCAAGCAGAGTATTGTGTATTTTTGTAGAGCTTTTTGGATAGTTTATCAGTAAGTAGTTCTTTGCAATAGAATCAGTTTGTGCTACCACAAGACTCTTTATAAAAAATATAATTACTTATTTGAAATATAATTTACTAATACACTATCAGATTGACCTTGGAAATTACCATAATAATATTATGTAAATTTTCAAAAGCAAAGGCTCCTCAGTATTGAGGATTCCGGGAGTAGTGCGCTTCCATCTTCAGCCTTATCTTCATTTAACATCAGGTGAGATGAAGGCTAAGGGCCTAAACTGAGTAAAGCGGGCGCCCGTGACGGGCACACGTCGCGTGTCTCCGTCCGTGGACACGCGCGCGGGCTCCGTGGAACCGCATCACATAGCGCTATTGACTGAACAAGCCCGTGCGTGCAACCGTGCTACCGCCTGGCGGGCCCCATCACGGGCACCCGCGCGGGCGACCGTCGCGGGGAAACAGGCCACAAGGCGCGGGCGCGGGGCCCGCCTCCCCGCGACTTTTGCCCGCGCGGGTGCCCGCGACGGAGCACTTTTGTATGGAACCGCGCGGGCGTCCGCGTGACGCAGTTTAGGCCCTAAGTGCTACCCCGTTTGTCGATATAAAAAAAATCACAACACATCTAACTTACAGCTAAATTATCGACACGATACGATACACCCGTCGGAATACCTACGCTACTTTCATATCGATATGCGCGCTTTGAAAAGCACTCAATAAATAACATTTCAAAGCTTAGCACTATAAAACGTGTGCCGTTTTTTTGCATTTATGTACGTTTGAAAGATACGTGGCAGTAATTTGAAATATAGATATTTACTAGCTGACCCGGCAAACGTTATTTTACCATATAAATCATTTCTAGAGATACTAAAATCGCTTTTAAAAATGAGGGTTGATGGTAGAAGGGTGAGATTTAAGGGTATTTTTAGTGCCAAAGAATAAAAAAAAATTCGGAGGAAATTGGTAACAAACACTGTGAAAAGAGAATTTTGTATTTATATTTTTTTTTCATATTTTATTTATTAAATTTTGTTTAACCTTAGGGAAGCCAGGGTCTTTTTTAATGGTCCCATTTTTTATGTAAACAAAGCACACTAAGTGCGCGCTATCACTATCCCGAACATTTGGTTATACTTAGGCGGTCTTTGGTTACATTTATGATAAGCTGACTAACAAAAGCAATAAATTAAAGCTGTTTGACAGTTTTGCGATATGTTTTGTTTTTGTAATCGTCGTTCGAACTTGACCTTTGTGTAAACAAAGAGCATTAGTGCGGTTCATGCAATATTTTTTTTTCACATAGTTTACGATAAAATAACATATAAGAAGTATATATATATTTAGAATCTACATGAAAAACCCTATCGGATAAGAATATGATACGGAAAAACAATTTTTTATTTATTTTTTGAAATGTTCAAAAAACTTATTATACTTATACTTCCGATTTGAAAAAAAATCGAAATTCGAAATTTTTTATTTTTTATTTCTTACGTTTAACATATTATAGTGTATTTTTACAGTACGACGAGTTCATCTCTCTTTTGAACATCGAAAACCGCATACAATACGTATAAAAATTGCTATAGTTACAAAAAAAACAATTGGGGGTAGACGCTTATGGCGTGTTATGCGTGTATACACGCATCTGGCCGTTGAGAGGTATCTTAAAAGCAAAATTATTTTCAGATAAAGCCTCTTCAGCTCAAAAAATAAGCTATGTGTTTTTTTTGCGTTTTCACATTGCGTACGGAAGATTTTCGCAAATTCCCGCGGGCTAACGTCATGTTGGCCACGCAGGCGAAGCCGCGGGCGGAAGGCTAGTAGAATATAAAATTCAATAATGTGACATTACCTAAATAGAATATTATAATATTTCACAGCCAAAGAGGTTCAAATAGAAATCGTTGTAGAATTTATTATAATGTAATAATGACTCTTTAGAATCTTGTGAATGGCTGATTACATTTTAAATCTTGAAGATAGAGTTCGGCACTTTTGATTGTTTACATATTTTTGATTATCGTGTGGATATATGTTTACGATTGTCTTTTCTTTGGACATAAATGAAACTCCAGTTTGTGGCAATAACTTGTTATAATGCTTTAAACTTATAAAAATACAATATTACTTCGGGACAACGATGGCGTCTGTTCGATGACGAATAATGAAGTAGTAGCTATACATAGGTAGGTATATAAGTGCAGGTGAAGATCCTATAGCCGACGTAAAACCACGCGACAGCTGTGACGCATTGCTGTTATAAAAGATGTAGGCGCAAACATCTTCCCGCCCGTTGAAGCTCCAGTCTTCAACCTTGTGTGACATCTAGAAGTGGCAGTGGGCATAGGCGAACCAAAGGTCTTCGCGTGATTCCTCTCTGAGTGTTCACATCAGCAACTCGTGAGATGTTATCAGGACCCGGAAATAATTTATGGATGCGTCCAAGTCGCCAACACAATGGCGGCAAATTATCTTCTTTTAGAAGTACCAGGTCTCCCACCTTAGCAGAACCTTTATCAGTTTTCCATTTACTCCTCTGCTGCAATTCAGCGAGGTATTCCTTCTGCCATCTTCGCCAAAAATGTTGGTTGATTTGTTGAAGGCGTGCATAACGTTGCAAGTTGTTGGAGTTGTGGTCTTCCAATGTAGGTGATGGCAGAGCGGTGAGAGCCCGTCCAATGAGAAAGTGACCAGGGGTAAGGCACGAAAAATCGTCAGGAGAAGAAGAAATAGGACATATAGGCCGACTATTTAAAACGGCTTCTACCTGGGCAAATAATGTGGACAACTCCTCAAACGTTAAGTGCGAGTTGCCCATAACGCGTTTGATATGATATTTGGCCGATTTCACTCCGGCCTCCCAAATTCCCCCGAAATGAGGCGCGTAAGACGGCAAAAATATAAATTTTATGTTTTCTTCAATTGCAAAGTCAGATATAGAAGATGCATTAGATTTCAAAAACTGACTAAGTTCCCTTGCGGCAGATACAAAATTGCGTCCGTTGTCGGAGAACACCTCAACTGGCCTTCCTCGTCGCGCTACAAATCTCCGAAAAGTTAGTATAAAGGCGTCCTTTGTAAGGTCACTTACGGCTTCGAGGTGTATGCATTTGTATCTGAGGCAAACAAATAGACATAAATAGCTCTTAACCAGTTTCGAACCTCTACCTTTCCTATTTAGAGTGAGGAATGGTCCAGCAAAATCGATTCCTACAGACCGAAATGGAAAGTCTGGCGTGACACGTTGTGATGGCAAATTGCCCATCATAGGTTGCAGGGTTTGTTTGCACAACCGTCTACATCGTACACAGCTGTGAACTGTTCGCCTTGCAAGGTGTCTACCATTTATAGGCCAGATGTATTCGCGAACAACACATAGAAGAAGCTGAGGAGCAGCATGTAGGTGCCTCTTGTGTTCGTATTCAAATATAAGCTTAGTAAGGATGTGGGAGGCATGCAGCAAAATTGGATGCTTCTTGTCATAGCCCGCATTTGACGCTTGAATACGGCCACCAACGCGAATTAAAGTATCGTCACCTAAAAATGGGGACAGGCATAATATTTTAGATTTAGAATTTAATGGTTGTTTTTTGATTAAGAAGGCATACTCGTCCGGGAAAGACTGCTGTTGTGCCATCCGACACAAACAGGTAAAAGATGTATTCAACTCGTCGACACTGAGAGAGCCTGAATGGCGATTAGTTGGATTTCTACAATTATAAATGAATCGTAAGAAATAAGCATAAATACGTTTTAATTTAGTCAAACTTGAATAGTTTTCAAAGTTCAAAATTGGTTCAATTTGGGTGGAGACATTAGCTGAAATAGTGGTTACCTTAAGCTCCGGTAAGGTTTCTGTGCTCATATCTGTACCTAACTCAGGCCATGAGTCTGCAGACTGCTTTAGAAATTGTGGACCTGACCACCAAAAACTGTTATCCTTAATTTGAGCAGGAGTAAGACCTCTAGAGATAAGATCTGCTGGATTGAGGGAAGTTGGCACATGACGCCAAGATAGGCGATCTGTCAAGTCACATATTTCTGATATTCTGTTAGCAACAAAACATTTTAAATTGGTAGTGCTGCTATGAAGCCAACCTAATACTATGCTCGAATCACTCCAGTGTATTTCACTCGTAACTTCATACCTTAAGGATTGTCTAACGGACTGGCATAATCGAGCTGCTAAGACAGCAGCACACAGTTCCAAGCGAGGTATGGTTGTAGGTTTAATTGGAGCAACCTTTGATTTGGAGCACAGTAGGTGAACGGTAACATGATTAGCTGAATTGACAGATCTTAAATAGATGCATGCCCCAAACGCATTTTGAGATGCATCGCAAAATGAATGAAGTTGAATCGAGATTGGCTTGGCGCATAAAACTGGTCGTGGAATAGTAATGGATAATAGTAAAGGTAAGTTGTTGTTAAAATCCTTCCAGTTTTTAGCGATCCCTTTGGGGACTGGTTCATCCCAACTTAATTTCTCTATCCAAAGGTTTTGTAACAATATTTTAGTAGTAATAACACATGGGCTCAACAAACCTAACGGATCGAAGATTTTAAATAGATTTGATAATATAGAACGTTTAGTGGGCTCCATTGATTGGTCGAACTGTTGAAGTTGAACTGGAAAGTGTAGCGTATCGGTAGTTGGAGTCCATCCTAAGCCCAATGTATTTGAGGATTCGCTCAGTGTTAATTCCGAATCTAAATCGACGGAAGTTGAATTGAAAATAGAAGGTAAGTTAGTTTTAAGTTTGCGTAGGTTGAAACAACCTTTCTTGAGAGTTTCAGATACCCCATGAAGTATATGGCTTAAACGCTCCTTGTCATCACAACCGGTGATGAGGTCGTCTACATAAAAATCATGCTGGATTATGACCTGTATCGTTGGGTCTGAACACTCTTCCCCCAGTTGCCAAATACAACGCGTGCTTAAATAACTGGAACTTGCCATACCGTAAGTTACAGTATTCAATCTGCACGTTTCGATGGGCAATGACTCATCTTCCCTCCACAAAATGAGTTGGAGCTCGCGATCTTGTTCCTTCACTTCTACCTGGCGATACATCTTTTCCAGATCGCCAGTTAGAAGGTATTTGTATTGGCGAGCTCTTACTAGGATGGAGAAAAGAGAATCTTGTTTATTAGGCCCTATCAAAAGAAGGTCATTAATGGACAAACCGGAGGTAGTAGGATTGGACCCGTCAAAAACTACTCTTAACTTTGTGGACTCGCTATTGGCCTTTAGAACGGCATGGTGGCACAAGAAGTAAGATGAATATGGCCTTTTGTTAGGGGACACGGAAAAATGACCCAAATCGGAATATTCCTTCATAAATTTGATATATTGTTCTTTAACATCTGGTTGCTTACGAAATCGGCGTTCTAAACTTAAAAAACGCTTCTTAGCTATGGCATAGGAATCACCAAGACAGTCAGGTGAATCCTTAAGTGGTAAACTAACTGAGAACCTGCCAGATGCTAATCGAACTGTATTGGACAGAAAATGCTTCTCACATGCCTTTTCATCTTCGCTCAAAGAACATGTTAGTGGAACTTCCTCAAGTTCCCAAAACTTGGTCAATTGTTGATGTAGTTCATCTTGAACAATTGCATGGTTACATTGTACATTAATGGGTTTATGTTTATGCGTATTAATGGCACCAGAAATAAGCCAACCTAGTTGAGAGTTTCGTAATACAGGTTTATTTGGACCCAATGACTGTTGCTCACAACCTAGTATTTCCCAAAACAAATCTGCACCGATGAGAACCTCAATAGCGGCGGATTGATAAAAAGTAGGGTCAGCCAAGTGAATATCGTCTGGTATGTGCAGTTGACTAATATCGACGTTGAATTTTGGTAAATTACCAGTAATTTCAGGTAGAACGAGGAAGCTGGATGTGATTGAGAATGAACTATTCACTGATTTTAATTGTGCAACACAAATATCCTTTACTTTACTGGTGACATTGTTACCAATGCCAATGATATTTATGAGATTATTCGATTGACTCGAAAGTGAAAGTTTGTCTTTTAGAGATTGATTAATAAACGAAGATTGGCTACCACAATCTAATAGGGCTCGGACTGTCAGTCCGTTGCCGGTAGCAGGATTAAGAATTTGAACGATCGCTGTAGATAGTAAAACTGTTTTAGAATAGTTTTGTGAAAAGTTTACTATTTGGTTATCAGGTTGGGATGTCATGACTTCAGAGGATTGAGGTTTATCAGGAATGTGCAGAAGAGTATTGTGTCTCTTCTTGCATTCACGGCAAGGTCCAACACGGCAATTACGAACTGAGTGCCCAGATCTTAAACAATTTGTACAAAGTTTGAGCTTGTTTGCACTTGAAATTCGTTCGTGTACGCTCTTGGCCTTGAAAGAAGGACAGTCGTATATCCTATGGTCGCCCTGACAAATAACACACGTTGGAGAAATCGAACCTTGATTGCAATAAAAAGATTTTGTTTGGGGGTGTTCATGTTTATTATTGGAACTCTTTGTGGGGGTGATTGAAAATTTAGTAAAATTATTTGAAGGACAACGTAAAAGAGATCCAAGAACATCCGCGCGGTCGATTAAAAACTTGTTAAATTGTTGTAAATTGGGTATGACATCCAACGTGCCACGCAATTCTTCCCACTTTGTAAGTGTACGATTATCCAACTTAGAACACATTATATGGATAATTAAGACATCCCACTTATCCGTAGGAAGACCTAAGCTGGACAAAGCCCTGAGATTTTTAGTTATATGATCTACCAAAAAACGAAGTGATCTATCAGACTCACGGGTAATTTGTTGAATATTCAATAATGAGTTTAAGTGGTGACTTATTAATTGTCTCTTATTATTGTACCTTTCACATAACAAGTTCCAGGCAGTTTCATAATTGACACTGGACACTTCTAAATTACAAATAATTCTGGCAGCGTCACCCTCTAAATAAGAAATAAGGTAGTGGAACTTGTGTATAGGCGCGATGCGTTCATTGTTATGAATGATTGATAAAAACGAATCTCGAAAGTCGAGCCAGCGAAAGTAAGCCCCGTCGAACTTGGCAATTTGTATCTGCGGCAATTTAAATGAAATATCATCATGATCGGGATGCTGACGAACGGTTATTTTGCTAGAATCAAGATTATCGTGACATAAGTTATCACTCTTTGACTCATTACCTTGAATAATACCTTGGGCAAAAACAATATTTTTTGTAAATAACTGTTCGATATCATCCCTTTCATCGATTTCGGCATCCAAAGAATTTGCATTTAATACTTCTATACGAGTTTGCAATTCCTCAAAAGTAATGGAAAGTTTCTCAAATCTGCTTAGTTTTAGTTTTAACTGGGTTAATTCAAAAGAAGTTAATTCATCAAGGGCTTCAAAAGTAGCCAAATAATTACTAAATTTTGTAATTCGACCTTTAATAGAACTACGCTTGACTATAAGTTCTTGTAGTTCTTGAGCCATTTTAGTCATATATTGTGTGGCTAAATAGTACTAAGATGAATGTGATTGCAATGCAGAATGTAAAAATAATAAAGTTTAGCTTACGTTCCTTCTCAAAGCCGGAATGAAATCAGTCCATTATCACCTTTGTTTGTGCTGCTTGATATCATAGGGGAGTTGTTCACACTAGATGGATATTTTCCATTTATCCTGAAATTTTCAGCAAATAGATTTGAGTTTCTTGTATAAAAGTATAGAAATAACAATGGGAAACTTGATGTAAAAGTTAGTCAATGATCTAAGTATATTCTTGTAAGTAGGTACATTATGTTACAATAAATTTATAAGTACTTGCAAATAAAATAAGTTTAGGTACTTATTTAAACAAACAGGTATTAATCTATATTACGAACTTAAACTACTTAGTGTTTTGTAACACAAACAAGAATAAAAAAAAATACTTTGTTAAGAAAAACAATGGGCTTATTTTGTGAGGTTATTTTTTATGAACTTTTAATATTGTAAAAAAACAGGAATTTAATTAGTTTTAGTATACGATTTTAGCCAATTATTGTCCACAATTTTATGGAGTTTATGGGGAAAATGTAAGGGAGAATTAGGTTGATGGGTTTTAGAAAAAATATGGAAGGTCACTTAGCTGCATTGGCTTGGCTGCGGTGCAATGGTTAAATTTATCCTTATTATAGTGCAATAAAATTGTACACCGGTATGGCTGCAATGGCTTTTGTCTTCCAGTTGAATGTATGGTGTTTTTTGTCGAAACTTTGTATTGGTTCTTGATTTCCAAATAGCAACTTTGGCGTCCTCGTGGCATCGGCCAATGTCGAACTCAAAAAGTCTTGAAAATCCTGTCCTGTCACGGTCGCCACTTTTTATGTCTTTTCTTTGGACATAAATGAAACTCCAGTTTGTGGCAATAACTTGTTATAATGCTTTAAACTTATAAAAATACAATATTACTTCGGGACAACGATGGCGTCTGTTCGATGACGAATAATGAAGTAGTAGCTATACATAGGTAGGTATATAAGTGCAGGTGAAGATCCTATAGCCGACGTAAAACCACGCGACAGCTGTGACGCATTGCTGTTATAAAAGATGTAGGCGCAAACAACGATTATGTATGTGTCTCTAAGCTAATGAGGTACCTATGGATACATATTATTGCATTTGTCTGTTTACCAAGTAATGTTCAAATTGATGTTTACTTATTTTTGTTGTTTTGCATGTTTCCATATTTGAAGTAATTTAAGAGGTTACATTTTGTGGCAACTTGTGGTGTATATATATCTTTGACCTTGACTGTACCTAGTATAAATTAATAACAAATGATTTACTGATACACATATTAATATGAGGTATTAAACTCAAGAATCAGATCATATTGACTTGACAATATTACACCTAATTAATAATTGTTAGTAATATCTTCACATGACAATGGAATGTAATCAAGCATGTCAAATACATAACGCTGCATGAATTAATTTATTAATCAGCAAAATTAGTAAACTAAATTGAAAACAACCTTGTCACTGTCAGCAAGATGGAACATACCTACATAGGTAGATACGTAGGTTAGTAGAACTTACTGTTGTTATTGGTGTTATTGAAGTGAAAACTTCTCTAGCGGCGTTGTGCACTTTTCGTGATGGGTAAAAAATGTTAAACTCGCGTCAGGATCACGTGACCGTCAGATCGAAAATTCGTAATTCGATAATCGAATTACGAATTTTCGATCGATTCGATTCGTTCCCTAAATGGTTGAGTACAGCGATCGCTGGCTCATGCGTCATGCTCGTGAACGGGTGCTGCCAGTGGGGTGGGTCTGCTCATGTCTACTTGTGTTAAAGGTGTTCGGGATATGGTTTATAATTTTGTTAGCGAGCTGGTGTGTCTCATAGTAATTTTGGTACTTACTCGTGTCTTACAGTAACAGCAATTTCTCTAATTATTGTTTTATTTATTATTTATTCAAAATTTCCTTTTATTTCTTAATACTTATAAATTTGAATATACGGCGCAGCTTGCAGTTTCCTTTTTATTAATCCTTTAATATAATGTGAATAAGATTAATATTAGTGTGTCCACTATACTATTTGATTCCTTGTTTAGTTGAAAATTGTTTACTATTTTAGGTAATAAGCAAAATTGTAAGTACTTAATTTAAGCGGTATTCTGTATTGTGATGGAAATTAACTTTTCTATTAAGTGAAGGTGATTGACTGGTGGTTTCAAATTTGACGACTCTGAATAAATTAAAACAGGGAGAAAAAAATCAACCTTGGCGAGTTTCTTGCCGGTTCTTCTCGTTACAAGGTCTCCTGCCGTAGGATTTGCGAACCGATGGCGTAGCTTCATTGACGTTTAAACCTAAATTTAATAAAAGAAATTGAATTTTGAATTCTTTTTGAATTTCGATACTTGATGCCTGAAAAAAATTTGGAAAATGTTAAAAAGATAACCCTGCAGGTACTAATTATGTATGTAACACATTCGTTATTGTTTTGTTGGCTCTGGCATCTACGGCACACCCTTGTGCCTTGTACCATGCTGCGAGCTGCCAAATGCCCGCTCCATACTTACTCCGCGAATCGCGAGAGAAGGCGCGAAAGGTGCGAGAACACGAAATGTGGAGCCGAGTCGCATGTTTTTCGCGCCTTCGCGCCTTGTTCTCCGATTTTTGTCGGTTTTTTTTTGACCCGCGACAAAGGGCCGGCGCGTGCGAATTTTGCGTGAACACGACTAGACTCCACACTCGCGCGTCGCTCAGTTTGTTGTTAGCAACGGGCGGTGTCTGGTCGTATCAGTTAGGTATCTACCGACCGAAAAAATGAGCGTACAGTGGACGAACCGTTTAGAGCTACAATTTCTGGGATACTACCAAACCAAACAAATATTGTGGGATGCAAATTCTAAAGACCATATAAATATTGCGCACAAAACGAGAGACGCAGCGATACCACACTTCATTTTTTTTGACGTCCATCACATTCGAACACGCGAACGTTACTGTGAAAACTACGCGATTATTGCAAATGTGGAGCCTTGTCCACGTCGCGCTGTGTTCGCACTACTTTCTCGCCGCGCCTTCTCGCGCGATTCGCGGGGTAAGTATGGAGCGGCCAAAACAATGATAAAGTAATGTTGATTGGATGGAGCCATACATTGCGTATAGCGCCATCTCGCTTACAATATTACTATAACATTGTTTGACAGTTGGTAGTCCCAACTATTCAAACATCAAAATTAAATATGACGCTCGATGTTTTGATACAATCCGATATGATTAACCCACGAGCGTTTATGTATAATCTTTCATAGAGCAAAGAAACGAGTCCGGCTTAAGGCATTTATAAAAAAAAGTATATGTAAGGTAATAGTTACGTAAGGTGAAGGATATGTTAAAGGCAAATAATATAATAATATAACAAACATTACCGTGGAAATATTACAAGGTTTGCGTACGGTGCGTAAGGTACCTGCGTTTGCCTGTATTGTACCATTCGTTCGACCGTTACATTACATTGAAGTGCTGGAGAAAAAGCTCTTGTCTATATTCACCTTTTTGTACGGTCGAACCAATTGAATCATGACCCATCATATTTTTATTGGAAGCGACTGTCTGTTAGTAAAAAAACTTCTGATGAGTCACGAATACAGTAAGTTCAGTCGAACTAATTCAATCTTGACTCACGATTGAATTAGTTTGACTGAACTTACTGTAAATAATAGTGTATCTAAATAAAAGATGTGGATGAGAAATGTCTATCGTTTGTTATTGCAATATTTACTCTTAACACAAGCAACAAAACCTTTAAAACTCCATTCCGAAAACATTTAGGTACTTCCCGTTTACCCTTTACTATTGACAGCGAAATTGTCTATTTTCTATCTTAAACACATCTTAAGTACAATAAATCGGACACGCGAGGCGAACATCTACGTCCGGGGCGTCCGGCCGGACGTCCGGCAGTTCCTTACCGTCCGGATGCACAAGTTACTGGAAAAGTGCACGATCGCCTTAAAATGGGCGCTTTTGTTTCGAAAATGTTCTCACATGGTACTTCTTAATTACGTAGTACTGTAATGGGAGGACATTTACTGCACTGTAATAGAGAGATAGAAGCGGTTTTTCATTGGCCATTGTTCTGTTAATGTACTTAGAAATACTGTTTTAGAATTAGTACCTTTTTTAAATAGAAGTTTTAGCAAAAATGCTCGTTTGTTATTTAAAGGGCTCTCAAAGATAAGAATACGCAATTAAATAATTATGTATATTGGACTAGGCTAGCGCAAGCGGAAGCCTGCGGCTTCGCCCGCGTGGGCTACACGCGAGAATGTGATGTTTTTCGGGCTAAAAGTAGCCTATGTCACTCTCGAGCTCCAAAACTATCCCCATACCAAAAATCGCGTCGATCCGTTGCTACGTTTTAAGATTAGAATGGATTCAGTAAAAGTTATGCTCTAATGCAGAAAGATATTCCGCAATGGTCGGTCATAGGATGTGTGACCAAAAATATACGTTCACGAAATACTCAATTTTCTGTGCTTCTGAGGACATCAAAGTTGTCTCGTCCTTCTTATTCATGCCATATTAAGGCAAGTGTGTTCTTTGACCGTAGGTAAAATAACATGTCAAAAAAAATCTGATGCTCTGGAGAATTGCCCCAGCAGTAGGAATACTTCATTGATGGGTGCGATGATTTCATCAAACGTTAACTCACAAACATTCAAAGAATTTCTACCATTTGTATGTAAACGTAATATCGCGTAAAGTAAATTATATATTCCATTCCTTTGATCGAATCAAATATACAACTCATAAAAGCTAATATTCTGATTATCGTAAAAAAAGGAAACGTTAAGAAGGTAACGTTGTACCTGGCAACACTTGCAAACAGTTTGAAGTGGCTCCATCAACGAAATCCAAGTAAACAGAAAACAATAACAGTGAGGAATATCTCGGGACCAAGCTCCCCCCAAAAATTGGGGGGATAAGAAAATTGAAAGCAATATGGTACCTACATAGTAGGTATGTTTACATTAGCTACCGCGCGTCGGCTGGGCACACACACGCAGATAGGTTGGCAAACATCGACTTAAACTTTTTGGCTATCGTTTATCGTTTCATTTTGTTTCTTTTTGTTTGAGTTCATTTATCGGTTACTTTACTTACGTAAAATTATATTATCTGTTATTAACGAAACAAAATATCGATTTATCTGTTTTATTTATGGTGTTTTCCTACCTGTTTTCGTTATTACACAGAAACTACAGTACTACAAACTTTTCTGTTCCGGTGGCCAAAATGTGAAACTATCATGTTTTTTTAATGTAATTCTGCTGTCAAGTTAATGTCCAACCATAGCGCTGCTGGCGGCTGAAGGTCTTAGAAGTCAGGGCCGGGTAAATTGCTACAAAAAAAAGAAAAACGTACATAGCGCCGCTGTCACCGGAACAGAAAAGATAGTGCCATTGTATGTAGTTCGTCGACTCTCCAAGAATTCGAACACCAATTCGCTTAAGTATGACTTCGATGTTCTTTTTTGCATGATATTCACTACTTTGATATGAATTTGACAGCGCCAGCGGTGAAATATCCTTACAGAAGGGTGACCCAGCCGGCCTAGCATGAGCGGCTTTTATCACGCGATATGATATGGTACGGCATGCCGTTACTGTGGCGGAAATACCTTCTTCTTTAATAAACAGTCTACGACTAGGTAAAAGCATGGATACTTGGGTATTTATAGGAAAAAATGTGATAATAAAAAACCACGAGCCCTATAAGTAGCTTTCAGGCGGGATTCGAACCCGCGCCTATACTTACAAAAGTTGCATTGTGAATGCATAAAAATAATATAAAATCTCAATATGGCTGTTTCATCTTAATCGATTGTTAAACATTTGTAAAAATGTTTCTTTCGGATGCGAGGGTTTCCTCACATTGATGAAGCAACGCTGGCCTACAGCGTAACAAGTGATAGCAAAATTCGGATTAGCAGGAGTCGTGTAAGCCTTTCGGTAGCTTAGTTGGTCAGAGCATCGGGCCGGATTCCCGGAGGCGCGGGTTCGAATCCCGCCTGAAAGCTACTTATAGGGCTCGTGGTTTTTTACTATCACATTTTTTCCTATACTTACAAAAGTTGCTAATGTGAAGTTCGAAGTATTATTTGGGTGTGTGTTCTGGCTCGGATACTTTTCTTACGCAAGAAACTTTTAGTACCTATTTTCAGACCAAAATTACTAAAGCACTTTAACTTGGGAAAACACTTTCAAACTATGGATCTAATATATTAAAAGTTTCAAGCGTAAAGTTATATCACGTAATATTATATTCTTCAATTATCGTTACTGGGAATTATGATACCTACCTTTGTGATATGATAATTTAAGACTAGAAAAAGTCAAGACAACAGCATATTATACATTATTTGCTTAAAAAAACTGCACTTATTTAGTATGGAATTTTTTTGTCAGGTGGACTCACAGAAGAAATTTTCTTGAGTAAACAACTTTTACACTTATCTTACGAGTCAAATGGAATTTATTGCTACAATCAATGTCATCTCTCCGTCTTCAGTAGTACAGTCAGCATCAAAAGTAGCTGAACAAAAACAAGGTGGCAAAAGTAATAGTCACGTGTAAGTGTCTAAACATACTCATCATTTAACATTTCAGAATTATATGACATTTTATGTGTTCATATTAGATGGTTAAGGCAATAATGCAAAAGTATATTCATGTACTTTTGACTCAAAAGCTATGTCAGACAACTCTGGTCATTTCAACCGTAACAATAATTTGAAAATTTCATATGCTAAGCTACTATTGATGCTGACTGTACTAACTTGCACAATTTAACAGTGTTGCTTTTGTCCGCAGTGCCGATGACGCAAGTGGTGGCGGTGGCTGGCGAACCGGTGTACCTGCCGTGTGACATCTCCACGCAGGACGATGAAGATGCCGTGCTCCTTGTGCTGTGGTACAGGGAAGACTTGGGCACGCCTATTTACAGGTAAGACGCATTATGTAGGTAACGGAGACATGAGTAAGGCCATATTCGATTATGATGCCAGTGACGACGCCAGCTATCAAATGTAGACTGTGACATCCTGGCGTTGCAACCATGCAGGCGCCACGGGAGGTAGTGTGAGAACGTTTTTATACAATTTGTCATGTTGTGACTGACGACGCTGATGGCGTGGCTGCAATGATGTCTTTAATGGAATATGGCCCTAAGTAAAAGACTTAAGTTTATTTTCTACTGATGGCACAGAGACTTTAGATAAAGATAACACATGGTGATTGACAAGAGGTGAAACACAGTTTTCTTGAATTTATTGTGTAATTAAGCAGTAAGAGAATACAGTGTTAAAGTGGACAGGCTCGTTATGGGACATTCGACGTCCGAACCGTCAGCGTCAGCAGGAAGTTTTTTTTTTTTTTTTTTTACAAACATAGATACATCATTGGTATATAAAGGTCTCGCAAAACCTTTTAAAAGGTTTGACTGCGAGTACATAGTGACACTCAGTGTATTTGTTTTACAATAAATTATAATTAGTTTAACACTTATTTATTATTGATTAAATACAATAGAAATCTAGTGATTCTACAATACAATTGATCATGGAAGATTTGAGATCAAAATTTTTTAAGTTTTTTAGAAAATATTTTCCTACTGCTACTGTTCAGTACTTCAGAAGGTAACGTATTAAGAGTATAAGGTATTCTTTTGGATAAAGTTCTGTCGCCGTACATATTAGCAATTCTAGGTACAACGTATCTGTTTTGAGACACAGCTCTAGTGACCTGGCCATGGCCATGACGCAGCAGTGTCAAATGCTCACGAAGTTCGTAATTGTTCAACAGTAAAAGATACTTATGTTTAACACTAGCGGGTAATACGTTGCAAATTTTGAACAATTGATAATAGTTGGTTTTGCAATTGTTTTTAGTTTTATTATTGACCAATAGCTTTAAGAACCTTATTTGTAAAGCTTCTATTTTTTCAATATGTGTTTTATACGTTAGACCGTAACTGTCCAATGCATAAGACACCACCGAGTCAACCAGAGCCATGTACAAACACTTGAGAATCTTAACAGGAACCCTATACTTTAGGTGGCAGAATTTACTTAACAACAGACGCAACTTATCACATACGAACTCTGTATGATTAGACCAGGAAAAAGACTCATCTACAGTTACTCCCAAATAAGTTATTGAAGTTACTCTTTCGATAGCCTCACAGTTGCAGTTGAGCAGATCATTATGAATACAATTATAATTATGAGCAATAATGGTACAATCTGTATTTTTTATTTTACTGTAAGGTGATCGCAAAAGTAACATTTTTGTCTTTGTGAAATTAATTACAAGTCCATTATCGTGTGACCATCTAACAATTTTGTCGACATCTTGTTGCACGAGACGACATACTTCAATGGGATCGTAACCAGCCATTAATACGCAAAGATCATCTGCGAACATGTACGGTGAGCTATGTTCCACTACATTACATAGGCTGTTCACATGCATTAAAAAGCAAAGTGGACCACATCCAGAGCCCTGCGCTACGCCGTACGGCATAAGGCGCGGGGTACTTTGACTGTCGCCAACTTTGACCGCAAAGGTACGTGCAGTCAGGTAGTCGCGGAACCATTGACTTAAAGGGTAGTGGATACCACAGTCTTCTATGGCTTTTAGTAGCGTCTCGTGCTCCAAGGTGTCGAATGCTTTTTTATAATCGAAAAAGACAGCGACAACTATCTTTTTTTGTTCTAGGCTCACGTTAATTTCATCAGTGAATTTAGACAATAATACAGCTGTGCCCTGCCCCTTCTGAAATCCGTACTGACAGCTATTCAATATATTATTAGTTCTTAAGTAATTGTTAACTTGATTAACAATACATTTCTCAATAATTTTTTCTATGCTCGACAGGATAGCTATAGGTCTATAATTACAATAGTCTCGGTGGTTACCTTTTTTATAGATAGGTCTTACTATAGCTTCTTTGAGTTTATCAGGAAAAACATGACATTTTACGGATAAGTTAATAAGTTTTGCCAGTACAGGGCTTATTTTATCAGAAACTAAGATTATATCGCTCATTCGTATTGCATCGCTACCCGGCGACTTTTTTGATGACATACATTTAATAATGGACCTAACATCTTTGGCTGTTACCGTTTTCCACCTCATAGACATTAGTTGTTCATTTACGTAATCATTTTTGTTCAAAAACTTAGTGTTGCAATTATGTCTAATTTGCTCCACTTCATGTTCAAAGCAATTTGCAAAGCTATTACATATAATATTAACATTGTCACCCATGTTGTTGATTATAGTTTTATCTAAAGACTGTTTCTGCCTCCCAAGTAGTATGTTTAACCGATCCCATAACTTTCGTATATTATTTTTGCAATCGTCAATGTTTTGTTTTTCAAACTCATTCCTAGCCTTAGAAAATACTTTCTGACATTTATTCCTGAATCTTGTATATTCTAATCTTTTAATCATATTTTTAGTGTCATAACTCCATACAGTAAATAATCTATCTCTCTCTGTTATTAAATCTTTCATATGAGGAGTTATCCAAGGATTACAGTTTCTATTACTGTTAGTCATATTAACTTTTTTAACAACATAAGAACTATTATATATCTCGTGAAACATACTAATCAGCGCAGCGTACAGTTGCAATGGACAATTATAACTTAATAAATCATTAAAGTTGGCATTTACCAATTTTTCACGTACGTTCTTATTATCTAGTACGCGGCGGAAGCGCGCAGGCGAGGGAGCGGCACTAGTGACACGAGCGGAGCGGGAGCGTTTGTTTTTATCCGTAAAGTTTGTATTCCATTGCACCGCTGCACATACGTAATAGTGGTCAGATATTTTATGGGTAACTGTAGCTGAGTGGATTGTTGCACAAGGCGATCTTATGAATATATGGTCTAAACATGATTCTACAAGTTTGTCTAATATATTTCCCTTCGAGTAACATTTGTAATACACTTGCTGAAACCGAATTCGCTCATGATATTCTCATATTTGCTAACTAATTTGTCACCATTATTTAACAGGTCAATATTTATATCACCACAGAAAATGACTTTAGTATTAGTAGGTAAAGACATAAAAAGTGTTTTAAGCTCTTTTAGGAATTCGACAACTTTATTTTGCTTTTTTATTTTTGGTGGTCTATAAACGGAAACAATATAGATAGGTTCGTCACACCGTGCTATTTTAATAACAACGCACTCAGCCGTCACCATAGCCACTTCACTAGAGGAGCAGGGACGCGCGGCGAGGCCGGCGCGCGAGTACACCAGGATCCCTCCCCCGCTGCGCCCTGCCCGCGTATAACTGTGTACATTGAAGCCCGCAATTTGATATAAACCTAGGTTATTAAATTTAATATTTGGCTCTGATATTACTAATATATCTAAATTTTTTAAATAATCGTTTATTGTAATTAACAATTCACTGGAATGCTTACTAAGCGATCTTATATTTATGTGTAGTATACTTAAATCTATATTATATTTATTAATAGAATGGATCCACGATTTAAAGTTCTTAAACACTGACTCATTTACTAAATTGTTCGATATCGAACTACAGTCGTAGTCGTTGAATGTTTTGTGTAATTTTAAACCGCACTATTAAGAATGGATAAATAATAGGGTGAAGGGAAACTTACAGTTCAACCGCACAGATCTTTTAAATCTTCTTCAGATCTTACCCAAACGGTCTTCATGTTATCTCCTTCGTCCTTTTTGGCTAAAATTCTTCCGTTAGCCACCCAGATGAACTTATAGGTGTCGCGCAGTTGATTTTTTGTCTTCCAAAGCAGCTCACAAACGTACTTGTTCAGATCCTCGTTAATGTATAATCTCGCTTTAGAAGAACCACCAGTGATGGCGTCGCTGAGCAGCGCCGCGCGGGCACGCCGGCCGGCCAGCCAGGCAGCGCGCGCCGGGCTCAGGTCGCCATCACCGCTGGCGCCCTCGCCAACTCTTTTATAGATTGCACCATCTCCCGTTGGTCGGAATCCCACTATTATAGAAGGCGTTTTCCCTTTCTTTCGAAGCGGCAGTCGACGCGCCCACATTATTTCTTCAGTGGGTAGCTTAAGAAGCGTACCAACTTTCCTTACCAACTCAAGTGGTTTTTCATTTGGGAGCTGCTCAATTCCGACGATTTCGATGTTGTTCTTTCTGGATAACTGGTCAATTAGCTGTAGCTTTTGTTCAAGTGCAGTATTATGCTTTTCCAGATGTACGCACTTGTTAGAAAGATCTGACATTCCTTTTTCCATTTTTAAAATCTTTTGCTTCAACACTGTTTGTTCAGCCAACATTTGGTCGTATTTTTCAGACAATAAGCTAATTGAATCTTTAATTCCAGATAACTGTTTTAAAACGCCGGGTATGTCACGAACTTTCTTCAATATTTCTTCCAGCGTTTTCTGATTCAACGGCGAATCAGATTCGGCATCTGACTCCTCATCTTGGTTGTCGTTGTCATCTTCACAGTTATTGCACCGGGTTCGCATAATACCAGCTTTCATATCTGCAGCTAAACCGCGGACACAAGCACGGTGGAACAATCCTTGGCACTGACCTTGACACACAAAGTGAGAACCTTAATTTAAGGAGTTAATTATCTTGTTTCTTAATATTAAAAAAACTTCCAAATAATACAGCCTATACAATAGAATATTCGATATCAGAGTTTAAAAGAGTCAACCCCATATTTTTCTAGTTATCTATATAACAAACTCTAGCATTACTGTCTGACTGACAGACAACGTACAGCCGAAACTACTGAGTGCAAGAGGCTGAAATTTGGCATGCAAGTTCCTTGTGGAGTGAAGGGGAACACTAAGAGAAGATTTTTGGAAATTACTCCTCTAAGCGGATAAAATAGGGGCCCAGGCAGACAAAGTCGCAAGCGGAGCGCTAGTGACAAGATAAACCAATAACCCTTTTCTAGCTGCAATGTAAGTTTTAATTTTTTAATAGACTACATAAAAAGTAGACTAGACAAGTGATAGTGAATAATCTAGCATAGAATAAATTGTATTGAAATACGCTATTGACTGTGAGATTTAATCAAAATTTAATTGATTGATTTCACAAATGACTGATTCATCTATTTCAATTTACTAGTAAAATAGTCTGGTCTAATATTAAATTTATTCTGCAGCAAATTTATATAATTTGGAAACAGATTAATATTGATAGTTACTCGGTATAGCAACGTTTCTATACGAATAAAGTTTAATTCATTAATTATGTGCTTGGATAGTTCATTCTCTTTGTGTGATGTCTGCTGACCTCAATATGAATTTAAGCAAGTAAGTAATAAAACAATTCAAGCTATAATATTGGCATAATTACATCGGTCAAACACAGCACAGTGGCGAGTGTCGAGTACCTCGCGATTCACTACTCTCCGATCGGTTTACACCACTGTACCCCTAGCACAGGGTAAAAAAACAACGCATGAAAAACTATCGTGATGGGTAGTCGAATAGTAAACTATGGGTACCTACCTACCGTCCTTTAAAAGTTGTCAAAGTGCTGCTGTCAAAATGAGCGTTTTTCTGACAGGTAGAGATTTTAGTACGTTTTTTCATCAATAGATGTCGCATTTTAAACTCAGCTGTCAAAAATTCTATACAAGTTAAACAAGGTAATGATAGAGGCATGTTATAGACCACAAACATTGCTCACTCGCTCAAGCAAAAATAATCTATGCTTTCTGTGTCATTTTGTCTTTGTTTGTCTCGTCAGTGTCACAGGGTAAAAAAACTATAGTCAGTGTGTTTTGTTCGCTTCTGTTTGTGGTTCGTAGTTTTCGTTTGTATTTTCCGTGGATTATTATAACCGACGACTTTGGCTTTTCCTACTGGTGCCTGTCCTGACGACTCTTCTATGCATGATAAGATAAGGGCTGGCGCGCACGGGTGACTTAGTTACGCGGCAATTTAATTGTCACTGTCGCCGGCCGTCTCTTCGCCGCGAAAAGATGCGCACACGAGAGCGACAGCGACACAACATTTTGTAATTTTTGCTCGCAGTCATCAACATGGATTTGAAGAGGCGAGAATGTGAGAAAAATATCACATTCCCGCGGGATAACGTCGTGTAGTCCTAGCGGGCGAAGCCGCGGGCGGAAAACTAGTTAACTATATTTTAGATCGATAGTAGGAAGCGTATGTAGATTTTCCGTTACTACACACTATCACCGCGCTATCACCCCGGGCGACGGTTGAGTAGCTAAGTACTGGCCGACCGGCAACTTATTTGTCGCCGTGCGCGCACTTCCATTGAAACCAATAGAGAAGGAGACAGTTGCGTCGCGGGCTTGTCTTCGAACCCGCGGACCAGAAAGTCTCCTGCTGGGTCATTATTCTGTGCCCGGGTGTCGCGTCGCTTTGGCTTACGTGCGTGCACTTTCATACTAACCTGTAGACTTGATGCGAGTGACAAAATAGTTACGGAGACAAAAACCCTTGGCGTATTCTACGAACTTTGAGTTTGCCTTTGCGATTTGGACAAGACGTTTGAACGGGATTGGCCGTGCCGTGCATCATGGACAAGGACTACGGATCGTGGTCACTCGCTGCTTTAAAAGCAGAGCTGAAGAAAAGAAATGCGAAGCTTACGGGGAAAAAAGCTATTCTTTTGCAAAGGTTCATAGTTTTTTTTTAGTTTTCTATGTTGTTTGTATGCTTTTTTATGTTAAACTGCAATCTCAATCTTTATTTAATAAATAATAAAATTTCTTTGTCTTATTGATAGAACCACAGACTACTTACCAACACAGTAAATATATATGCTAATATAAACTGTGCTACCAAACTATATCTATATCTATGGCTACCAACGACCATAAAATATATAATGGTTTGACAGCTGACTCGAAATAGTGACATCTATTAAAAGATTTGGAACTAATTTTGACGTATTATCTGTCAAAGGAAAACCGCTCATTGTATTGAATTTTAGTTTCGGAAAAGACCGAAAGAGGCTTCTCTGGTTTTCATACAAAATAATCTATGAAAATAATACATCATAACGGTTACCATAACGACGACAGTTTCTGTGCAAGGGCTACTCTACTAAATCAATGGGATTATAGTGCGACCATAAACTTATTTATACTAGGGAAGCATATCTGTTCCGGTGATAATCTTTGGAACTAAAACGTTTTAATACTACAGTCCATTTTGATAGCTAATTTTGTATTGCAAGTGGCTCCTCTGTCACGGCTGTCACCGGAACAGACAGACATGTGGGACTATATGTACTTCTCTAAACACTAAACCAACCTATAAATGGGACATTATAAATATGTAATTTTATCCTCTCACTTTATCTGTAAGTTCCGTGTTGTAAATAAATAAATAAATAAATAAATAACTTCTTACATTCACACCAATTATCTAAGCCCCATTTTAATTTCATTACGAAACTGTATCATGGAAACTTGATAACGGATAAATATATACTTAAATACTTTTTGTTTGTAAATACATACTTAATATACATAGTAAACACCCAGACCAAGACAAATAGACATGTTCATGCACACAAATATTTGTCTTGTTCGGGAATCGAACCCGAGACCACTGGCGCAGAAGGTGGGTAGCCTACCCCTGCGCCAAATCGGTCGTCAAAGAATGAACCGACTTTCTTTCACAACACGGAACAAATTTTGATAAAATACGAAATGTATTCAATCTAAAAGGAGGATGTGTGAGTTACCTTTTTCAAATTTGTTCAGTGTTTATTTTCTTATTGTATTAAGGTCCTGAAACATACGTAGACAGAGTCAAAAACCTGCCTTCTGCGCCAGAAGTCTCGGGTTCAATCCCCGAACAAGACATGTATTTGTGTGCGTGAACATGGTATGGGTGTTTTCTATGTACCTATATTAAGTACGTATTTACATAAAAAAGTATATAAGTATATATTTATCCGTTGTCTAGTTTCCATAACACGGTTTCTTAATGTAAATAATTGGTTTTAATTTTTCCCTTCTTACAACTTAATACTGGAGTAGTAAGAAGGGTAATAAAAATTAACGGTGTTACTACTGGTAGTAAGATTGGTAGTAACAAGGGCAACAAACGGTCGGTCGTTTTACTTACACTGCGCCACGTTTTCATGTGCCAAGTCAAAGACGTGGTAAATATTGTATATTGAGCGCTGCGTACATTTTAGTGTAGTCGGCCAATCATTTATTCTTATTAAAACTGATTCCTGTTAGTAAAAGGCGAAGTCAATACAACCTACCCTCTCAACTATGTTCCCAGTAAAGCACTTAAGATTCAAGACCCGACGAGAATTCCCGTCATCCAGTCGCTTATTGCCAATATTCTATAAACAGCACTCCAACTATAAGCGGGCTTCAGAATTACATGATTTGGTTATGGTGTAATTTATGAGAGAACAGAGATGATGAAATATAAAAACACTATGACTTAATTGATACGAAATAAGTTTTTAGTGAAAATTTCATGTTTATGACAAGCTTTTTTCTGACTATACTTCAATATTGTATTGTCATCAAAACCAAACCTGTATACAAAATTTCAGCGCAATCGCACTCTGGGAAGTGGGTCAAATTAAGCTTGCAAGATTTGCCGAACGGACATACACACATACATTCACTGCAAGTTATATAAAAGCAGGTAAAATGTTTAGGGAAAGTTCTAATACATCCATCCATACTTTAAGGTATAGTCAAACTGATCCCACGTACGCACGCGTACGTTGCGTATGATAAGTGTGTTTCTATTCATACAAATTCAATGGTCTAGATGTCATAATGCGTTGCATACGTTGCGTACGTGGGATCAGTTTGTCTCTACCATTATTAATACGCAAGGTGGAACTTTGTCAGTTACATTTGCATGCCTTACTCAACCCACTGGATAACTTGGATTTGATTGAAAAGGATTGAAATGATTGACATTTTATCATAAAAAAAATTACAGTGATATCACTTAGAAGCGGAGATGTCTGTTCTGAATTCAACGTCGACAATGGTACTGCAAGATACAAATAATAAAAAAACAGTTATGCAATCTGACTGTGCGTTAAGGAAAAACCAATAATACAATTTTTTTTAAACATCAAACTTATCTTCACTTACACATCTAAACTTAATTCTAGAAAGAAGAAAAGTTATTACGTTTTCAGGTACGTAGGAAGTAAACTCTTTAAACTATTAAACTGAATATTGCCTTCTAACTAGTCCAAGAACACTTCAAACACAACTATAGAATTTGAATTTAATTAAAGCTAGTGTTCATTTTTAGAAAATAATCTTACAATAAGATACTTCTCTAATATCAAGTATCTCTCTCTCTTTTAAGTAAACAGGCAGGAAGTCTAAGTAATAAAGTAAAGTTTTTTTTATCGTTGAAAGTGAAAGGTAGCTAAGTAAAATCAACAAGTGCCAGCTTGAATCGTGTAAAGAAGCTTAACGATCAGTTTGGCGCAGTGGTATACAGATAATATTGGTTCTGATCCCCTAATCGATTCCCGTGCAAGACAAATATTTAGTGTGCATGAACATGTCTATTTTATTGGTCCGGGTGTCTTCTTTTACAAAAAAAGTATGTATGTAAGCTTATTCGTTTTTTTTGATATCCATAGGTACTATATTACTTTTCAATCGTATCAATTTATCACATTACTTATTGTCAGTTCAATAACTAATAAACCTTAGACAAAGAATATATACACTTAACTTAGACAAAATAAAAGCAGAAGCGAAGATTATTCGTACCACGATTCTATTGCGTCAATGACAAGCGATTCAGCCATGATTCAGCGACATGTCACAACCGCTTAGCTGTCATGAACTCTTATTTTGACTTATAACTCGGTCGAACTAACATGACACCTCCAGGCTATACCCATCCATCTCACTCTCCAGGCATGACAGAATCGAGTAAAAGAGACGGGCAAAAGAAATAAGTGCACAAATCTTTCATTCATTCACATTCAGCAATTCATTTGCGATTCAGTTTTTAAAAGGTCATAGTACGAAATAAAGCAATTCATTTCAGGAACCTATTCTGAAACGTGATTATATATAGGTATAGTATATTCATTCTATAATTTTAATTTATTGTTGTTGTGTTATACCTATATATACCAGTACATTAAAACACATGACTCATGATTGATCTCCCAATTCGTGTCGACAATAGATCAGTATAATGTAAATTTAAAATCAAGAAAAATATTAGACTAGAATGATTTATTCAAATATATTCCATAAATATTATGATAAAAGCAAACGTTGCGTACTTTTTTAGTAGATTATTAACCTTCATTTATGTTTACTAGACGTGAAAGAAAATCTTTTTTAAGGCAAACTTTCTTGGGTATCAAAGCTGCTTAATATTGTAAACATTCTCGTCAAAGCATTTTATTATACGTATTATATTTTTATTGAATTTATGTCAAGAGGTCGGAATTTTTTAAAGTCTATCATCTCAACACAAAAATTTGGAAATCAAGTAGCTCTCATACTAAAAATGGCAGTAATCAGTACGCACTTTTCAGTTGCTCTGAAAATTGAAATCATTTATTCATTTTAGGCTCATACAGCACTTGTAATAAATGTCATTGAAGCTACGCCATCGGTTCGCAAATCCTACGGCTGAAATTATAACGAGAAGAATCAGCAAGAAACTAGCCAAGGGCTGTTTTTTTTCTCCCTGTCATATTTCATACAGAGTCATAATATAAGTAAGGTCACTTTCCATCACAAAGGAGATCATTCACGTTTCTTACAAAGTTGGGCGCAAAATCCAAAGTGCCGGAAAACAAAAAAAAAATGTACCAGCTTCATAGGGGAAGTCTATCTAAGCATTTTTACTATGGCGCCAAATGTCTACTGCTATTCCTTGAAAAATTGATTTTACTTACTTGCCCGATGAAGACGACACATTTTTTTTGTCGGCTGAACTGACTCGGCCAAAACTGAACGCTCCCGAGCTTACGCAGCAAATACAAAAGCGTGGCTCACCCGCACAAACGTGGCTAACCCGCGCTCGTGAGATAAAACATCTGTAGTCACTAATCGCTATAGTAGATTGTACAACAAGTGCATAAAACGTACCATTTTACCCGAGACGTATATATCCGTATATAGTATATAGACGTAAAGAGCCGTAGGCGAGGGTGGATAGTCAATTCGAGGGTAAAATGGGTTTTATGTTCGAGTTATACACTCTGCTTTTCACTTCGAGTGTTGAGGAAAATAAATAACAATATTGCAAAAAAGAAAAAATAAAGACTTCGCCATATTGGCGGGAAGACTTTCTTTTTCTTTTTTTTATACGTGGCATTGGCAGAACAGTGACTTAAGCATAGATCGTAGTCCATAATGCTGTTGAAATACTTATTTCTTAGAAAACTCATTAATTTTGCCTAGTTTTATTAATTTAGTAATTTAACATGGATTATGTACAAAATTTAAGAAACAGAATGAAATACGTTAGGTCTGTATTAATAAAATTTATTTAACGAAGTTTAATTGCGTGTGTGACTGTTTACCTGACGACCTTTGTTTTAGAGTCTGAGACTTTGACGAAGATTTTACTTTATGCACTAGAGCATAAAAAGCGATTTTATGCAGCCTATACCCAACATAAACACGAACTTTACGAGCATGAGAAGTGAAAACGTTATTGTTATTGCATCCACAGCGTCGACGCCAGAGAACGCGACTTCGGTGTCGCGGAGCGGTGGTCCGATGAGAGTGTCTTCGCGTCCAGAGCATACTTCCTGCCTGAGAGGAGGCCAGCAGAGCTCGGTGTGGACCGAGTCCGGGCGTCCGACCAGGGCATCTATAGATGCAGGGTGGACTTCAAGCAAGCCCAGACTAGAAACTCGAGGGTCAACCTCACAGTAATAGGTGAGTTCAAAATTAGATAAGTAGAATAATCGTATAACGCTTAAAGCCTCAATATGTACTCGTCAAAAATCATACTCAGCCAAATTCCAACTCTTGACAAGGCCAACGGAGCCTGGAGCCGTGCTCTGGAACGCAAAGTATGCTCAGCAAAATGCACTGAAAACGCAAGCCCCGCCCCTTAAACTCGATTCTGTCCCGAACTAGTGAGAGGGACGGGTATATATACCGAAGGTTCAAACTTTGCGTTTCAGAGTAACCTCTCTGGAGCTGTAGGTACCCTGAAACGCAAAATCCGAAACTTCGGTAGCCCCGCTCCTTTCACTCAATTCTGTCTGCACTAGAGATTGAGATGATTTTGCGTTTCAGAGTAAAAACGCACAGGGTTGAGACCTCTGACTAGGGCGTCTTTAGGATGCAGGGTAGACTTTATAGACAGCAAGCTATTAAAAGTTCAAGCACTGTACGGATAATCTAATGACTAATCAATACCATGTACGTTTATGGTACAACGAGGCATAGCGCGTGTGATTGAGACGGGGCCAGCTAATTGAGCCTCAGCATAAATCAAATAATAGCTCTTTGGGAACTTTATCGGTATTTGTGTGTGAAAAGGGGTGTATATAAAGAATGTCTATTTACTTTCCCTGACACCCAATGTAGCTGTAAAAACTGATAAAAACTTATCTATAAACACTAAATCCGGTAAATGACCTTCAAAAGCAGCAAGTTCAAATAATTTATTGATTGACATAGCGAGCCTCCCCCTGATTAATTCCACTGGGCAGGAATAAATTGACTGGGCTGGAATTTTGAAATTCAGGCGCTAGGTATTAAAGTACTCACTTACATTATTGCTTGAGCACTTAGTTAAAGCTGTTGAAGATTTTCTAGATTGTTTTTAGGTTTATGTTTTAAGTAGACAGCAGTTTTTGGCAACGCTATAATTTTGAGTGGTCTTATTTTAGAATGGGCTTTTAAGAACAACATGTTTTGGACATACTAATAAACACTTAATTAGCGAAAACGTTGTTGAATGGATAGGATCGCCAGTAAAAGTAATTGCGCAGACCTTTAAATACCAGGGGTGTTCACAAAAGGAGGAGGTGTATCTTCGCCGTATATCAGCACTTCGGGGAATGCGCTCTCGTTGAATAAGATTATTCCGTGAGCACAAAGTGTATGACTCTTGGACCGAATACAAAGGCTGCTCATTGCAACATACGGCGCGCTTTACAGGGCAAATACACTAAATATGTCAAGGGGTACGCCTTTGAATTTCTCTCTCGTTTTCAGTGCAAATGTGAGAGACGTGGTTCAACGTATACCTAGGTTCGAGGTGCCATTTTTGTGTTGTGAATTCTGGCTGCGACTCGAAAGTGTGGGGGTGAGGATAAGTGAAGCCATTTAACCTGCTTTTGGAATCACCAAATTGGAAAAGTTCATAGTAAGATCTTGTATGATAAGGGGGCGATTCTCGCACAATAGACATTATGGCGAATTAGCGATATTCCGCGCCTCATAACTTAACACACAACACACGCCAAGTTACATGTGATGGTGTCTACAGTCAAAATAAATGGCGGTTGTCGATTGAATCAGAATTTTTGTTTCACACTATAGAAATGTCTATGCCCAGCGCTCGACTTGCAACGAGTGGCACAGCAGAGAAAGTAATCACTACGTTTTAGCGAGTGATCAAAGTCAGTCGACATGAATGACACGCGTAAAGCTGTATTTTTAAAAACTATAGACAATTTTGTGACATTTTCAGTATCAGATAACTCGGCGCGCGCCTGGGACGTTTTTGGCGCTAGTTACAGTACATTTTTTGTTCAAAGCTTTGAGAAACGATTAGTCATCGAATTTGACGATGTCGAATTAGAGATATAATATCTCTATATATCTGAGAATCGCCCCCTGTAGATAAAGTAGTGTAGTGTGTGGCATGTAGTGTAGCATACATAGATATTAAAACACTCGTAGGCTAGTGGTTCACACCACCGATTCAGACCAAGAGGTCCCGGGTTCGATTCCCAGTGGGAGTACATATTGTATTCGGTTTGGTTGGTGTTAGGACTTGTTCTTAGTCCGCCTGGCTGGCTACCACCATCTTATCTAAGTCTGACGCTATAACAATGATGTTTTCAGCAATTGTGTTCCGGCAGTTTGAGATAACATAGCCAGTTCCTTAGTGTTTTTTTTGATATATTAAAAAGGGGCAAACGAGCAGACGAGCCACGTGATGGGAAGTAGTCATCGTCGCCCATGGACATCTACAACACCAGAAGGGTTGCATATGCGTTGCCAGCCTTTGTGTTTAAGGGTCCTATTTACACGCTTTTTGAAGAACTCCATGTCATAGCACAAAGGAAACACCTCTGGGCCCCAAGTCTGCTAATTTACAAATGGTTCAATTGAATCTTAATTGGATCTCAATAGCGGTTTTTGACATTTTTGGTATTCTGCTACTAAAGACCAATTCTGTAACTTAAGACCAATGGTATACGACTGAACTGCCATTGAACTGCCATCGGAATATTTGCTAGTCTGCTCTTCAATCGTATTACAATCGTAGCACGATTGTGGAGTTAATCGGTATTCTACTCTTTGACATTTGTTTGACAGTACTCTCAATGGGGTATGTATCATAATAACTACGGTCATTACGACTATGGTCGAAATAACTACGATCGATTCACATATTTTCGTAATGACTATTGAACGACTCAACTACTGTTCATTTCACCTACGGTTGATTGAACTACAGTTGATTCAACTAACGGACGATTGGCCTAATGTTCATTTCATCTACTGGTTGTTTCGACTATGAACGACTCGCCTACAACAAGCTTATGAATTGGAAAGTTTATTAAATGGATTAGGGCGCGTTGGATTGTTTTTTTGGTTAGGGTGTCGCAAACATAAAATTTTTGACTGTTTTAGTATGAAGCGGGGACTTGCAATATTTTCAAGAATGAATTTTATAAAAATGCAAATATCTCGAAAACGGTGCGTCATAGCTGAAATCTAACAAAATTTTCGATCCCCTATGGTACCCCGGAGATACCTAGGAGGCATCCGATGGACATATAAAAAAATATTTTTTTATTTTTTTGCTCAAAAAAATTTATATCTTTTGGGAAAAACAAAAGGGGGGACAGGGGGCGAAGCCCCCCGCTTAGGGGGCTCGGGGGGCGAAGCCCCCTGCCACCCAACAAAATGTAACAGACGTTTTAGGTTAGGTTAGAACAGTGACCAAAACGCCGCGCGAGCCGAGCGAGCGAAGCGAGCGTGCCGCGGCAGCGGCCGGCGAAGCGCCAGAATCGACTTTATACACCCCCTCTACCCCCTACTTCAGTTTAATAGAAAATGGGAATATGTATATAGTCGTTTCTGGTGCTTCGCCGGCCGCTGCCGTAGTTATTTTGACCGTAGTTATTTCGACCATAGTCGAAACGACCGTAGTTATTATGAAACATACCCGAAGGCAACACCATTAACTATCCAACTGAGACTCCATTACGATTCAATTGCGATTCTATTGAGCTGACGTACAAGTTTTTACAGAATACCCAATTTGTTTTAATCGTAATGGAATCGTAATTGAGTCTCAATTGAATATCAATAGAATCTTATTTAAATTAAAATTAGCAGACTTGGGGCCCTGGAGGAAGCTCATTCCACATCTTACAAGTTCGAGGTAGGAACGAACGTGATGCCCGAACAGTTGTTGATTTCCAGGTATCAAGAATGTGGGGGTGTTTAGGATGAGTTCTACTCACTTGGCGTGCGGTGCGGTGGCGGAAGTGTGACGGTGGCACCAGTTCAAAAAGTTCCTCAGAACATTCCCCATTGTATAGATGGTAGAACACACACAGAGAGCTTATATCTCTGCGGTGACTTAGTGGTTCTAAACCGTCCGTGAGTCTCGGATCGTCGACAATACGAACCGCACGGCGCTGAATGGAGTCAAGTGGAAGGAGCTGGTATTCAGGAGCTCCTGCCCATAAGTGCGAGCAGTACTCAAGGTGGGCTCGAACCTGAGCTTTATATAATAAAAGCAGGTGACGTGGAGTAAAGAATTTCTTCGCCCTGTTGAGCACTCCTAGCTTTTTCGAAGCCAACTTTGCTTTGTTTTCCAAATGACCCCGAAATTGGACTTCGTTCGTGATGTCAACGCCAGGTATTCCGATACTTTTAGAGGTGGTAAGGGGAATGTCCTGGAATGTAGGCGCTAAGACGAATGGAGTTTTCTTTGCGGAGAAAGCGCATACTTGCGTCTTTGTGGGGTTAAAGTGGACAAGATTTTGTCTACCCCACTCCGAGACTCGCTCCAAGGAAGCCTCTATTTCCGACACTAATTGTTCCCTGCACAGTTTAACCTGTTCGGAAGGTATATTTGCGCGACCTGAGTAACGTGCATCACATGTGCTGTCATCTGCATAACAATGTATGCTTACTAGTAAGTAAGTAACATATCATTGATATGCAGAATGAACAGGGTAGGCGATAACACGGACCCTTGAGGGACGCCAGCATTGATGGGCCTGGTGTCTGAGCATTTTCCATTTACAACGACTTTTATGCTCCGCCCAGTCAGAAAGTTGGCGACCCACGTGCATAACCCTTCCAGAAGCCCGTATGTTGGTAACTTCGCCAAAATTGCCTTATGCCAGACCCGGTCAAAGGCCTTTGTGATGTCTAGGCTCACGGCAAGTGCTTCACCCTTACTCTCGATGGCGGCTGCCCATTGGTGAGTGAGGCGAAAACCATACTGGCGGTCACTAATGAGCTGGTTATCCTCAAGGTAATTAAGGAGCTGGGTGTTTACTACTCGCTCCATCAACTTGGAGAGCAAGGAGGTTATTGCAATTGGCCGATTCCGGAAGTAGTGCGCTTCCACCTTCAGCCTTATCACCACTTAACATCAGGTGTGATGAAGGCTAAGTGTTACCCCGTTGTGGATAAAAAAAAAACTCGACAAAGTACCCCTCATTGTGGGACAGTGACATAAATTACATTCCTACTTTTTACACCAATAGCAGCATTACATTAATGAATCGTAATACCACTCAAGAAGACGCTCAATGAAATATAAATTATATTGGAAATTTCCTTTCTAAATATAGAAACTTTATAATGTTCGTCTCTTCCCGTAAATTCCTTGAGGGTGTTAACTTTTCGAATTAAATTGATTCACTTACACCCACTTTAAAACTGTCCTCTTAGCTCTGGAACTTTGAACTTTGCTATTGGAATGCAATTTTGATGTAAGCTGTAAATTATGATACTTGTTTATCAGAGTATATACTGAATATTAAAGGGTTAGATATTTAAATAGTTTTGACGATTGAGGAAAATATTCTAATGCAAAACTCATATTGAAACTGCTAAAGAATCCCAGGGTGTCTGTTTGATGTCACTCAATTACTGTCATTTTAGGCTTGACTATGTTTTTTTTCGACATGTTTTTGATCCGACAGAGAACCAAAGTAATCGACATAGCCCACCGGATTAGCAAACTGAAGTGGCAGTGGGCCGGCCATATAAGCCGCAGAACCGATAACCGCTGGGGTAAACGAGTTCTAGAGTAGAGACCGCGTATCGGCAAACGTAGTGTAGGACGCCCTCAGACTAGGTGGAGCGACGATCTTTGCAGAGTGGCTGGCAAGAGCTGGATAAGAGCAGCCACTGATCGTGCTCGATGGCGTACTCTTGGAGAGGCCTATGTCCAGCAGTGGACGTTAATAGGCTGATGATGATGATGATGATGATGTTTTTTTTAATATGCTTACAAATTATTTCTAATGCCTTATATCTGTAACTAGGGGTCACGGCATGAACAATGTGGAGACGACAATATAGCTTTTAATTATGTCCTTTATCTGCTATCAGTCCCAGTCAAACTAAAATTATCAAATACCTACTTAATTAAGAGGCCGGCGACCGTCCAACTCCCCGTACTAGCTACTACCTAACGTGCTACCAAAATGATTTGAAATTAGAGCATTATTCTCTTTACTTGTGGATTGGTATGGTATTCGGATTAAGACAGTATTTGTCTAAGTTTCTATAAAAAAAAAGCTTCAAATAAATGCGAATTGCAGTTTTATATGAAAAAACTAGCCTTCCGCCCGCGGCTTCGCCCGCGTGTACTACACGACGTTATCCCGCGGGAAGGTGATATTTTTCAGGAATAAAAAGTAGCCTATGTCCTTTCTCAGGCTCTAGACTATCTCTGTACCAAAATTCATTCAAATCGGTTCAGTAGTTTAGGTGTGATTGTGTAACACACAGACAGACAGAGACGCATTTATAATATAAAGTAAGGATGTAATTGGGATTTCTTTTTTATTACGTAGATATTTTGGTTTTTTTTAAATAGAAACCTAGATAAATACTGTCTCGAAAATGAAATATGAGATTATTTGCATTGTGAATGCAAAAAAAGTAATAAGTAATTCTAAATACTGTCTTAACCCAAATAACATCATAAGTACAGTCAATCATGCTTGAATTTAAATTATTTTGGTATTACGTTTATTATGGGAGACTAACGTGACGCGGGCCTCTCAAGTCACAGTAAGTCATTTCTATTTGTACATTTTTTCTACACGATGTATAGAGTAGAGTCAGTGCCAGATATCTCTGCGCGCGACAGATGCGTTTTTGGCGCTAGTCACATCACAGTAAATACTTTTGTTCTTAGGTTAAGGAAAAGATTATTATTATTTGATTTCGACCGCGCGCTGACTTTTCTGGCGCCCACTGCCTAAGCTATTTGCTTAAATGGTGCCAAAAGTTAATGTCATAGCCGTCGCCTTTTAGCGCTCCGTTGGCATTGATCTGAAGTGGATCTGACATTGTATGGTATTACAAATAGTGTTGTATTTTGTATATGTTTGTACTACTTAGTTTATTTGAAGAAAATAATAATTTCTATCCTAGGAATTTTTGATAGTTTCGAGATACTTATATAAGCACTAGTGCCACCAATTTTTTTCATTTATTGTCGCATTGTCATCTCCACATTGTATATCAAATCTACGTGGATGAAGTTACTGGTGAAACGCTGTACGAAACAAACGAAAGACGAAAGAAAGAGACGGAGAATTTTCCACTTAATTTGACGCCAGCCATTATACTGATCGCAGTGGTAATAAGAAATCCCGGTCCTATAGGCTTATTGGTAATGAGGCCCCGATATAATTTCATGGTCCTTGTTCCCAGATAACTTGCCAGAAATTAGCTTTCCATCATAAGTTTAGCGATCCAATTTCGCAGAAACCTTTTTTTCGGTTATCAGATGATGGTAATAAATTAAAATTGATGTTATTGTGATTCCGTAGTCGGTTGCTAAGCACATTTTGCTAGAAAAATAATTTTCATTTCTTCGGAAAGGGTTTAGAGGTGTAAAATGGATTTATGTAGGTATCAGTTACCAATTTAACAGAATTTTTAGGTACTTTTTTGTGTATTATCTATAATTTTTTTATATATTCTTAAACTTGAGAGGGAAGTATTAGAAACAAATCAACCCGCCTTACAACCAACTTCAACGGAACTCGAACCCACGACCTTTTACTCTCCGGACGAATGCTCTTGGTATTATAAATTTTTTAGTATGATTTTTCTAATACTTCACTTTCAATGATAAAAATTGCATTGTGAATGTAAAAATAATTTGATATAGTGACTTGCCTCTATTGGCCACTGTTATTTTGTTAATAGATGCATCTTTTTCCAAAACCGAAAGTAATTTAGCGATCGTTATATAGGTTTTTTATTTAAATTATTATTATAAGTTTTTATTGATCGCCCGATTTATTCGAGCGTGCCATCTCTCCGCGAAATTGTTTGTGCGATGCAATTGATTGCAGTGCAATGTAGTATCTTAACAACACAAGTGGAGATATAAGTATTTGCACATCCTAATAGCCCCACCATTATTATGTAGTGGAGACAAGAGTATTTAAAAATTTTGTTGGTCCCATTAGTTAGTGGAACCTAGCAGTGGAACCTACAGTCCGAAAGGTCCGACTTGGCAGAAGATATGTTAAAAAAATCGATTGATATTTTCTATATGGACGTGTTTTCAGCAAAATATTAAACCGATAAAGATCCACGCAAATTAGCGTCCGTACCCATCAACAGAAATCCAACGTATCTCAGTTTATGCGTCTTGGCACGCTGATGTTTTTTTAGTATGGCGACATTTACCGCAGCATAATGGATTTAAAATAAAATTATTTTTTCAATGAAATGTGCGACATACCAAAAAGTGATCAGGGTGGTAAGACGCATTAACTGAGATACATTTGAAGTTTGTTGGTGGGTAGGGACACTCCCCATAGTGTGATTTGCGTGGCTCTTTATTTAAAAAAGTCTGATTACTTCGAAATTGTGAGACATAAGTATTTTTTATAGTAAAATACATAGTAATTAATATCCAAGACCATTGAAATAATATTGTTTTTTTTTCTTGTTCCCAGTGCCTCCTAGTAAGATGGTGATCATTGATGACAAAGGTGATGTGAAGCAAGCCATAGTTGGACCCTACATAGAAGGGGATACTTTTACGCTCAAATGTGATGTTTCTGGTGGTAAGTACGATAACAGGCTAAATTATACACCGTTTATAACGATTATCTAAAAAACCTTTATAGCAGCAAAACTATAAAATATCGGTCATATCGGTCAACCATGGCCAGAATTTTTGACTGGCACTAAGTATTATATAATGTTTGTGAATTAAATAAGTTGTAGATTTATTTCCTAAGCTTTCAAAGAAAAAAAACTAAACTAATCATAAAATTGATAACATCATGACGATTACAAATTATTATTTAAGTCTTTATATCGTAGAACATTAGTAGGTACAAACCTTTTAGCAATTTTTATTTAAGCCCAAAAAAACCTCAGGTGGGTACTCAATTACAAAACATGTGTATTAGGTACCCATTAATCTGTCAAACCGCCCGCGCAAACGGAAACCATTTTATAAAGGCTAATGATAACATCAGAAATTTCCCCAGCTACCACAAATTCGTGTGTACATCACAACCCTCATTTAAAGCGTCGGTAACATTGACATGCAGGAAAAACTGGGCAAACCCTTTTCATACTACTTTATATTCATAATGGAGGTCAGCAAATTATACCTACACAGAGTGGAAATTAATTAATTTTCAACAAGAAGAATTTATTACCATCCTTTAATCGCATTAGGTCAGGGGGGAGCATCTCCGTGAATAAGTGGCTATTTTAAGATAACAACCGTATCTAGATGGGAGAATTTAATAAAGGCACTTTTAAGAAATCCAATAACCATGGCGAAAATCATTTTAGACAGACTACTTAATTTAGAAAATGATTTTACTTTACGGATATTTTTAATACACTTAATATGAAATGGAAATCCCTTCTTGGTTTTATAAGGAGGGAACATTTTTGTCGTTATGATTCAGTTTCTATATAAGTAGGGACATTTTAAGATTACTCTTAAACTTTAAATCAGTTAAAGATAATAATTAAACACATACCAAATTTATTATTACTAACTGATGACGGGAAATTAAATTGTTTGAATGTTTCCATTGGAGATCATATTTCTGGAGATATCGGTGTACATACGTGGAAATATTTTAAAAATCTTTCTTACTTAAGATTTTAATTATTGTTATGCATTCACTACTGGTTCTGGTGGCACCAGTTTTCAAGGTACCGCTATCTCTAGAGCTCCCGGGTGCGATTCCCGGTCGGGTAAATATTGAAAACAAACTTTTCTATATTTCTCTTAGTTTCTTTAGTCTGGGTGTATGTGGTAATACGCGTCGTTTTTCCCGATTTCCATAGCACAGGGTGCCTACCATCAACTTTAAGACAGCGATTCAAAAATAGCGCGATGCAGAATAGGTTCCTAAAATGAATTGCTTTCTTTCGTACTCTGACCTTCTAAAAACTGGATCGCAAATGAATTGCTAAATGTGAATGACCGAATGATTTGTGTCCTTATTTCTTATACCCGTCTCTTTCACTCGATTCTGTCATGCCCGGAGAGTGAGAGGGACGGGTATAACCTGCTGGTGTCATGTTAGCTTTGCCGAGTTATAAGTCAAATAAGAGTATGTGACAGCTTAGCGGCTGTGAAATGTCATTGAATGATCACTGAATCGCTGTCATTGATATTAAGCTGTCGTGGTACGAATAAGCGAAGCAGATCAGTTTAGGTTCCTAAACAAAACCGCAATAAGAGTTGATGGTACGCACCCAGGTGGTCAAGCTACTTAATTTGATATTTGAAGATTGTTTGTTACTGTGTCCAATATTTATTTATTTATTATCTTTTGCAACTATTTTCTTAACACAAATATTTTTTCCGACAGGTCGACCCAGGCCGTGGGTGAAATGGTTTAGGGACGAGATAGAAACGGATACCCCAGCTTCCCCATTATCAGGGAATGGAGTAAGAGGGATCCTCAGGGTTGGACCCCTGACGAGAGCGGATGTCAGAGCAGCCCTTACGTGCAGAGCTTCTAACCATCCAAGGGCGCATCCTATAGAAACCACTCTCACATTGGATATGAATTGTAAGTACTACATCTTCTGCCTGTGTCGATTGCAAATTAAAACCAGAGAGAGTCAGACCAAAATTCGGTTATTCAGATCGCGCATTGGTAGCCTTCATTAGGTCTTCCTGCGTATACTTGAAATATGTAGGTAGTTGTGCCTGCGTGTTCCTGGTAGGACACGCATGGCACGATATCCTTTCTACCTATGAGGAACAGCACCACACCTACACGTCGAGTTGGTAGGTGTTATGGTACGATTAAAGATAAAGATAAAGATAAAGATAATTTATTTGCATAAAATATGGTACATTGAGATCTTGAGATTCATCATACTAATATGATGTCAAAGGGTGGTGGTTATCAGAATCACTTAAGCGATCGCAGTTAGACCAAGTTTTTAAGTTTTAAGGAAGTTTTTAAGTTTTCAAGACGGTTTTAGCATACATAAGCGACAGTAACAGGTTTGGGTGGCAGTATCATTCCAGGATGCACATCATTCTTTTAATTGCAATATCGATTTTATTTCTACTACGGTAAAATTATTGTTACTAATATCCAATACCGGAACCGGACGACGTTCCGTGGGCAGACCCCTACAAGGTGGACCGACGATCTAGTCAAGGTCGCGGGAAGCCGCTGGATGCGGGCAGCGCAGGACCGATCGTTGTGGCGATCCTTGGGGGAGGCCTATGCCCAGCAGTGGGCGTCGTACGGCTGAAAAAATGATATCCAATATCTTCAACCTTTTTTGGTTAGGTAAAAGTATCTAAGCAATATACCTTACATATCGTATCAAATCGCAAAATCGTCATCATGTTCTAATAAAATCCGTAAAAATAGTTGCTATTGTAAAATAATAAAGATTTTCAGCACAGAATTTAAAGTACATTCAACCCGAACACAAAATCAAACGTTCATTTGTTTGCTGTCACTCAAACATGGTACGCTGCACAATCAGCATGAAACTGCACCACTATTATAACTACGATCTACAGAAACAAGCCGCCTTTGACGTCGCCGGATACAGTCTCTTCAACTTAAGTGTGTCAGAAGAAACGTTGGAGCGAGCACACAACTTCCCATTATTTTGTTCAGCGAAATACTGAATGACTGGCGTACAACCGGGGAACTCCCGGTTGACCACGATTCGGCGAAATTCACTTGCACACTATTTACACTCACTCTATTCTCCGTGCGCAAGGTTGGAGTGAAACGCAACCAAAAATCGCCGTAAACTGGTCAGATGGATAGTTCCTCAATTGTACAACTTTCTCGGCTTAGGATTAATTTTGAATGAGGTTCTATTTCAAGTGAGCTAAGATTAATTGTAAGGTATCAAGTATTTCTACGGTCGAGATTACTTTGAAACTACTATCAATACAACTAAGTTAGGAGGCGTAATTATGTATTATTCAAGAGAAACTGATTGGCATTGACTGTGAATTGTGCTTTGGGTTTTCAGTAGGTAGTATTGAATAAAGTAATTAGTAAATGAGTACTTAGATGTAGTCAGTAGGTCTTTTTATTATTAATAGCGGCCGCCCGCGGTTTCACCCGCGTGGTACCCGTTCTCGTGGGAATATCGGGATGAAATATAGCCTATGTCACTCGGGAAGACTGTAGCTTTCTAACGGTGAAAGAATTTTCTAAATCGGTCTAGTACTTTTTGAGCTTATTCGTTACATACAAAAATACAAATCTTTCCTCTTTATAATATTAGTATAGGGTATAGATTCATCATCAGCTATTATAAGTCCCCACTGCAGGGGCACAGGCCATCCTTACGGATGGATAACCCACCTCGCAGTGCGTAGACGCATTCCCCTCACTTTAATAAAAAAGGCCCAATGTGGATTGGTGAGTAAAAGCGACAGCAAGCAAACGCAGACGGGACCAATGGCTTAACGCGGAGGAGCTCGAGATAATAAATTTTTGGCACCCATTCACCACCCATCCCGTGAACGACCATTGAAAGTTGCTTAACTTCAACGATTGCAGTACAAGCGCGTTTACCACTACGCCATGGGCTCTTCTTTGTTATTGTGTAGAGTCAGGATATTTCGCCTGACATTCGTATAGTTTAACGTGTTAGTAGTTGGAAATTGTATTAAAATTGCAACGCATCTGAGAAACTCTGTCAGCGCGATTCATGCTGACAGGGTAACTCACGACATTGTCAAGCTTCTCAGTATATTTTTAGTATGCTCGGAGAGCATATCCATCCCAATCCTACTACAATCTCACATTTCTTCTTCTGCCACTTACTGCCTACTTCTGCCCAACGAAAACTAATATCGACAAGAACATTAAAAAGCCTGGAACTAGAAATATACCTGCTATCATCACCATCATTATCCTCATCGGTCCGTATGACACAACTGAGCACAGTCCTCAGTTCTTCCCATCATTGAATAGTTGTAACCACACTTAATATTTGTTCACAGTCCCCCCGCTGACGGTTCACATCATTGGCTCCAACCAACCGCTGTCAGCCAGCAGACGATACGACCTGCTCTGCCAGAGTTCAGGGTCACGGCCTCCTGCCTCCATCACCTGGTGGAAAAACGGCCATAGGATAAACAATGCTAAGGAGACGGTGAGTTCCATTCTATATCTGGTGTCATTTTGTATGTTAAGTTAGTGAGTTTTACACGTGTTGACCACATCATTGGTACAGTCGATATCAATAATATCCTTTGCATTTTTGAACTTTGGCGCATTAAGTTTTTTGACTCGCTTTGACTTTCTGTACAAATTATCACAATAATTACTACGACAAAGTTCAAAAGTTAAAGTATTAAAACTAGACAGTACCTACCAGTATAGTGGTGTGGGGTCGAAATATGGCGAAGGTAGTCCGGACCGAAAAGTGGTGGCAGTAATTAATATTATGCAATAGCCGGTGGGTCAAAGTCAAAGTCAGAGTCAAAGTCAAAAACATTCTAGTCGCATAAATTAAATTAAATTAAATTAATGGTTATGAATCGTCCGGGTATGTATGGACCCTTCGCCACTGGTACAGTCGAGTTCAATAATATCTGGGCACTTTGAACTTTGTCGTAGTAATTATTGTTACAATTTGAAAGTCACAGACGATGTCAAAAACTTAATGTGACAAAGTCCAAAAATGCACAGATATTATTGAACTCTACTGTATACCTACAGGACGGATGAAGAACGGGGTTGAGAACGGTACGAAGAACGGGAACATTTGATTATAATAATATTAACGTGTGTTCGTTTAAAAATTAGCCTTACTTAACATATCGTGTCATTCATTTTGTTTGAGAAAGTTAACATCTCAAACAATTTCAGTTTGTGTTTCAGCTGAATTTTGCTACTTACATAAAAATGAATGATACACTAAGTTGAATAACTCAGTATAATAATTGTAATACCCTTCTAAAAGTATGAGAACAGATGTTGATCTGTTGTGTAAACACTCTTAGAGTATATAAGTTTAGTAAAACTTATATTGCTCTTGTTTCCACCTCAGTGGAAGTCGTTATGCCAACTCACTCCGTACATTTGTCGCTGAATTTCCTAAGAACTCGTTATAAGTGTAATAACAACATCGTTATGAATACTTAGGACGGAATATTATGCCCAGAAATTAGGAGGTTTCTAAGCTCGTATGGTTAATTCAATGTTCTCTACTCAGGAATTCTCGGCTTTAGCTAAATGAGTAGTACGGTTTCTAGCGAAATAATTTTCAGACTATTTGCAATTCTATTTGGATTGGAGAAAATCAATTTTTGATTAGACTGTCTATTGAAAGTCATTTTCTATCATCATTTTCAACTGTCGTTTTTTAGTCAATTACTGTGCAATAAAGATATTATGCAAGCTGTAGGTATACCTACTGCCTAGTCTAGTACGGTAAAACAAAAGGCCAAGCCCGAAGCCGCAAACATTGCACCCACTATTGATAACACGAGTTCCAATTCTGTCATTCATTTTTCCAAAAACATTATTAATAGTCGTATATCTGCCTATAAAATTCATTGTATTTTTAGCTTATTGTGTAATTACCACCTATTAGCGTACTTTTAAAGTGATCTTTAGGGCATTGTGACCACCTCAGTATAAAGTTCCTTCTAGATTACGAATCTAATCTAGCAGGTTGTTACGTTTACAAGCGTATGTGTTGCACCTAACTGTTTATATTGAAGACTTTATAATTTACTCACCGCATAATGAATACAGTTTTTATATTTCGTAAAACACAGGCATTATTATTATCAATTAATTTGAAGAGATACTTAGTTTACCTTTTGGAACAAAGTCTATACAATGTACGACCTAAGTTAACAATCTCGGTATTACTAGAACATGATCTTACCGAAATATTTACATAATAAAAAAACGTTCGGCATTCAAATCCCGACCTAATACTGTTGATATAAGGCTTCATTTACGACAACGTTAAAACACGTGCTCATGAAATAAACATTTCGGATAATCAAAAACTCTTTAGTCTAATAATAAATAATGCCAGTCGTTGCTCCGAAACGCGAGGGTAATAAATTACAATAATCCTCGTTGGTAGTCTTTGGACTGCGAAGAAATTGAATTTTGGTAATTATTCCAAAAAAGAGGTTTAAGGCGAAAACACACCATTTAGCACGAAAAGGCTAGGCATTGCAACCCATGGACTCACTATGCAAGAAATTGACGTCAATGGTACACACGCGGCTTGCTCTCATATACGCTCACCTAACTCCAAAGATCTGGAAGGATATCAGTATGAAGCGGATACAGAGATCTTTCCAAATAATACCAAGATGGAGGCGATGAGCCATAACTCGCGTTCTGACTTTTTATATGAAGATGTCATACTGGTTGTATTAATGCTGGACGTAGGTCAAGGCTGGCAATGCCATGCATGATGTGTATTGTACCTATGCGATATAGTTGTTGTGAGTTTATATTTGTGTATAATGTGGTGGAAACGTTGACCCACGCTGTCAAATAAATGAACCTAGCAGCATAGGCAGTGGGTGAGTGGGTGCCTTAAGGTGCATGGAGTCGTGAAACGATCATTTTTGAGGCCCTAAAACTCATAAATTAGCCTACTGATGAATCCAGAATGAATATATATTAAATATTGATATATAAACTTCAATCTGAGCATTTAAAAAAAAACATAGTCTTTAAGATACTATTAAAAAAAACATTGAAATGAAGCTGTTTTCAACTTGAAATACGCTACTGCTTCTAAACTACAAGTGATATTTTTACGTTTCTTTCAAGAAAAGATTGCTAACTTGTTTAACTTAAAACTGAGCAATTTTCGTTCTAAAATAATACATGGTTTTGACGAAACGTGTGTTTAAGCTGTTTTGGTGCGGGTAGCGGGCGGGAAAATTAGGCCACGCTTCTATTGCCCAAGCTCGTTGGCGATACCACAGGCCTTAAGACCATCAAGCTACTACGATACGTTACTTGTTAAGCTTTTTGTTGGTCAGGAAATTAATGCTTGTTTGCTGAGTCTACCGAACTCTTTTTAATTGAAGATTTAAATAGAACATCTTCAAAAACCTTAAGGACTGAAAAAATCGGTGAAGAATGCTTGTTTACGTAATACAAAGAAGGAAATTGGATTACCTAGGTCAGAGTAAAACGAGTATTTTATCTGCCAACTAAAGATCTGAAAGCGAGTTGTGACGTACGTAACGTCGTCGTCGGTATACGACACGGAAAAACATTCGGTACTCGTCAGTCCCGTTTACCATTGCGGCGTAAAAGCGTGTACCAATGACCAGACGCTACGTCATAAGTTGCTTTTAGATCTTTAGTCGGCAGATAAAATGCTACAGTGCCACAAACTTTGCTGTGCCGGTGGCCAAAATGTGAAACGAACGTGATTTTTTTTAATGTCATTTTGCTGTCAAGTTGATGTCCAACCATAGCGCTGCTGGCGGCTGAAGTTCTTAGAAGTCAGGGCCGGTTAAATTACTACAAAAAAAAGAAAAACGTACGTAGCGCCACTGTCACCGGCACAGAAAAGGTTGTGGCACTCTAGTTAGTACTCTGCCTAAGGCATTCAATGTGATTCCGTAGAACAGACTGTATCCTGATATTATTTTAAACTAGATAGAACCTGTAATTTTGCCCCTGTACTACAGGTTTTGGAAAAACGTTGAAGATCTAAAAGGTTTTTTAAATATCTTGGGTAGGTATCACATAAGTACTAAAATGCCGGATAGTTCCAGAAAATTACAATGAAACAAACTTTGCAATGTGATGAGTAGCAAAATTCTCTCAACAATCAATAAAGTTTCTAAGCACAATTTTCAACGAATCCAAATAGCGTCGTATTTCTTGAAACATTTTATCGTTAGCTTAATTTGTGTTTGATGATGGGCAAAGGCCGTCCGTAATTCCAATATGATTTACCACCAAAAGTTTCGCAACATTAACGGTATATCTACGAAATTAAAACATCGTTATCTTCCGAAACAGATGATACCATTACATGGCTGAATGGCTATTTCAATAGCTGATTTGGCGACGAATTTATCCGGCAGTAATCTTTACTGCCTTATGGAACAACATCGAACCAAACTTAAAATAAGAGCACGTAAAAGTAATAAATGTAGATTGAATGGGACACAGAGTGCTCGGAGCGTACTCAAATCGGTCGTAAGAGACCTTCCTAAGTTTGGAATGTAAGGCCGTGGTGTGTTGATAGCGTGGCCTAATTATACAGTGCCACTATAGCCGTTTAAAGTTATTTCGGAAACCACATGCCTCCTGAATACATGCCTCCTTTAGTAATAAATTTTATAGCGCACTTTGCGCTATTTCAATATATTGTAACATATTGAAATAGACAGAACTATAATAAGCGAGCTCAACAGTCGCCACTCACTTCTTTTAAAAAACTAAACTAGATTGATATACATTTGTAAAGTATAATTAATAAATTTAGATTTTGCTATAGGTATACTTACCTATGCTATAGAAGGAAAATATTTTTGTATCTTATTTCTTACTTGTTAATTGGATGTTTGTTACTCAATCATGGCGAAACGACTGGTCGGATCTAGATGAAATGAAAACATCAGCTCATTCTTACTTGAAAACATCGTCTAGCACACGCGGACATAGTCGCGAGCGTAAAACTAGTTTTTTTTTACGTTTCAAAAATAAAGACATGTTTCCTTTGAGTGAAAGCTATCTCCATTACTATCTCTTATACTATTACTATACTTTTTATCACGAAAATTACAGCAACGAATTAGTCTAAATTTAACATGTGGGCATAGTATGATCTAATCATTGTACCTATACACTTAGACATTTTCTTTTACAACTTATTACTAAAACTTGACAACAAACAATAATAGACACTTAAAAAAGAAAAATAATTACGATAAAATGACGACCAATTTGGGTAGGCTACCCACCTTCTGCTCCAGCGGTCTAGGGTTCGATTCCCGAATAAGACAATTATTTGTGTGCATGAACATGTATATTTGTCTTGGTCTGGGTGTTTACTATGTATATTAAGTATGTATTTACAAACAAAAAGAATTTAAGTATATATTTATCCGTTATCAAGTTTTCCATGATACAGTTTCTTAATGAAATTAACATGGGCTTAGATAATTGATGTGATTGTAAGAAGTTATTTATTAATTATTATTTATAAAATACTGCTATCCCGCTATCATACAGCCACAGCCTTACATTTAACTGGAACGGGGATATCGCGAATAAGTAGCCCCGTAGAGTTGACAAGTTGGCTCGAATAAAAACATTTTTCCTGACCGTCGAAGCTACAAAACAAATTAGGGGTGATAAAATGTAAAGCAGGACGAATGAACCCGCTTATAAAAGTTAGATGAGCTAATGAAACTGGCTTTGGAACGTTAAAGTTTTTACATCGAAAGTATTTTAAGTGTCAAAAATGAAAAGATGGTAAGTGGGCTTGTGTCGCTCAAGGGGTTCTCACTTATATTATTTAATATTAAATTATAGGTATAGAATTTACTCATCTTTTTCTATTATTTCTTTAGTAACATTTTGGTTTTGGCCAAATAACATGACTAAATAGTCAAACAAGTAGTATGTACAAGTTTGGTTTATAAGCAACATCTTTTATGATGTGAATAGTAATATTTACAACTTTTTTTTTTCAAATAAAAAAAAAAACTCAATTTGTTTTTGGTTATTGTGGATAGCAATATCGAGCGAGTAATATAGAGAATATGTTTAAAGAGTGAACGCACAACTGACAACGGCAACGTCAATTAAAAATAATTCTAAAATTCATTTCTTTTTGCTTGTTTGACGCGTTCAGTTTGGAAAATATGTGTTCACCTTTAAAATATAATTCCATAAGAGGTCCTGTTTTCCCGGTTCGCAGAAATGGAAACATAATAAAAACATGTGATACAAACAACATAATTGGTTGGCTTTCTAGAACTCGTTGTAAGCAGTTTATTGTTAAAAGGAAGCAAAACATTTATATTTATCATAACTTACTCGTGTAACAGAAAAAGTTTTTTTTACTGAAAAGCTCGTGTTACTGAAAATTGGATAAACACGTCTATTAGCGATAATAATCCAAGTGGAACATGATTATGTACATAAAATGTTTTAATATATACTTACAGCGATATAATATTTACTTTAGAGTCTAAACTAATTCCACGGTGAGTGCCTTGCGACAGTTGCGACACACTACTTGCCGATCAGCTTACACCACTGTTTATATTCACGTTACTTGTCTGCTTCGCTAAACACTAGACCAAATACTTACCTCATGTCGAAGGAATGTGATTTCGATAGATTCTTCTATTTCTTAAGATTTTGTCGCAAACAACACATTTTCTTTGGTAAATCAATAATTGATGCTATACTAAACAATACTACAGTCGAATCAACCGATCCGTGACCCAACAAAAGTTCATTTGCTGAAAGATATCAAAATTCAATAAGCGTACATTAGGGATTTGTTTAGGTATTATGATGTACCTAAAAGTATTCGTATTATAACTTTTGATGCATTTGCACTGCGCCGCCATAATAACATTAGCTATAAATTTAATTAGTAAGTATTATCTCATTTTAAGTGAACATGTAAGTTTTTCTTTATACTAATATTATAAAGAGGAAAGATTTGATTGTTTCTTTGTTTGCATCGAATAGGCTCCGAAACTATTGGACCGATTTAGAAAATTCTTTCACCAATAGAAAGCTACATTATTCTCGAGTAACATAGGCTATATTTTATCCCGATATTCTCACGGGAACGGGTACCACGCGGGTGAAACCGCGAGGAGCCGCTAGTGAGAAATAAGTGTCTTTAAACCCAATAAGGTGGAAATTGAAACTTGTTGACATCGACCACCTTTAGAGTTCTGACGCTTTCAAACAAAGATTATTTAACAAAATGGGTCATGATTAAATTGGTTAGACTGGTACGTCATTATAGTTTGATACACTTGATTCAATAAAGCCTGTCTCAAAATACCACAGTGAAATTAATATTAACGTGACTTGATTAAAATCAACTTGAGCGGTTTCAACGATATTTGAAGTGACTGTTTGATATATTATTTCGGTCTAGAGACTTCGGACGACTTGGCAGATAGAAGCGAGATTAAACCAATTAACGGAGGTTTCAATCTAATTCGCCTTTTTTTAAACTACATCTAGATAATGATTCCTGTGAAAATAAAAAATAGTAGATTTCATTACAAGTGCGGAACGCCTGTCATTGCAAAGAGTTCCGACAAATGTCTACCCGAGCCGAGGCGCAGCCGAAGGTGAGGGTTGACAGTCGGAACAAGTTGCAATGACGGTTCCGCACGTGTACTGAACAGCTATTTTTAATACAGTTGCGAAAAAATTAAGCAATTTAATAAAATAATAAAACACTAAACTCAACTAACTAATCGTAAAAGAATATAAGCAGAGACTTTTTTTTGTTTTCTTCACCCATTCTGGGTTGGCAAAGGAAACTATGATCATACAGCCAAGGCTTCAGTAGAATTTTTTTATTGATATGAAATGAAAATTAAATTAAATGAGATGAAATGAAATGAAACCTAACAAAAGCAATCCGAATCCTACAGGAGCGCCTTTCCTTATTTCTCTTTTTTAAAACTAATTTAGAAAATTAAGAAATAAGGTCCCTCATTTTCTTTTCACTTACTTGCGCAAACTCCTCTAAGCAGATACTATGGTAAATAGTGCACGTCATACCATATTTAGTAATCTGTGGTCATACAGCCAATTTTATGTATTTTTTATATTCATAAATTTAATTTGGCCGATACTAATATTAATTTAATGTATAATTAAAATCACTTTTAAATCTGATATTGAAACAAATTAGTAGCTTCTTTTTAGAAATATTTGCATGAATCATAAAAACTTCTATGTTTTTTTTTAGTAAACACTTCGTGGTTGGTTTTTTCTTTTGAATAGACAATATTTTGACAGTTAGGAAAGAAAACGCACGAGTTCGGGAAAGGTAAAGAAAAAGTTCGAGTGTGTAATAGCCCACATCCCGAACGCTATACGTCCCTGCAATACGCCACTTTTTGAGCAACTGTATTAAAAAAGTCTTAATGCATTCTTGTAAGTTCTCGAAGTAATGATGTTTTTTGAAAGAAAGAAAGAAGAAATTTTTTGTTAGTCTTGTTTTTATTCTACTTTTTACATAATAACTAACACAGAAGTAGTAAAAAGGCAGTCTTATCGCTCAAAGCAACCTCTATCAAACAACATTCACGGTATAAGTAGAAAAAATCACCGATAGTAATAAATTGTGTAGTTAAGAGTCACAATTTTTTTTTTATCAATTTGTAGATGACGTCACAGATTACATCACTCTCACGGTTCACGGGTCTCACAATTTTGTGGTATCAAAACAATATGTTATTAGTACACACAAACTTTTTTATTTATTTTATTTCATTTCTTCATAACTCGAAAGCATTCGAATACTTTGTCGACTCTTAAAAAAAATAAACACGCTAAACAATCAACGGTTTTCAAGGTGCCGCTATCTCTAGAGGTCCCGAGCTCGATTCCCGTTCGGGTAAATATTGAAAACGAACATATTTTTACTTTTTTGCATACACAATGCAAATTTTCTTATTGAAAATGATTTATTAAAAAAATCGACCCGTCTCACAACTAGCTCCGATGGGACTTTCGCTCGATTTTTTCTAATAATTCATTTTCAATATTTTCGAAAACGAACTTTTCAATATTTCCTTTGAGGTCTGAGTGTACCTTTGTGGTACCCGTCGTTGTTACCAATTTCCATAATACTAGGTGCTCAAGCTACTATATTTTGGTATTGGAACAATGAATGTGATGGTGTCCAACATTAGCACCAAAGCAATATTAAAACTTACTTTTCTTTTGCTTTATTCTTTTTTATCACGTGCTTCCTTTTACTCAAGCGTGTAAGTGGGTTTACTGTAATATATTTCCCAATTGAGACTGTGTTGTCCACATCCCCTGGCACCGTAATATATAAGGGTATTAGACTGCTAATAAACTAAAGGAAATATCTATCGGAAAAGGGCGGGCGCGGTCTATAAGAATTTTGTAGCATCGCGTTTCTTTGCACGCGAGTTTGGTATTATTTTTTTGCTCCAATCGATCATTATGTTTCGCGGAGTTTTGGACTTTCCGGCGTTGATTGGGTTCCGGAATATTACCAAGGTTTAATGAGACAACAACAATAAGTATGTCTATTGTGCAGTTAGTTTTGTTTCAAGTAAATAAATAGCAAAATGATAAAATTAAAACTACTGGCCTCAATCTGGAATATTTAAAAAGTGACGCGATCAATTCTTTTCACGCAATTTTTTCAGTATTTCTAAGATTTTAGGAGACGAAAACATATGGGAACCATAAATAATATTACCTACATGTTCAAAGTTATCTTCCTATTATTAGTATTAATTCCTTTAAGTGTTTCCAGTTCTTCATATTTCAGCTAACTTAGTTAAAATTGCTTCAATATGCGTATTTGATAGGGAAGAAATATACGTGTCACTAATTTTCACAATGAAAAAGAAACACACTTCTTATTTTATCCGACCTAAATTTTGAAAGCAGCTGTTGCCTTCAAATTTCAAGATAACAAAAAAATACAAAAACCACTTTCTAAATACAGCAAGGCGAAGATCCCTGTCCTTGGGAAGCTAATGCCAGAAATCCCTTGGGCCACCGAAAAAATTCAAAAGAAAATATTAAAAGAAGCAAGCATAAAATAAATACCAACGCAAAAAATACTGAGACTAAAACACGGCCAGTGAGTTCAGATAAATCATTCAAACCTTGGAACAAAGAATTCTGTGATTTATTTCACGCAATTTTGTGTCTATACCGTCATAGGCTTTACAACATTATTGGTGCTTTTACGCCATAGAAGCTTGTCACATGAAAAGTTTTGGAACTAATCCAATATGTACAGAAGTTGATGATATAATGTACCTATCATAACTATATTATTATGGTCTCTTTTTTAGCTGAACTACTATAGGTTTTGCTGTGTATCATTGACCTTAAGAAGGCAAAACTGTTACCGTTTTAAGCGCAAGTCACACCGCCAGCTGGCGAACAAAGCGAGGTAAGTAGGTGGAATCTTGGCCACACACAGGTCACCACCGACCTCTTTTCTGTAGATTTCATATATTTACGCCCACGCCCGGTAGTCTTCACTTGTTTGCTTCTTCTAGCTTCAAGTACTAGCGTTAGTGACTCGTGTGCGGCGACGGGAAGACGCGAGCGACGACGTTCGTCGTGTGAATCGAAGTATAAAGGCTCTCCCACCCAGGCGTGTTATTATCGTCGATAATATCGGATGCGTTATTGCGATATTTGTACTAAAATACTTACATTAAGTATTAGGATGGCTATGATGCGATAATATCGACTAGGACGGTTGCGTTCCTCCATCCTGCTATATGAGTTCTTAGAACATTTGTAATTTATGGATTGCACTTGTGTGCAAAGAATTGGGACGCATTATCGCAATAACGCATCCGGTATTATCGACGATGACAACGCGCCTGTGTGGGAGAGCCTTAAAAAAAGGTGAAACGTCACGCGCTGCCCCCGTTCGCCCGGCTTCTTAGCTCGTTCACCAGCTGACGGTGGGGCTTGCGCTTTCCAGTTTAACCTCCTATTAAATTCAGATAAAACCTTCGATCAACAATAACACCTTTGATCGCCTTCGATCCTTATAAAACGCTTATATTTTCTCAATATAGAATAAATCTGACTATTTAAGAGAAATTAAAAGAACACGATATTATTAACACTTAACCACCTAGCATAGGTCTGACAGACTCCGACGAATTCATAATCGTAAATATTTTTGCGCCCGAGCTCCGTATAAACTTGTTCGTCCGTGTACCTTTTCCTCGCGCCCCCCAGTGCCGCACAACCGCTTGTTGCAGTCGGATGTTTGCGCGTTTGTCTCTGGTAAGTAAAAAGCTGTCACCGGGTAACAAATTTTTGAAAAAGCTGTAAGGTTAGGTCCTGCAATTTCGTTTAACTTTTGTTATATTTGAGTTTTTTTATATTTTTTATTAAGTACTAAATATTTAAAAAAGTACAAAAAAGTACCTACTTGTGTGATTATTATAATGGACCTCATTTTCCTACTATGTTAGTTTATAAGTATAGTATTGATTACTTAATTGAGATTTACTTTTAAATGCGGATTTTCATGTGCCTTTCTTATTATAATAAATAGTTCAATATGTTTCTAACAGACTTTTCATTAAAAACAAAAAATTACTTCACACAGTTTTACAAACGAAAATCATTTAGCTCCGGAGTCTCACAGACGTATGTTAGGTGGTAGTGTGAAGATAACAGATGCTAGGTAGTTAAGGATTAAAGTAATGCTGATAAACGTAAATGGTAGACGTCGCTTTACCCTGCGTATAGCAACTACTATTATGTCAAATTGTTATTCAGCTAGTATTACAGCCCCCAAATAATTTCTCGTGCCTTATAAATATCTTAACACACATTTTAATAACATAATTTCGTCCTCAGCTTTCAACTGATGGCAACACAACCACCTCAACAGTGTCCCTACAATTTACGAAGTCTGACGCTGGTGCGAAGCTCGCCTGCAGAGCTTCTAATCCTCAGATGCCTTCAGTACCAGCGCTAGAAGATGATTGGACGTTGGACATACAGTGTAAGCTTATTTATATTTTGTTTAGGTATGATCTATATTCCACACACACTAGAATTCGTACCAATGAAGGCAACTATAAAAATACGGGCGGCGATATATTCTAAAGTCGTGGCGCCTGCGATACATCCCTATTTTAGCACCTCCTCCATGAAATAGCGATTTATTTATTTTTAAAAAGGTTAACAGCAATCAATAACACAGTTATTTGCTCATCATCAGTCGTTTTATGGCAAAAAAGAAGTCCCAAATATTAGAGTAATAAACACCAAGGCAATCTGGTGAAAACGTCATACATATTAATATTACATATTTTTACTTTATTGCATTCACAATGCAATTTGCTCAGGGTGCCTAGCATCAATTTTAAGACGGCGATTCAAAAATAGCGCGATGCAGAATAGGTTCCTAAAATGAATTGCTTTGTTTCGTACTATGACCGTCTAAAAACTGGATCGTAAATGAATTGCTAAATGTGAATGACCGAACGATTTGTGTCCTTATTTCTTCTACCCGCCTCTTTCACTCGACGCTGTCATGCCCGGAGAGTGAGAGGGACTGGTATAACCTGCAAGTGTCATGTTAGCTTTGCCGAGTTATAAGTCAGATGAGAGTTTTTGACAGCTTAGCGGCTGTGAAATGTCATTGAATGATCACTGAATCGCTGTCATTGATATTAATCTGTCGTGGTACGAATAAGCGAAGCAGTTCAGTTTAGGTCCTAAACAAAACCGCAATAAGAGTTGATGGTAGGCACCCAGGGCTAGTCGTGAGGCGGGTCGAGTTTTGCTAATAAGTACTTCATTTCCAATAACGTCATTCATACTTTACACCATAAACTTATAACATATTTTTTTTTCATAGATGTGCCCGAAACAACGGTTCGGTTAGGAACGAACCTGGAACCGACCAACATCAGGGAAGGCTCCGACGTCTACTTCGACTGCATCATTAGAGCACATCCATACGTTTACAAGGTGGAATGGAGGCATAATGTAAGTAGTTTTTTTTATAAAGACAAATTATTACTTATACAACTGTGCCGTGCGGTTTTACCCGTGTGGTACCTGTTCCCATGGGGATATCAGGATAAAATATAGCTTGCTAGCCTTCAGCTCGGGGCTACGCCCGCGTGCACTACACGACGTTATCCCGCGGGAATGTGATGTTTTTATAGGATAAAAGTAGCCTATGTCGAAAATCACGTCAATCCGATGCCCTGTTTTGTCATCAAAGACAGACTAACAAGTAAAAAAACAATGGGTTGCACTCCGGGAGTGCCGGCAGAAATAAAAAGGGCTCCCTAGACTTTTTCACAAAAAAAGCTTTAATGCCGCCCGTTTTCTATCCTGAGCTATTACAACTTTGGAAACTGGCGAAATTTGCCTTCGTATTCTAATGACGTTGTAACAGTTTTTCGATCAGGTCAGGTGTCCGTCTTACGAATTTTCGATGTGACGGTCACGTGTCCTGACCCATCACAAGTAGTGCACAACGCGGTTAAAGAAGTTTTCACTTCAAAAACACACTTTCACATTAATAATATTAATATAGATACTTACTTATCACTCAGAAGCATAATTAGCTTATCTTAGTACCTATAGCTTAGCTGCCTACTGGTCCCATTCCTAACTACTTCACATATTAAGGCGAAACTCGGAAAAAATGTGCTGAAACGAGATAGCAATGAGAAAACGACGCGCGCGGGAGCGAGACCGATTTTGCAGATTAGGCAAAAAAAACACAAAATCACTTCGTATTAAAAAACTACAGCGGTTTAAAAAAAATGCTTCTATACGATCCTCAATATTATTGGTGTCCACTTATTAAACCAATTTCCAATAGTGTAAGTAACCCCATTTAAGAATAATCTTCACTTTTCGTATTTTTAGAGGTCTTTTCGAAAATAAAAAGTGTCCAGGCAAAATCATAAAATCGTGTTTTTGAAACTATACGATTCTAGATAAAGGTATGAAGAAATATATATCTTATTACCAGATTTTTAACAACTGTAACCGTCCTATAGTTTTAAATCAAAAAGTCCATATTTTTCCGAGTAGCGCCTTAAGCATCGCCTAAGTTCGTGTCACACATATACTTAACAATCTAATAAATATCAAAACGTGTTTCTCTAAGCTTGGCCGCACACGAGCCACCAACCACAGCCACAAAACGCCGCCACCGATCTATTTCCTTTAGTTTTCATACATTTTTTATAAAATCCCCACACGGTTGACGCAAGGTAGTCGTCACTTGTTTCTTCTTCTAACTTCAAGTCTGTCACGTGTGGTTTGTGTGTGGCGACAGTAAGAGCTGGCGCACATTGGCCCACTAAACGCGACCACAAGCTGCGGACGAGTTTTTTCATACATTTTGTATGGCATCGGCGCAAACCGAGGAGAGTTGCGGGACTCGCCCGCGCTCGCTACTAGTTACTTATGTACTCATACTTAAAACATGCAAGTTAACATTGTGTACAATATACCAAAATATACGTAAAGCAGATTTTATTATGTGGTTAAAATTTTTGACAAATAAATACTTTGAGAAATAAATACTAGTGGCCGCGTTTGTCGCACGCGTCGCGCACATGCGGCCACAGGTAGCCAGCTTCCGCCCGGTGCCCCTACCAACAGTAGTGGCTAAGTGACCGCGACAGGTGGCTGCTACTAAGCCACTAGCTGCTGCGTCTAGGGGCTTGACTGAGCCACTAGTGGTCGCGTATAGTGGCCGCGACTAGTGGCTCAATGTGCGGGCGCTCTAAAAGTACACGATACTTTAAAATGTAAAATTCATCATAAGAATAATAATCAATCTGTTCTCTTCCCCACAGGGTAAAACTTTACTACACAACGTAGGCCAAGGAGTGATAATCAGCAATCAATCTTTAGTGCTCCAAGGAGTTGGCAGAAGAACCGCCGGAAACTACACATGCGTAGGCTACAATGCCGAAGGTGACGGGGAGAGCAAACCTTTCTCGCTTGATGTACTGTGTAAGTTACATCTACAGATGTATAGTATTTCATTAGTCTGCTGACTCGGCAAGTCCCAATTTCTGACGCGTCACGCGATCTTTGCGATTCGGTGAATAGTCATCGGATGCCAGAGAAAATTTTCCGATCGTAGTGGTGTTGGACTTTTATTTAGTGCCTATTCTGAGGCTGGGATGAAAGTGATTATAGGATGTAGTGGTGACTAATGCTTCTTTTCGATCATTTATCCATATTAAGAGATAGGCCTTTGAGGATTTTTGTTGGCTAAATATGTTTAGGAAATAGCTCCAGTATATCCAGTGATTTTGGGCCATTTTTTTTGGCATGCGAATCTTTAACTGCATGCAAACCAGGAGTGTGCTATCACACGCACGCAGATTTGCGAAGTGTGATAGCACACTCCTGGATGCATTTCTTGTGGCCCATCTCATTGTTAAAACATGTATTAAATGATAAGACACGGACTACGGCCCGAACTCGGACCAGAGACTAATACAACGAAAAAACGAAACATCGTTATACTCCCTCTCACTCTCCGGGCATGACAGAATCGAGTGAAAGCGTTGGGCTAACAAAGTTTCGTTTTTCTTTGAATTAGAGTAGGACCTCAGATTACACACGTTTACACACTCAGATACAATACGTTTGGAAATTCTATGACAGGGAGAAGACCATTACTTATGTAAGCAATTCGGCACTTTAATGCAATTTTGAATATCCAGTACAATACAAGTCGAAATGATTGCCGAAATACCGACCTAATGATAGAAAGAGTATTTCTTAACCTTTGTAAATAATCCTATTAAAAGGAGATAAGTAGTAACTAGATTCATATTCTTTCTTACTATCCTAACAGACGCGCCAACCTGCAGGAGTTCTCAGCAACGAGTGCATGGAGTAGCCAAACAAGAACGGGCCCATATCACGTGCCACGTCGACGCCAACCCGCCTGAAGTACTTGTAAGTACCTACTGGTTATTTTCTTCAGTTCAATGTGCCTATTCTGAAAAAATGTGCCTATTCTGTAAAAAAAAAACAGTAGCTCTAGCAAGAAATACTGTCGTTATGGTAACCGTTATCGTAATCGTACAACTTTGTATGAAAACGAGATCAGCGCCTCTTTCGGACGTATAAGAAACTGAAATTTGAGAGCAGCACTTTGACAGCTATTTAAGGACGGTATATTACTATTCGATTAGGTACCATAACGATATTTTTTCATGCTTTGCATCTGTACCCCAGATGGCAAAGCCAAGGGGCAAAAGCAAGCAACCTTAACTTGAAATATGTATATGACAATCAATGGTGAGCTATATTACGTTAGATTTTCAAATTGGTTAAAAAAACATGGTTAATAATTATGTTTTCATAATGCAGCTGTAGCGCTCGATGAGCTGCCAACTGTACTTACCTATGTTGACTAAACTTATCGTTTCAACGAACTTTCCGGGGTATCGTTTTAAACAAAAACTTGCGTTAACGAGTGGAAATTTTAATAAGGAAGTTTTAAGTGAAAACTTTACGAAGGGTACTTCGCCAAGTTTGGATACCTCGTACATAATCAATGTGAGGTCATGATTATTTATCATCAAAATATAATTAGTTTTGCTAGATGATAGGAAAAGATTATTATTTGAACTACATACTACTTTTACGGGGCTGACATGAGCCAACTAGCACAGGCCGTCAATCAATTTTATTTGAGAAATAATTAATTGAGCCACAAAAAAATTATAAGTAAGCATCTAAAATACTGAAATGGACACAAAGTGGTGGACTTTGCGTCCATTTTAGTATTTTAGATGCTAAGTTAGTATTTTTGTGGGTTAGGTTAGGTTATTTTGGTGATCAATTAATTACAACCCATTTTATTTTATTGCTTTTAAATAAGCACAAATTCTTAAAAGATGGAGTCGGTCAAAGTCTTGTGAAAAACGTCTAATATTAATGTAACAGCTACACACCATTATAAAACGCTTTCAGTAATTTTGAAATGGGTTTTAACCAAAACTTCTAACAAAATCCCGTTATAAAAGTGTTTGAATGCTTTTAAATTGTGTAAAGTTATTCAATAAATATAACATGTTATTCACAAGAACTTGACTGATTCCTTCATTTAGAAAGAAGAAATAAAATAAAATCGATTGGCGGCCCTCGTGTATTTATTGATTTTCTTGTCTTATTGTAAAGTTAAATAAGGAAGGGTACAAAAGGCGGGCGTAAAGCTAAAACATTATCTACCAGCCAACTGTACGAGTATTATATGTTATTTTTGTTTCTGACTTTCTCTTGTATAGTTTCAACAGCTTGCATAGCGTTGTGGTAACAGCTATGTTATAGCTACAGACTGCTAAAAGCAATATGAATTGTTTGGTTTACCATAAACATGAGGAGCCCATGGTGCAGTGTTTAGGGATTCTTCGAACTTCGACAGGCCAAGCGCGCTTAGGGCTGGACTACACAAAACTGCGATGCGACGTCGCATCTGCGACAAAAATATGCAGCGCGTCATAATAATAGAAACCTTAGGGCGTTTGTGCACTACACTGAATTTTACCGTTCGGCGGGCGGTCCGTTTTTTTACGGACCGGCCGGCGTGGCATGAAAAACACGGATGATTGGCTTGTGCACTTGTCCGTCTTTTTACTCGCCGGGGCAGCGCTGTGTTTACCCCCTCCCCCGCCCCGCCCGCTCATATCACGTTTTCAGTTCAATATCAGTTTCAATGTTTCAAAGCCTAAACTACACGAAATAAATAAATTCTTACTATGTATTATTAATAATTTATGATTAAAATACGACCATCCGTTTTTTTCCGGACGGTAAAATTTAGTGTAGTGCACAAGCTCCCATACGTTTTTCATTGCTGTTATCTCGGAACGGATAAAAACGGACCGGAATGGGTAAAAGTAAAATGCCGGACGGTAAAATTCCGTGTAGTGCAGAAACGCCCTTATTGTCTGTCGATTACTTGACAAACGTCGCAGATTCTTGCGATGCGAAGCGAATCGCAATGATCGGTCATGGGATGGATCTTGAGCTCCTCCGTGCTTCAGAAGGTACGTTAAGCAGTTGCTTCCCGCATGCATTAGCAATCGTTAATACCCAATAAGCCGCACTGGGCCCGCGTGGTGTGTCATGACCCATTCTCCTTATCCACTCCTAAGGAAGGCCAGTGCCCCTGCAGTGGGGACATTAAATGGCTGATGATGATGATATTCAAGTATTGTGAATAAAAATACCTTTTAATGCTAAACACAGTATGGTGTGAGTTAAAAAAAGCTTTTAATATATTTTGACGTTGAAAACCGTTAAGTGATCAGATCAGCCGTGCTCTTCACGAGTCAGTGAACAAATCAAAGATTCAATCTCTGAGTGTTTAATGTGACGAAAATTTAAAAAATTACAAAAATACTTTTACCGCGCATACGAGACGGCCTTTGTTGGCCCAATTAAGCCCGTTTATAATATAAAACATAATACTTTGGATCCCAAATTGAAAAAATATAATATGGCATAAAATGACTATGACACTACTTATTGCAATAAAAAATGTGTGGAACTTATGAAGATAGGTGGATTTTCCTCTGTCAGCGATCTCTTTCAGCTTAAGACTTTGAAAGATTAACTATTACTTCGAGCGAGAGTATGACGCTACTCTTTGCAAGTCTTCTTTTTTCAGAAATGCGAGACGCCAACAAAAGCTTTTAGAACTTAAGATCAACCTAGTCACTAGAGTAATTCCCTTGGGACTATCCCTTTTACACTGTGAAATTCACTTATTACAAGCTTTTATTTAACTTGCCATGTTAATTAGTTAGTTAGTTAGTTAGTTAGTGGGGGACAAATCTTGCAAGTTTTATTTGAACCACTTCCCAGTGTCCGATTGAGCTGAAACTATGCATACAGATTTGGTTTGGATGACAATACAATATTAAAGTACAGTCAACAAAAAATCTTGTCATAAAAACGAAGTTTTTACAAAAAACTTATTTTACTTACAAACTTTTTTCACACAGTTTCGATGGACCTTCAACAACACGGCCAACAGCAACGAAGTGAGCGACAACTACGTCTCCAGAGCTGGTACCAGTTCCACAGTCACCTACACTCCTCACACTGAGATGGATTATGGCACCTTGCTGTGCTGGGCTCACAATAGGATAGGGAAGCAGAGGGTGCCGTGTGTCTACCATATTATAGCTGCTGGTAAGTTTGTGATAACTATCTTCGTACTTCATAAATAAATAGCTAGGCCAGATAACTAGCACACCATTAGATCTCAAATTAAGCTGTATTTGTACTTTGATAGAATGAGGATTGTAACACAAACATACAATTTTAAAAGATGAAAAAAAATATCTATAAAGGTAACCTAAGGCCTTTTTTTATTTAAGTGAGGGGAATGCTTTTACGCATACCCCATCCACGTGCGGTGTGTGGACGGTGGTTATGTGGGACTCGCCCAAGGCCGCCTCCCGATCCCCCATCAAGCTACTAGTACTCGATGGGGGATCAGGAAAGGTAACCTAAGGCCTAACATTGCTACTAAACTAAATACCTATCAACACAAAGACTTGTCTGCCTTTATTATAATCAGTTTTGCAGCCCTTGCTTGTGGGCATTGTGGTATCTGTGACCTGAAAGATTTATTGCGACTTCTAGTTAAATATAATCCTTCCAGCCTGCTAGATTCTAAGAACTTAAAATTCCACCTAGGTTTACGTGATTGTATTTCCTCTTCTTCATATTTCTTATTTTCTTAAGGTCGACCTGATCAAGTCCACAACTGTACTGTGGTCAACGCATCACTCACGTCATTTGGGGTTCGGTGCTCAGAAGGTTTCAACGGAGGGATGCCTCAGTCTTTTCTATTAGAAGTCAGAGATAGTGTCACGCATGTAAGTTAACAACATATTTTTTTTAAATGAAGAATAGAATTAAAGTTAACAAAAATCCAATATTTCCTTTATAAATTAGTAATCTCAAATAATCAGCCTCAAAGTGAGCTAGCTATAACAATACATCCGGGTCTAGCATAAGAACACAAACACAATGCTGATTGAACGACTTAACATCTGAAGTCTTTTTCTTTACTCGTTTTATAATGACGATAGTAAACAATGCTTGAACTTCAAAATCACAACAACTTCTGATCTCTCAGATTATTCACTGTTTGCAGTCTTTATTCTTATGTTCTTGTATCAACAGGAAATAGTTGCGAACGTATCAAGTGCGGTACCTCGTTTCACGGCAGTAGGTCTTCAACCAGGGAAGACGTATGCTGCAGCAGTGCTGGCCTACAACGCCAAGGGTAGAGGGGATCCTTACCCTTTGAGGGCAAGCACTGTCAGGCCGCCAGAGAAGCACCATGTCCATGACAAGAGTCTAGGTGAGGAATACTTTTGATTATCAATTTTAATCACCAGCTACTTTCATCAACAGCTACTTTTTTCCAGTAATCTTCTGTTAATTGGTTATGTTTGATTTGAGATTGTTTTTGTTGATTGAGTAAGTTCTATAAACTTACTCGTCTCGTTTGGGACGTTATTATTTCAGTTTAATATGTATATTATAACTGTAGAGGAGCCCGTGGCGCAGTGGATAGCGCGCTTGGCCTGCGATCGTTGAGGTTAAGCAACGTTCGCAATGGTCGGTCACGGGATGGGTGACCAAATACTTTTCATCTCGAGCTCCTCCGTGCTTCGGAAGGCACGTTAAGCCGTTGGTCCCGGCTGCACTTGCAGTCGTTAATACCCACCAATCCGCACTGAGCCCGCGTGGTGGGTCGTGGCTCATTCTCCTTATTCATCCATAAGGAAGGCCAGTGCCCCAGCAGTGGGGACATTAAATGGCTGATGATGATGATTATAACTGTTGCTGGTTGACAAAAACTGCACACCTTGACGTTCTTTGAAAGTTATGTTATACACCAAGGCTCATATTTCACCAAAACCTAAAGTAGGTGATTCATTGATTAAAACATAGTGGCAACCGTTACTATTAAACCTTGGACTTGCAAAAACAACGAAAGGCAGAATATAAATGCGAATAATCAACTTTTTTTCTCTTTTCTTTTGCAAGGTATCTTGTAAGCCAAGTCGCTAGACAATAATAATTAAGACAGGCTTATCATATTCATAAGGGATACGAAGACCTTCAATCCCTAATGGAACCTCATTGTTCCAGACATCCAGCGGAACGCATTCCAAATGTCCGGAGCCATGTCAGCAGCAGTCGGCGGCGGCGGGGTCTTGATGGTGGTGCTCGTGTTGTTCATGATAGCCGTCAGACAGAAGTGTGCGAGGAGGAAGCCTCGATCGGCCCCACCCCCTTCATCGCAGCCGGCTTCTCCTGACAAACTGAGAGAAAAAGATGACAGTGAGAGTGACGATAGAAACCCCGATATTATACCATCTGATACGGATCAGATGCAGGTAAGTTGTGATGAGTTGGTATTCTTTAGATACCATATTTTGAAATCTGTTTCTGCTTATACTTCCACAGAAATAATATTTTATTTAGCACGATAATTGCAACTAGAAAATCACTTCATTCTAAGTATGACTTATTTTTATAAATAGTCAATTAAACGTTTTTAATTAAACGTCTAACTCAGTATAAAAAAATGCCTTCCAATTTACAATATTTATAATGTAGTGCCCAACACTGACGTTAATAGGCCTGAATTTGGATATTCTCTTAAATTCCTTATCGAAGTTAACTCTATGAGAAGTCTTGTGATACCAACATTCTAACCCCACCTTCAACTATCCAGCCCAGCATTCATTACCCGTCCTCACCGCAGATGGACTACTACCGTCAGCAGCAGGTGTCTACCATCTCCCCTCCACCTGGGAACAGAGGTCCCAGGGGCAGCGTTGCAGGTGTCAGAGGTGGCCTGCCCGCGTACTGCGCGCTTCGCACTGCGCCGCCACCTTCGCATTCTGTTATGCATGAAGCTACGGTGAGAGAAACTCTATGTAACCGCATTTTATAGAATAAAATTTGGGAAGATAGATCACTAACAATGGCAGATGTCTACCATCTCCGCTCCACCTTGGAGTAAAGGGGTCAGGAGCAGCGCTGCAGGCGTCAAAGGTGGACTGCAAGGGTACTGCGCGCTTCGCACTGCGCCGCCACCATCGCACCCTATCATTCATGAACCTTTGGTAGGAGAAAGAGAAACTCAGCAGCTTAATGGTCTCTCTCCGCTCCACCTTGGAGTAGAGGGCTCAGGAGCAGCTCTGTAACGCTTGACGCTCAAAGGTCGACTGCAAGCGCGCACGACGCGCTTCGCACTGCGCCGCCACCATCGCACCCTATCATTCATGAACCTTTGGTAGGAGAAAGAGAAACTCAGCAGCTTAATGGTCTCTCTCCGCTCCACCTTGGAGTAGAGGGCTCAGGAGCAGCTCTGTAACGCTTGACGCTCAAAGGTGGACTGCACGCGTACTGCGCGCTTCGCACTGCGCCGCCACCATCGCATCCTATCATTCATGAACCTTTGGTAAGAGAAAGAGAAACTCTTAGCAGCTTAATGGTATCTACAGACGAGATTTGAGACTGCGAGGACTACTACTACTACTACCGTCAGCGGCAGATGTCTACCATCACTCCTCCTCTGGAAACAGAGGGCTAAGAGGCAGCGCAGCAGGCGTTTGCAGCAGACATGCATGTGAACTTACTATAAATGCGTCATTAAACAACGTGATTGTTAGAGGATCTTAGTAGTAGGTAGTGCTTTGGACTTAAATTTTAATGTGAGTAGGCATGTAACGAATGTTGTCCAATGTCGTAGTTCAATTCTCGAGTTTAGGTCCTATTTTGAATTACCTACTTGTTTTAAACTGTTTGCGTTATACTGCTCTCAGGTGTTTTCACTTTTATGTGAACTGACGCAAATTCCACTTTTTCTTTTACCTACTGGCTTCCATCATTTGACTGGCTTCCACTGCTCGACTGGCAACGAGCCAAGCAATCAAAGTACACCTTAGAAGAAAAAATCTATCAGACAACATGAAAAGTATGGTCTGGCACCTAAATTGTTTAATATCACCTTAACGGAAGTTACAGTATAATGCCTAGCTTATTATTTGTAACACACCAATTTATTATTGATTAGGGACTTAATACAAAACAACATTTATGCTGATGTGTCTTCGAGAACAGCGTAAAGAAAATCTCAATCCTTGAAAGAGTCGCATGAAAGCATAAATCACATTTGAATGCCTCATTTTCAACCCCAACATTTATTTCCCTTCTTATTCCGAACATTTACACATCATCCAACCCGTCTTTCACTAAACTTCAAATGTTAAATTAAGTACATCCAAGACTCATTATATTTACAAGGTTTTCGGGGAACGTTTCGCTTAAAACGTAATCCGAATAACTAAGACCTTGTCAGAAGTCAAGGCACGCGTCACGCTTGGCGTGTGTGGCAGAAATCTTGTTGCTTCTTGCATATTTCACTTGTTATAATCTCGACGCCTTCCTTAAGCCACAGTACATTGTGCAAGCTGAAGCAGTAACTCAAATATAGGGCAAATGACATACTTAACACTATCTCCACTTAATCTGTGTAAGTAACGCGTGTTAATGGTGTTTGAGTACTTTTTAAATTCTTGATCTCGTTAACGTAAACGCGTAATTTTGTTAAGTTCAATAAGGCTGACAGCCTGCCTATCTTCTGGCATTTATTACCTACTTTACGAAAATCTAATAGAGATGAAAAAACTCTCGCTAAGGAAAAATCTCTTACTTTGTATTTTTTTTTACGACCCGGCACGAACTATCATGGGTGTTAACCGTAACTGTCGAATAGAATGGTTGTATATAAGGGATTTTAGAGCAGAGATACTGTTTGTGTTACTTACTATACATACTTACTGTACTTAAGCTGCGCAGTGAAGAACGAGATTGAATAAAGCTGTTTGTCTCCGAGATGAAATTACGATGCTTGGGACAATCTGCTCACGTGTCTTGTTAATATTTTTTTATTTATCTTTAATGAAGATAAAGCCACGCTTTAATAAGCATGGCTTTAACAATTTTGATTTTATAACAATAATTTATTATAATGACAAATCAAAATTGTTAAAGTCTTGTTATCATAAATTGCCAAATAAACTTCAGCGTTTTAAATATAATAAATTTTCTTATTAAAACATGTTGATGAAAAGCGCTCGTTTACAACATAATGTTATATTGAAAAATGGAAAATGAAGTATTTAGAAAAAATCGACTCGTCTCACAACCAGCTCCGATGGGACTCGAACCCACGACCTTTCGCTATCCGGGCGACTGCTCGTACCAGTGTATGTGTGTGGGGGTAGTTATATCTTCACATTGATGAAATTAACGCTGGCTATAGAGCGTGTAAGAAGTATTTGATAAATTCGACGCTTCTCGTAACGACTCCGTAGCTCAGTGGTTAGAGCAGTCGCCCGGATAGCAAAAGGTCGTGGGTTCGAGTCCCATCGGAGCTGGTTGTGAGACGGGTCGATTTTATCTAAATACTTCATTTTCCAATTTTCAACCATAAAAATTGCATTGTGAATGCAAAAAAGTAAAAATTTAAATAACATGTTATATTAAAAAAAAGCTAATGCGGGTGTTAATACATAATAGATCATTTTGTTGGTCTGGATAGAATCTACAACGTGTATAACAATAAGCGCAAAACCTCTTATGTGGTGATTGTGCTCATAAATATGAACAACTTTTACTATGGGGACAACTCTGCAATTTAACAAAAACTAATAAAATCAGCTGTTCTTTAGATTCTGGTCGAGTAAGTACTGACTGGTGATTACCACCTAAGAGATTATTAAAGGCCTAAACTGCGTCATGCGGACGCCCGCGCGGTTCCATACAAAAGTGTTCCGTCGCGGGCACCCGTCGCAGGGAGGCGGGCCCCGCGCCCGCGCTTTGTGGCCCGTTTCCCCGTGACGGGCGCCCGCGCGGGAGCCCGCGACGGGGCCCGCCAGCGGGCCAGCGGTAGCACGCACGGGCTTGTTCAGTCAATAGCACTATGTGATGCGGTTCCACGGAGCCCGCGCGCGTGTCTACGGACGGAGACCCGCGACGTGTGCCCGTCGCGGACGCCCGCTTTACTCAGTTTAGGCCCTAACACGTTGCATATTATCAAGGAGAGGCGAGATGGCATATCATTTTTAAAATGTCGTCCTTGAAGGCCTCCTTCATAGCGTAATCGTACGTAATGGTTTTGGCAGCGCAACTAAGTATTACACTCTATAAGCGGTGTTTGTACGCTGTTCATTACTTTTCAATCTGTGGCTCAACTTTACATATTGAAAAATCAAGGCCAACATTCTGTACCTCTTTAAAAACAAAGCTACATTGATTGATAAAGAATCTCTTTCAGAATGCCACATCGGGCATCCCTCCCCCCGCGCGCTTCGCGAGCGGTTCCTGCACCTTGCCGCGAGGGTCAACGATCGGCGCGCAAACCGACGGGCGTTGCGGCATACCGCTGCAGCACCTCCGCACGCTGCCGCGCCCGCTGCCCGCGCCGGCGCCCGCACCCGCGCCCCGCTCCACCCCGCGCGACACGCCGCTCTGACAGACGACCCAGCTCTAGGAACACGTGTAAATAAACTGTGCTCAAACATTTTTAATACTTTCACGAGCAATTCGAGTTAGAAACTAGCTAGGCTAATGAATTTCGTTACTGAAGACTAAGAATCGTTTGTAAATAATCCCCGCCCCCCTCCCAAATAGATTTTAATCGCCAAATTGTAAACGAGCGTGTTAAACTGGACGAGTTGTGTTGTGTTTTTGAATCATTGGTTTTTCAGTAAATGGTTGTGAGAAATGTAAATCCAGTTATGTAAATTAATAGTTTGTAATTTATGATACAGTTTTGAACATTTATAACCTTTTTGGATTCAGTACGGAGGAATGATTATGAAACGAAGTTTTCAATTGTTTACTTCCTAAAATGTATAGTTGATACTAATATAGTCATTATATCATAATCACTAAAATGTGATAATTAATATAATAATACTGAAAACTGCCTCGATCTCTTCATAAATCAAAAGTATCATGTGAGTGTGACTGACCTATAAACTTGTGGCGTGTATGTAAGCGGAGTGTAACTAATATACGTAAGTCGCTTACGCTTATATAGCGACCACACCGTAAAACATCACTGCCTACAAATAATTTTATGACATAAAAATAATAATAAGTTTTTAAAACAAATGAAGGGATTGACGCATCAATAGTGTAATAATAGTTAATTTGTCCAATAAGGAATATTTTGTACATAAATAAATTTAAAATTGTAAATATGTTTTGTATAATACAGTTATCCTATTTGTGTCTTAAATGTGTTGGGCCTTTAAATGGACCTGAAGCTTATATTGCCAAGCCTTATTGTGGAATGATTGTTTTTTTTTAAAGTGAGTTTATTCTTGCTTATTGAAGGTGTCACAAAAAACGACTATGAAATCAAATAGAAATTTAGTTAGTATTTTTTGAAATAATTATAACTTCAACAAGTCTTTTTGCTCAAAATTTATATTGAAAATAATGATAGTGTAATACAGTAAGTATTACTGTTTAGTGACAATTCAGTATTATAACAGTATTATCAAAATTTTATTGTGTTACTATTTTAAAACATACTTACTTTACTTTTTTTCTTTCAAATTTAACAGTTTGAGAATCCAAATAATTTTAGCTTTTGTGTTAGTATCAAAAAAAAATGAATTCAAACATACTTTCAGTGTAAGCACTAGCTTAACTAGGTTTTCACATTGCTGAGAATAGTATCGGTTCAATGGTTTATTCATACGGGGCTCAAGCCGTATGGAGATTCGACAGTGATCCGATGGTAAAGGCTAGACTCACAGTCGAGAGTTTTAACAGTAGGGACATTTTGCTTACACTCGCGCGACAGATAAATGTGGAAGTGTATACGGTAGGGTCTTGTCACAGTGGAACGTTGTAAAACGAAGCTGTTTGTGTAAATTGAAATAAGTAAGTAATGGAATTTGGCATAGGTGTGATGTTTTTAATTTCAATCGATGACTACGCGATCAATTTCGAAATAAAATAGGGATAGGTAGGTAGGAGTTACAATAGCAAAAAAGTGAAGCCACGTAAAAAATATTTATAACTAGCGGCCGCCCGCGGTTTCACCCGCGTGGTTCTCGTTCCCGTAGGAATATGGGGATAAAAAGTAGCCTAAGTTATTCCTTATTACATCAACTACCTGCCAGTGAAAGTCCCGTCAAAATCGGTCCAGCCGTTTCAGAGATTAGCTGGAACAAACAGACAGACAGACAGACAGACAAAAATTGTAAAAAAAAATATTTTGGTATATGTACCGTATATAAAGGATGTTTTTGAAGTCATTGGCATCCATTCGGCTCATTAATGTACTCATATGAAGGTATGTTTTTACGTGAAAAGGGGTGGTGTCCGGCGTCAGCGCGGGCGCAGGGATGCGTGCAAAGCGGGCATGAAACATTGGTGACATTGTTTGTTTCGTTGAATTTCGTGCGCTAAACTTGATTAAATTCACGTTATAGTAGAGCCCGCGTTTTGTCGGGAGGCCAATGAAGTAGTTTCGGGCTTGTATATGTTATTTGAATAATAACTTATTAATGTTTTTTTTATAAAATGGTTATTTTTAGTTATTTAATTTTTTTTGCTATAGTGATTAATTACTGAGTATTATACACTATTTTCCAGGGATTTAAAAAATATAATTTTACATCTTGGATTTGCATCATATTTGGGGAAAACTCTATATCATGAGTAGTGATGTACGCCTGGGAATATTGCCACTGCCGGCAATTTTCCACTCCCAATGTGCCCGGAAATTTCCCGGGCACATTGGGAATATTGCCCAAAGTTCCCAGTAAACTTTTTGTTGTTTTGTTAAATAATATAAATAAATATTGTATTTTTCTTTTGTGTCTTACAATTTTATAATTTGTTGATAATTATGGCAAGATTATTTTGTTTTGTTTTCTTAGTTTGTTGAATAAAAAAAATAAACCATCTTATATATAACTGTTTTTCATTTCATATGTGCTGACCTCTGATGTTGGTGGCTATTTATTATGTAATTCAATATAATCAAACAGTTTTAAAGTCTTATTTTAAATTGTCTTGCATGGTAAAAATATTCATCTAAAAATGGTGCCTGGGAATATTGCTGGGAACTTTGGGACACTGCCGGCAACGCTGCCGGCAAAATTTCCAGTCCTTGGGAACGTGCCCGGGCACGGTACATCACTAATCATGAGTATGTTCTTATTTTAAAAGGATGCTAACGACTTCGATGTCACCCTGTATAATCATATGCATGTAGTTAAAAGCGGTTATTTTAATATTACAAACAGACACTCCAATTTTATTTATTTGTATAGATGTTAAAAGTGATAGGTGGATTATAAGCCAATTTTAGGAAAAAATGTATTTTTCCACAAGAAAGTAAAAAATAACTGTGTAGGTATATCATTCTTAAAAAATATTGTATTTCCATAGAATTAAGATGTCAAGTTAATGTCGTTCGCCTGACATGATGATGATGATGATGAACATAGATTAATAACTCTTCGCTTCGCGTTATTATTCTAAGATGATGAAGATGTCAAGTGTGTGTTTAGTTGGGAAGCCAAATAAATAAAATAAAAAATAAAATTACTAACAGAAGTTTCCTTATCACATTTAGATTATGTAAGATTTTGTTCATTTTATATTTGTATTGTGTTTTGACGACTCGGCCTTTGCTGACACGGATCATCATATTACAGTAATACAAAAAACAAATTTTGTATAATTAAATAAACTTTAAACCTCAGAAAAGCTATGGGACTTGGCAATATAAACTTAGGTGTTTAAGATCGCCTTTTGGCGATGATCATCGAATATAAGTTGATAATGAATATATCAATTATTCAAAACAAATATTGAATTAGTGAAAATGTTTGAATTTACACTTTTAATTTTTAAAGGATATTAAATATCCTGTTTTGTTACTAGATAATAGGTTTATGTATCAGAAAATGTTTTGCTTAAGTTTGTTCGTTAACATAATGTAAATAGTTTAAACGAAATTCTTTCTAACTGTCAACATTTTTTCAGTAAACTATTGGAAAACGAGAAATAAATGGAAATATTCGCAATCGTTTGTATGTGCTTTCTTTTTTCAATCTCCCATAAGACAACAGAACTACACCTCTAAATTTTAAGTAGTCATATATTTCAGTCGAGTCGATGTTGTACTTTTGTATTAGGTAAGTATATTGAACACCTGATTTTGTTTTTGCGATTCTGTGGTTGGCCCCATAGTAAAAATTGTTCGTATTGATGGATACTATCATCCCCTAAAATCTTTGTAAGTACTTATTAAAATTTTGTGGTGTATAATAAATAATGAATTCCATCATAGGTATTTTTTTGATAAAATGCAATATTAAAACAAAATTAAAGACAAAAAAATACTTTAAATGTAATTAGTGAACTCTGTTTCCATCATAATCTAATGACTTTGATTATGATAACGTTATATTTTTAAAATAATATAATAATCTTTAAATTTGCCCACGTCCGTTTCAAAGAACGGTGGTTTCATAAAAGTACCAACATTTCTTACAGAAGAATCATCACCTGCAGAAGAATTAACTAATTTATCTGGAAAAGGAGCGCTGCTCTCCTAGCGCGGTTGTTTGTCATCGCGAGGTACTACTATGGTGGTACTACTATAAGCGATTATAAAAATAAAATGCTTGCTGCTTGCACATTTTCAAACATTTTTTTCTTTTTTGTTTAGGCCGCATAGTTTTCGACTTGATGAAAAATTAAAAAAAAAACGCTCCCTACAACGGAATATTTGCACTGTCTTTGTCACTCGCTATAGAATAGACTAAAGCTAAACACAAAACTCAAATCCATTTCCGTATCCGACGGTTTGTGAATCAGGGGGCTGATCTCGAGATCGAGTCGATGAGTTACTCACGTTCTGACCTTTTATACGAAAATGGATTACTGGTAGTAGTATTTTTAACCGCCTCTGTGGTCTAGTGGTTCACACCACCAATTTTAGACCAAGAGGTCCCGGGTTCGATTCCCAGTGGGGGTACATCTTGTATTCGGTTTGGTTGGTGGTAGGACTAGTTCTTAGTCCGCCTGGCTAGCTACCACCATCTTATCTGAGTTTGACGCCATAACAATGATGTTTTCAGCATTATTGTGTCCCGGCAGTTAGAGATAAGATAGCCAGTTCCTTAGTGATTGAGGATTCCGGGAGTAGTGCGCTTCCACCTTCAGTATCACCACTTAACAGCAGGTGTGATGAAGGCTAAGTGCTACCCCGTTGTGGAAAATATATATATATATGATACTAGGAGGCCTATGCCCAGCAGTGGGCGTCGTACGGCTGAAATGATGATATATGTCGGCGCCTGGCCGATATCAATAATTAGGTTCATAAAAACGTACAAGTTATTTTTATTTATTGCCTAAAATATTCGAGTGATACGTAATAGCTCTTGTTGGGTTTTAAGAGTCAAGTGTTAAAATATTCATTTGACGTTCTGGGAACAAACGGTGTTATAACACACTGAACGAGGTCGTGGGCCCGCAATTAATAGTGATTTATGAGACATTTATAAAAAACTAAGGGATGCGAACTTGATGTATCTGAGCCAGGAATCTTGGCATTCGGTTTACAGACGTGGCACGGTTAAAGCGTGGCTCACAAACTCGTTACTCGTTTCCTAAAACCTAGTCTTAGAAAGAATGTTAATAGGATATCTAGATCATCACTTAAATTCAGTGTTAATCGCAGTTACATTAGATTTGATTATTATCAACCCTCTTATTAAGCATTCGCTAGCGTTTCCCTTTGCCCACAATCATAAGCTCGTAATAAATAATGGTAACCCATCCTGATGCTGTTCACGAGCCTCACGCTGCGACATATATATATATTTTGTGCCAAAGCTGGCGTCGCCGTCGTACAAATTAGGACTCCCACACAAAATTGCGATGCAATGACTTATGGCATCGCAAAAAATGCGGCGCGCCATGCTAATAGAAACCTGAGGCTTCCTATCCACTTAACCGCACGTCATGCGCACGCTTTCGTCAATATTGACGAACGCATGAAATGCGCACATCTTGCGTAAAAAAATCAAAACTGTGTCCACCCAGCAGCGTGCGTTCGTGATGCGGTGCGCGCGGCTCCGTGAACACAATTTTGATTGTTTCTACGCAAGTGCAAGCATACGTCATGCAATCGTCAATTGACGAAAGCATCCACGCTGTCAAGCGACAAAAGCTGTCCACGTAGGCGTTAGTCAAATACTTGACGCCATCGCATGGCATCGCAAAAATCTGCGAGGCGATGCGAATTCGCAATTCTGTGTGGGAACAAGTAAAGTTCAAAATGAAGTATTTTGGAAAAAATCGACCCGTCCCACAACCAGCTTCGATTGAACCCGAACCCACGACCTTTCGCTATCCGGGCGACTGCTCTAACCTCTGAGCTACGGAGTCGTTACGAGAAGCGTCGAATTTATCCAATACTTCTCACGCACTGTATAGCCAGCGTTAATTTCATCAATGTGAAGATATTACTACCCTCACACGGGTAAGAAATACCAGATATTTGACAATCGCTAAAGATGAACTATTGTAAGTTATTTAATTTTTCACTTTTATGCATTCACAAAGCAAATTTTTATTATTATTATTTTTTTTTAAAAATCGACCCATCTCATCTTCTACCGTAGCGTGAGATGGGTCGATTTTTTCTAAAATACTTCATTTTCAATTTTTCAATAATAACATTGCATTCTGAATGCAAAAAAGTAAAAGTTTAAATAAGAAGTAGGTAAAATTTATTTGCAGTGTTTTTTTTTTCAAAATGCATACTAATTAGCACACTTACAACTCGCGTGCACTACTACCGCACCCTGCTGCAGGCTTAATGCGTCCGCCCTCAGAAATATCACGAGTCTACGTGGTGCGCCGCAGCTAAGCCCGGATTAACGTTTTTTGTTCCGGATCCGCCACTAAACCTGGGTAAGCTTCACGTTAGCCCGGGTATGTGCATACCGGTCCGTTGTTAAAAGGTAGAACCGGTAGGACCGGTATTACCGGTAAGTTTTGCATGCGGTTTTCAATTTTCACTCCTGTGGCTTTGGCTTCCGTCGCCACGGAAAAAGAATAGTAGGTCACTGTTTCTAGCTCAAATTGAGTACTAATAAATCTTTAACGGAACATTTCGTGTGTATCAACGGTTGGAGCGAGTGATAGGATGTGCGAGGACTTTTTTTGTGACACACTGGATGATTAACTGCCGTAATTACCACAATACGAGTAGTTACACTTTATTTGTGAATTAAGAATGGAGATCATAAATTAATTTCAACATTAAATGGTCTTGCTTATTATTGTCATTAAGTTTTTTTTTGCTGTTTGAATATCCTAGTGATTCCCTAATAATTACAAATGGAGACATTATAAGAATAATGTTTATTTTACAGTTATCTAATCGTATGATTAATCAGACTTTACTTAATTAAATTGTCAAAACACAGCCACGTAATTATTCTCACTGCATTTACATTGAAAAAGTTTAATATTTTTTTTATATTGTAAGACAAGATGAAGTAGTTTGTCTATTAACGCCCGTAATAGTTTTGTTTATTAATACTGAATGACGATGACGGGCGTCAGCGTCTTCCTCCCGTATATAACTTCTAAGATTATTATAACAAGAGATCCAGACCAAAAATAAATATTATACGACATGTTAATACTTTTAGCGAAAGTGAGAAAACAGTTTGTTCTACAGAATCGAGAGTAGAATCGATTCCACACATTTTTGAAAGGGGTTTAATTTTTCAAAAAAATTGTTTTCATTTTTGCCGCTTCTAAAAATGTCTGTGTCTACTGCCTATTCATTCAATACGCGCGCGACCCGTCACGTGCTTTCTTACGTCATAGTAGAGCTTAAAATCTGACTGAAAGTCAAGGAGACCAATGGGCACGAATATCTTGGAAGTTTCTTTGAAAAAAAGTTTTTCACTTGAATTCAATTTATTATAAAATAAATTAGTTGGTGTGTATAGGCTTTTTGGTTATTGCATTAACACGTTGTATAATATTATGTTACAGTAAATGAGAGATAAAACTTTGAATCTTTTTGAGAAATCGATTTAATAGATAGTTCATATTCTATCACAAAGTTTATGGTAGCAGTTGATAAGTGTTACATTGTTGCAAATAATACTAATAGTTTTATACGTCACTTACGTACTGCTCTCGTCTAATAGAAAAAAAAAATTTGTTCCGATAAAACGGAACTGTTAATTTATGACGTGTAAAAATCGTTGCAACAACCTCCTTCATCTCTAGAAACTAATTTAATTAATGGTCATTGTAAATAAGTGCAATGCTATTAACTAATAGAAAAAAGATATCACTTTCCGGCCCCATCAAATTTAACGCCACTGTTAATTTGTTACGTGCGTACTCGGCAAAAAGGTCGTAACTGCTTTGGTGCGGATCGAGAGGCATCCAATTTGCATTTATTACGTCCACGTGCTTGTTCTAACGTTACTCCTGTTACTGGTGCGCTGTACACTGGTACTGGCGCGAAATGAACTTAGGCTTAGGATCGCTCAGGTACGGTTACGTAACTTTGACACTAGAAAGGTTTTTCCTTTATACCATATACCTAAACTCGTTTTATGTATGTTTTATGTTTGATAAAGGCGCCACTTTAACGCCACTGTTAATTTGTGTCGTGTCCACTCAGCAAAAGGTCGTAATTGCTTTGGCGTGGATCGAGAGGCAGTCCAATTTGCATTTATTACGTTCACGTTCATGCCCTACCGCGGCGTCTCCTGTTACTGGCGCGCCGTACACTGATACTAGCGCGAAATGAACTCGGGATTAAAATCGCTCAGGTACGGTACGTAATTTTGACACTGGAAAGGTTTTTGTTTCTTTACATACACTTATTTGATGCTGAATTGGAGGATTTATACTAGGGTTCAGTCACCACAGACTTTAAAGCTCAAAATCATTACTAGTTATTCAGACATTGAAACTGAAACGTTTTGATCCATTTTTAATGTTATTTACGAAATAATCTAGTTTGTAGCTTAAAATCCCCCTACTATTCAAGGTATAATATAGTAGGATCTTTTTTTTAGGAGGGGTGTTAAAGTAGAGAAAATTAAAAATAAATGACCGATACTGACGAGAGAGATAAACTTTGGCTTACTATTATTGCTCAGGTAATAAAAGTAATTTTGTTAATAGAATGTTTTGGCTGCTGTTTTAATTTAATTCTTTATTTTCATGATTGGTAGGTTGTTTTTCAGGCAAACCACAGATCAAAGCGTATAAATATTTTATTACCATCTAAACTAAACCTGTATACAATTTCAGCTCCATTGGACACTGGGACGTGGGTCAAATTAAGCTTGCAAGATTTGTCTCCCACTAAATAACTAACTAACATGGAAAGTTAATAAATAAAAAGCTTGTAAAATGGGAAACAAAAAAAGATTTAGTTTTCAGGAGATTAACAAGTTTTTTGTATTAATTTCATTTTTAAGACATGTTTTTTGCTGACCCTACTTTAATATTGTATTGTCATCCAAACTAAACCTGTATGCAAAATTTCAGCTCATTGGACACTGGGAAGTGGGTTAAATTTAACTTGCAAGACTTGATTACAGATACCACGACAGATGAAACTAATTTTATAATATGCTTTGAAAAAAACCTATAAAAAAACCAATCATACTTCTATTTTACGATTTGTAGCCCCACACACTACGGTTATGTCTCATTAAAAGATTTCAGACTTTCTGAAAGATTATTTTGCTTGGAATGTAAAAAACAAGATCTATTTTTATCCATGCAAGTCTATTAACACAGAATTACCCACGGGTGGTCGTTCAAGCCCCAGTAAACTAAACGTTCGGCCAATCGGAAGGTTATGGAATCAGGTCACAGATGGTTCCGAAAATAATTATTTACACGATAAATTATTATGTGAAAAAAACAAGCCTTAAAAGTAAATTTTTACTTTTTGTCAACTGGTATGCTATTGTGATTTTGAAATGAATAAATTATCACTTTATCCTCCACAGTTCAGCGGTCACAGTAAACGCCCAGACAGCAGATTTGATTCCTGCTGAAGCTAAAGTAAATAGATATTTTCTAGTTTTTAAAAACAATTGTGAAATAAAAATAGCATTGCAAATGCAAAAGGGAATAAAATAATTTGAAATGTTTGTTGCTCGTATCCAATCCATTAAAATTAACAATCGAAGTTACCTGAGCTAAACTGTAATAAAATATGAATTCCCAATAATTCAACTTCTCCAATATCGTAAATTGCAGTAGCGAGAGTGAAAAGTAGTATTTATTCTGCTTCAACTTTAAACTCGACATTTATTTCGATTGATAGATGATTTCTTTGAATACAAATCGTGTAAATCAGTTACTTGTTTATTGTAACATTTTAATGTTATTTGATATACAAAAATATTTGTAACCTTTATAATCGTGAAAGAGCAGAAAAAAAGATGAGAGAGAAAATTTTGTGAATCCTCATCTCATTAGCTCAAAAACATACAGCAAAACAACTTTTAACAGTTTAAAATCATCAAAACAAAATAAAATCTGAGATACGTCCATTTATCTTACAGGTGGCGCAGCGCAGTATACTCGAATTTCATCACTTGGTTGAAAGGCGCAGAAATACCTACGCGCACATTGACATTGAATGATTCGCTTTTACGTTTACATTCTTCAATTTGGTTGCTTCATCCAAATTGAAAGCCAAAAGTGAACCGTGTATTTCCGCTATTAGAGAAGTGACACCGTAGCCAAAGAATATTATAATATTACTACGTACCGTGTAGCGGAGTGTGCTACGAGCTACGACGGATGTGCTACGGCGTAGCCACGTGAGTTTAATTAAGTTAGGTACTACGAGACAGGTGAAACGCCAAGATCTTCCAATTTGATATTTATTTTAACATTTCTATGTTCGTGAGGGGTTTTGTTAATGAAGCTTAGTAATAATAACAAACGAAAAGCAAAACTATAGTTTTTAATTGTTGAAGGTACTTAGGCAATATTTCAACGAAAAGGCCTAAGAACTACTCCCGAGCTTTACTTTACTTTCTACGTACGGCCCTACTGTGATGTTAAAACTTATATTTATTCTAAGCGGCTGAGAAACTTCGATGGCGTGATTCATGTTTCCGATTTTTCATGTTTCATGTTTGCACGACGCACATGTGAGTGCGTCGTTGCTAAATCAAAACCTTTAAAATCCTAATTTTAATATATTTTGTACTACAAAAGTAGGTAATCGTAGAAAAAGCTAAAAGTAAAGCAACTAAAACACTATTCCAACGTTATATATTCATATATGTATTAGCATATAACAAAACAGCATACAAACCCCAAGCGAAGGGTGGACGTCCACTATTTCTCTACGTTACTTTTATTAAACGTGTGTGTATTTTGTCACCAACACAATGAAGGTCTCAGGTATGCCTGGAGGGTGTAAGTGCTCGGAATTATTAAAGCGAAACAAGATTTTAGATGTGAACATAACTGACAAGAAAAAGGGTCTTTACGTGACATGCAAGGAATAACGTGACATAAAAGATTAACAAACTATTTAATGATTTAACTTAACAGTAACGTAGGTAGAAGTTTTTGAAGTGAAAACTTCTTTAGCATCGGTGTGCACTTTTTGGGATGGGTAAATGTTATACTCGCGTCGGGACACGTGACCGTCAGATCGAAAATTCGAAAGACGGACACGTGACCTGAATGAAAAACTGTTACAATGTCGTTAGAATACGAAGGCAAATTTCGCCCCCGTTTCGAAATTTGTAATAGCTCAGATTAGAAAACGGGCGGCATTGAAGCCAGAAGACCTCGGTTCAAATCCAGTCCGTATTTTTTTCTTTTTTTGTTAAATTCCTTTTTTTTGTGAAAAAGTCTAAGAAACCCTTTTCACTTCTGCCGGCACTCCTGGAGTGCACGCCGTTGTTTTTTTCATATTCTTGTGCCAATAATGTTAAATTTAGTTAGTATAGTTATTAAAAACCACAGTTTGAAGGCCTTTTATAATTATATAATGGTAAAACTATAACATATCAATGAAGTTATGATGATTTAACAAATTGAAACTTTGTCCAAATAGACGCGACCAAGCTTCCACGAAGTAGGAGCGTCAGTCGCGCGGCAAGCGCCTCGCGTCGCTTATGCCCACTTGCGCCAAGCTAGGTTAACACTTTTAACTCAGAGTTTAGATGCTAGCTTGGAGTTAAATTCAAATTATGTCTTGCACTACCAAGAGAGGGATTAAACTCGAGTTAATTTTTAACCTACCTTGTGGAAAAGTTAAAAAAAACTAACTCTGGGTTAAAATGTCAAACCAATCACGCACATTAACAACAACAGTAAATATAATGCGACTCAAAACCATGTCAAAACCACTTGTCATTTTAAATCTGACATAAAGGAACTTATTACTTACGGTACATTGATTTAAAGACTTAACTTTATTCAATGTACCGTGGAGCGAGAGAGAGCAATACACTTACATCATCTAGAATTTGTCCTACTATATTTTGGCTGGATATAAAAAGAACAAATGAACCAAGAAAGAACATGGCGTTTAACTCGGGTTAGTTGACTCTGGGTTAAATTATGAGCCTAGTTGCATTCTTCTTCTTCGTGTCGATGAATTCACATTTAAATTAGTTTCGCCCAGTATGTGGCAACCTGGACCGCCCCATCGGTTGCCGTCATCAGGTCGCTTGCACTGCAGGTGGAGGGGCATAGGGGAACACTCAATAGGTGAGACATCGTTTGAAATGGCTCCCCACATTTGCACTCCGAGCTATTCACGTACCCCCATTTTTGCAGGATGTGCTTGCAGCTTTGGGGTGCAAGGAAGGAGCCTCCCCATGAGACGTTAAGTAGATCGAAACCCCTGATCCTAAACGTCCGGCGCACACTGGACAGCTAGTTCTCGGTAACGCAGAGACTAGCTGACTAAACCTTCCACCACGATGATTTTACAGAATAAAGCTAAGCTGTATAAAATACTAGCTTTCCGCCCGCGGTTTCGCCCGCGTGAACTACACGACGTTATCCCGCAGGAATGTGACATTTTCCCGGGATAAAAAGTAGCCTATGTTCCTCTCCAAGCTACAAAGTATCTGTGTCCCAAATTTCAGCCAAATCCGTTCAGTCGTTTCGGCGTGATTGAGTAACAAACATCCAAACATCCAAACATCCAAACATCCAAACATCCAAACATCCAAACATCTAAACTTTCACATTTACAATATTAGTAGGATAGTGACAGCGTCTGCCACGCGACTGATGCGTCGTTGCTGCTGATGCTGAGACCAACGTTTTCACGTCGCTCCCGCTTCGCAGCCACGTAGTTGAGTCTGTATGTTAGTTAGAGCATTTTCACAGTATGGTACAGTACTTGGCAAATTGTCACAGTATGTTTTCTTTAATGCTGGCCATAGGTACACCATCCTTCCTATCGTCCAATCGGAATGACGCTGCAGATTGGATCAAACAGAATTGACCGTGGGTGGGCATGGATTGGCATGACAGTTATCAAAGTATGGTGTAATGGACAAACTGCAGATTGGATCAAACCTGCCGCCATACCGATTGGATGATAGGAAGGATGGTGTATGGCCAGCAATAGGCAAAATAAAATATTGGTGACGCCCCGCAGGCGACTTACCGACTGCGTTATCAAACTTTCACTTTCATTGGTCGTTTCCTCGCTTGCGGAGTGTGCCCGTATGCTGAATAAATACTGACTTATCGACCAGTAAAAATGAGCCATTAAGCGTCTCGTTTCTAACAGTAAAAAATACCATAATATTATGGCAATGCTTCTTTTTAAAACATTTGTAAAATTAAATATGTATTTTTCTTAGTATTCTAACCACCAGTAGCGTCCTTCCGAATTGGAAGGAAGTAGGAAAAATATTATATTCGATTCAGTGCTCGCGTTATTCTTCATCCGGGTCTCTCGATGGGTATTATTTTTATACTGATTTCTTTTATGCGGCTCATTGGATCAATGAGATGCTATCAATACTTCTTCGACTAATTTATTACTGACGCAAAACCACTAAAACTAGGTTTTGGTATCTAGCTTTCGTGACAGCTATAAATATTATCGTTCACTATGCTAGAGTTATCAAGATATTCATTATTTTTACGTTGTTTAATTTGCGATAAGTACCTACTACAGAATTTAATCAAGGTAAGTGCAATAAAAACAGCTCCATATTATTTTAGAGCCCCAATTATTTCTTAACAAATTCTACATTCTTAGTACAAAATTTAATTTCTACACAGAAACCTCAGTTGCTTTAGCTTACGAACGAAAAGAACGAACGAAACGAACGAAAAATAAACTCCTAGATTTAATTCACCTCGTAATCAAATCAAAAAGAAAATTCATTCGCTACAAGAAGGTTTTAAGCTCTAACCAAACATGTGACCAAGCGTCTGCGTAGCGGGAGCGCCAGTAACGTGGCGGACGCGCGCGACGCCGACGTAGAGTTTTCGCTTCGTGGTCGCTCATGCCAGTAGCACCCCTGCGCCGCGCACCTCACAAAATGTCTCTTCCGGCATTAGTTGTATGAAAAAGTTTTTAGTAAAATGTCATTTTTATGACAAGCTTTTTTGCTGATTGTTCGGTCGCCAGCACGTCGGGTTACTACAAAATGTCAAAATTTATTAATTGAAATTGAACTCTACGTGTTGGACATAAGGTTGAATTATATTTGAAGAAATTTGGCACGCGACCAACGTTACCGCGTCGCTTCCGCTTTGCAGACGCTTGGTCGCATGTTTGGTCAGGGCTTTACAGTATAAATTTCCTTGCTCAAGGTAAGGTATCTACTATACATTTTTAATTAAGTCTTACGAGGGAACAAGACTCATAATAAGACGGCATATTTGATGCTGCACACTCAAATTACAGTTGGGTACATTTGAGGACAAATAAAATGAGTCGCGTTTATAATGAGACTTTCTTGCTTCTTAAGTATTTGACATAAAAATGTAAATGAAAGTCATACTTTTATTCTAAGAATATAACGAAGTTGCCCGAATTTCAGTTTGATAGAATACAATTTAAGGGAGACTCATTACTGTGGGATATAGGTTAATGAAATTAGGTCATACTAATATGTATGAATATTGCTACACACAAGACAGCAGCAAAACGTCACTAAATTACAAACAAATTTTGTATTTGCAGTATTTTTATTTTTATTTAGAAGAGTATTTTGTATAACACAACTGTGATTTTATATTATTTTTTTATGCATTCACAATGCAATTTTGTAAGTATAGGAAAAATGTGATAGCAAAAAAAAAAAAAAAAAAAAAAAACCACGAGCCCCATAAGTAGCTTTCAGGCGGGATTCGAACCCGCGCCTCCGGGAATCCGGCCCGATGCTCTGACCAACTAAGCTACCGAAAGGCCTACACGACTCGTCGAATTTTTGCTATCACTTGTTACGCTGTAGGCCAGCGATGCTTCATCAATGTGAGGAAACCCTCACATCCGAAAGAAACATTTTTACAAATGTTTAACAATCGATTAAGATGAAACAGCCATATTGAGATTTTATATTATTTTTTTATGCATTCACAATGCAATTTTGTAAGTATAGGAAAAATGTGATAGCAAAAAACCACGAGCCCCATAAGTAGCTTTCAGGCGGGATTCGAACCCGCGCCTCCGGGAATCCGGCCCGATGCTCTGACCAACTAAGCTACCGAAAGGCCTACACGACTCGTCGAATTTTTGCTATCACTTGTTACGCTGTAGGCCAGCGATGCTTCATCAATGTGAGGAAACCCTCACATCCGAAAGAAACATTTTTACAAATGTTTAACAATCGATTAAGATGAAACAGCCATATTGAGATTTTATATTATTTTTTTATGCATTCACAATGCAATTTTGTAAGTATAGGAAAAAAGTGATAGCAAAAAATCTATGAAAGCTACTTATGGGGCTCGTGGTTTTTTGCTATCACATTTTTCCTATACTTACAAAATTGCATTGTGAATGCATAAAAAAATAATATAAAATCTCAATATGGCTGTTTCATCTTAATCGATTGTTAAACATTTGTAAAAATGTTTCTTTCGGATGTGAGGGTTTCCTCACATTGATGAAGCATCGCTGGCCTACAGCGTAACAAGTGATAGCAAAAATTCGACGAGTCGTGTAGGCCTTTCGGTAGCTTAGTTGGTCAGAGCATCGGGCCGGATTCCCGGAGGCGCGGGTTCGAATCCCGCCTGAAAGCTACTTATGGGGCTCGTGGTTTTTTGCTATCACATTTTTCCTATAACACAACTGTGTTAACAATCCCTAGATTTCTTGCATTGAATGTTAAACACAGTCTTGACAAAACTATATAGGAGTTAAAGAGGTGTGTATATTATTTATATGACATTTACTTCTATGAAAAAAATGTACAAACTTCTTAAAGCAAAAACTAATACTAAACACTGTAAACACCACCAACATGCAGTCTACGCTACATTTTCTGTTAAATAAACCAAGTTCCACAATCACAGTTACCATTCGCACAACCTCGATATGATCTCAAGATTTCTCACTGCAAATTCGTCGGCCATTTTGGCGCGGTTTGTTTGCTCGCTAGTATACACTAGGTGCAGTGGAGTGGGGATGATGGGCCGCTGCAAACACGCTAACAGGATATTGCTGTATTATACGTGCCTGGTTATTTTGCAATAGTGTATATTTTGATATGTTGTCTTTTAATGTATGGTTATCATTTACTAAGAGTACTACATTTATAATTATTTTTTTTATATGGAACCACTGTGCGGCGAGCCGTAAGCGCGGCCGGCGTCGCCTAGCCGTAGCCGAGCCGAGATGTACCGACGCTGATCCGGTTTGGTTACGTGCTGTAATCAAATCAGAGTATGTTGCGTTATATCATAGAATAAATAAATATTTCTAGTATTTCCCAGTAAGTAGTTTATTAGTCTGAATCTGAATTTGGGTCGGAATACTATTTGAAAGGTATTTATAATAGCATTCACTGCTTGCTAAGACTGGCACTGAATGACGTGCTGCATACTTAGCATAATGTGGTTCGAGAGAATAAACATTAAGACAGACCATACTGATATATTTCTTGTACCGCTTAGCCACTGCGCTTTTTATCTCAGATCAAGAATCAACATCGAAAAGTTTAGACTTCCTATATTAAAATTCGTTATGTAGGTAATTAGCACGTCTTAAATTTCTGCGCAAACTGTTCATTGTTATGAAACCACTTTTTACGGTTTTATGGATTTAATCATGCGTATATTGCACGCATAATTGGTAATTCTTAGTTGTGTTTTGAAGGTACTTTACGTAAGTTCAACATTCCATCAAATAATTTAGGTTATGCAAACATTCAATTAAAAATTAATTAGACGAAACCTATAGCACTTTCAACTTCCACAGTCCTCTAGTAACATGTGAAACCATATCTGTACATCTAATTAACACCTAACCTGCCTTCGAGAGCATTTTGCGAAATGAATTCGAGACTTTCCTTCAAAAACTGACATTGAAATATGCACCTTATGTGTATTCACACAGGTGCTATCCAAACCGCAAAAACAAATGAAAACTTTCCAAACAAAAAGGTTATGGAATTTCAACTCTAACTGTTAGCAATATGAACTAACATCGCACGGTTCGCAAGTCAAAGTTAAAGTTATGCTAAGTCTAAGTGAGTGAATCATACGTTAAATTACGTGTTTACAGTTCTACATAAACTTGTTGTTAGTGTAGTACATGAGTTTAATTAATGTATGCAACCATATTTTGGAATAGAGACTAATCAAACTGAGTAATTAGCGCCTCGATATATTAATACTAAGGTTATTATGATTAATAATTTTGCTGTAGGACTTAGTTAATTTATCAAACTATACTTACATTTATATACTACTAGTTGACCCGACAAACGTTGTTGGACACGAACTTCGTATCAACTGCCTGACACAATGTCACTTATTTAAAAAAAAAGAAATCCTAACCGGCAAAAATGTCAGTGATTACATACTCTTTGACATACCTTCTCTTTGGAAGCGGCTAAGAAATGAAATGACAGTTGTGTGAAGTATGACAGTTTAACGGTTTTCTATACAAAATTACCATTTTTATTTTATAATTTTCCTGGATAAAAAGTAGCCTATGTTACTCTCCAGCTCTCAAATTATCTCCATACCGAAAATCTCGTCGATCCGTTGCTCCGTTTTGACGTGAAATACGGACAAACAAACAAATAAACAAACAAACAAACACACTTTCACATTTATAATATTAGTATGGATAATAATATACTTGCCTTCATTATTTGTGTGTGCCTACTAAGAGAAGCGAACTACTTATGGAAAGAATGTTTGTAAATCGATTTCTAGTTTTCGTAAAGCTTGCATAGTTAGAAAATAAGCTGCTTATTGTCTAACTTACAGGTAAAACCGCAATAAACAAACCATGTTCTTTAGATGTACTGCGAAATAGCAAAATCTTTCTGTGTTCTGTGTGCGAAATGATGCATAGTTTCTTGTATTGGTAACTATAATTTGAATAAGGCAACCGATTGTTTGAAAAATTTTACTAATTTTGTGCTTATATTTCGTTTCTTTTTCATATTTTAAAACATTTTCTATCAAAGTGAGATGAGGAGCAAAACAGACATCTGCCTGACTAAGCGAAAAATAGCTCGTGAAACGTTAGCTGAATTTATGCGATGCATTTAAAATGGACAGTCTTACTCTAAAGACCCTTTCATACACGCCGATAACGAGTATAGCGTACCTCTTCAAAAGCTGCAGATGAAGTTGCCTATATTTTCAGACTTTTCTGCGGTACACTGTTTAAGGACTGTCTGGGTCTTGAATAGTGCACGTTGGCTTTTCAAAGAACCTTTTTGGAAAAGTTTTTATAAAGATTTCTGTGTTCTCTTTTCAAAATCGTATTGTGCTCAGAGGAATTATGTATTTTTTTATGGGCAGTGTATTATGTAGCTGGCAGACAGCCGTTTTATAGATAGAAAACTTACTTTTTCTATTTATTTTCTTGTGTAAGGTACGGGGGCATTTAATTTTAAATTAAGAAATTTTTAGGCCCACCTTTATTTAAAATCAAATATTTTAAAAACAATGAGGTTAAAAAGAAAATCTCCCCTAATATGGATTCGTCCTTTGATTAGGAAGATACCAATCAATATTAGCGATATAAATATTGCGAACTAATTATGAAATAAGGCAAATTTTTTAAAACAATCATTTCGGGCTTTATTAAACAGTATCAGGATATTAAAACCCGGAAAATAATTTAACATTATGAGGTAAATAAAAGTTTTTAAGGTTTTTTAGATTTGGGTTAGACATAATTGGACCTAATGGCGTCTGTTCATCAGATTAATTTAATTAGTTTTTTTAGGAAAATATGGCCTTGGGCTTTATTAAACATAAACTATTAAAATTTTATCGTTTTTCTTTAAAATACAAAAAAGATAAAACAAACAAAACATATTATTTAGTACTTAACAGTTTTAACAACACTAAAGTTAGGCATCCAGCCCGAGCATCGGGACGGATTCCCGGAGGTACGGGTTCGAATCCCGCCTGAAAGCTACTTATAGGGCTCGTGGTTTTTTACTATCACATTTTTCTTATACTTATAAAATTGCATTATGCATAAAAATCATTTAAAATCTCAAACACTAAAGTTTTATAGCAAAATAAATCAAATTGTAAATGATTCGTGGATTACTGTGGTCCTAATTACACATAAGGCTTTTACAAAATCTCATTTTTATGAAAATCATTATGATTTAATTTCAAAAATAATAAATAATAATAATAGGAAATTTTCAAAACTAATAAAATGGCGGGGCAGCTAGTAAAATTACTATAAAACATTTTACGGTAAATAAAAAAAACTTATCAACAAAATGTACATAATGTTGTAACATTTTGTAAATGATTAAAACTAATTGAGCGTCGCCACAAATTGTTCGCGCACATTTTGTGTAAAGTATACGGAATTATTTGGCGTAGCGCTCTAATGAAAATATCGGTTGCCAACAGCGTCACCGCAAACATTGGTTTTGTCATTGGTTTGCGCTGTGTTTGCCAGCTGATCAAATACGCTGCTGTATCGTACATATTGGTATACAAAAGTCTATGCTTCGTATGTTTTTAATTTAGGTGTGATTATGGGTCTTAGGGCCTAAACTGCGTCACGCGGACGCCCGCGCGGTTCCATACAAAAGTGCTCCGTCGCGGGCCCCGTCGCGGGCCCCGTCGCGGGCACCCGTCGCGGGGAGCGCCTTGTGGCCCGTTTCCCCGCAACGGGGCCCGCCAGCGGGCCAGCGGTAGCACGCACGGGCTTGTTCAGTCAATAGCGCTATGTGATGCGGTTCCACGGAGACCGCGCGCGTGTCCACGCGGCCCGCGCGCGTGTCTACGGACGGAGACCCGCGACGTGTGTCCGTCGCGGACGCCCGCTTTACTCAGTTTAGGCCCTTAGGGCGTTTGTGCACTACCACTGAATTTTACCGATCCGGAAAAAAACGGATGCTTGTATTTTAATAAGTAATCATTTATATTAGTAATTAATTAAATACAAGCATCCGTTTTTTTCCGGATCGGTAAAATTCAGTGGTAGTGCACAAACGGCCTTAGGCGGTTATCACACTGCACCGGCCGGACACCGCTCTGGTGTGCGGTGCTGCGGTTTTTAACTGACTGAAGAATTGTTGACGTGACTGACGTGCGTGAGTCCGACCCGCACTTGGCCGGTTTTTTTATATATACAAGGTGTAAAAATAAAAGAAATAATATTTCAGTAAGTGGTTCTTGCCATGAAACTGCAAAACTTTCCCGTAGAAACTTAGGTCAAAATATATAACAAAATGTTCGTCATCCCATACAAAATGGATTAGGTTGATAAGCAGTGTAAAAAATGGGACGACGAAAAAAAAGTTTTATAATTTCGACCTACATTTCTAAGGGAAAGTCATGGGTAGAATCACTTCCTAAAATATTATTACTTATTTTTTTACACCTTGTATATTGACAAGCTTTCTGAGAGCAAACAGTGAAATAATTAAAATCTAATTCTCATGTTCTCGTAACTTTTTGACGGTTCAAACCAAATTATAATAATAATTGCCGTTTATTTTTACCAAAACACATTCAGATGTTTTTAGAAATTTAAAAAGAGCTTCGTTTGCCTTTTTTCCTCTAAATGCATTTGCATTTATTGATTTTTTTTTGTTTGTGCATTTGCACAAACAAAAAAAAAATCAATTTTTTCAGTAATTTATTAAAATTATCAAATTCAAACTGAGAACGGAAACTGACTGGGAACATGAGTCAGAAAATGGAGTTAAAGAATACTTCGATAAAAAATCCGGATATGCCGATACACCGAAACTTTGTACCCACAAAGAACGGCGTGCCAGCCTTCGGCGTATTTTTATGCCTTACCAGCAACAATCTCTCAACGAAATAAAAGGGTCCCTATCAAATGATAAGGAAGGGAAGGGAAAGTATCATTTGTAGAGAAACCTTGGGAAACAACAGTTCCGAAATGGGACACATCTTTTTCCCGGAAAGAGGGCGCTGCATGGGTAGCGGTGAAAATTGTTTTGAATAATTTTCAAATAACTTAGGTGCTCCTACGCATCTTTAAAATAAAATGTCTGTTTGGAAGATTGCTTTGTCCGATAAGACCGCCCTTGTTACCTTAATTTAAGATTATACAATATTAAAGAAATAAAGTAAGCTCAGAAGAAGTAAGCTATTAAAGCTCAAAGTTAGCAAGCTATTACAAAAAAAAAATACCTTTACAAATCTAGAAAACTAGGTAAGTACACAATAAAAACCTTAAATTACTAGCATTAGTAAGTGCAAAATTCCACTACTTCTGTAGATTTAAAGCTTCGATCAACAATAACACCTAGTTCTAGATACATAGTTGGAGTGACAGACAAGGCCGAGCGTTACAAGCCCACTTGAGAGTATAATTATAAGTAGATTATTTTGAAAGTGTCAATAATACTAAGGTAATTCAAACTTGGAACGCTTCCTGTCATTTATAATGTAAGATCGTAACATTCGTAACCTTTTTTCTTCGTTTAAAAAAAGTCAGCGGGCCGATCGCCGTAATTCTATGCAGCGCGTCTTGATCACGTTTGCGTCTTGACGTTTGACTTCGTATTGCCGTAATGACATAACGACGCACACGTCACGCAAACCTATAGTTACACAATCCTGTCTGATCCGATAACAACCGTGACAGAGGAACCACTTGCAATACGAAGTTAGCTGTCAAAATAGACTGTCGTATGAAAACTGTTTTAGTTCCAAAGATTATCACCGGAACAGAAAAGGTTGTCGCACTGTCAAAGCTGCGCGTTATCAAAACAGTTTTGCACGTCAATTGCCGCGAATTACCCCGATCGGGGCCCAGTGTGCCATATAAAGTTTTCATTTAGTTCGTGAGCCTTCATCTAGTACTATTGTTGATCGAAGACTAAAAAGTAATGATTTTAACAACGATAGGTTAGATATATGAAATTCTCAGATGAGATTCGACAAAAATACTAAGTATGTTACGTCATTTTTAAAAACGAAACTAGTTGCTTCCAATCCTCTTATAAAATTATTGGTAAAAAATGAAGAATGTTGGTACCTATATAAATAATTATAGCTTATTTTCTCCATATGAATGGTCCCCAAGGCTTTTAGTATACAAATAATAGACTATAATTATTATCTATTTGCTCGATTTGATTCCCCTCCAGATGGTATAGTAATTATACAATTTACAGGAACCGGTTATTACTTATTAATGGACATGGTGGCCGGTGGTGAAGAGGAGGGACATTAAAAGCTTATACAGCGGCTTATAGGTTTCGCCGAAATTTATGTAACCACTTTGCTTTAAACTTGCCAAGTTATATATACACTACCTGATGATGGGAAATTAAGAAAAACGAGCTCACTGTATTCTCATTATTCTTCCATATAGCTATTCTGTTAAAGTTCGTTTTAATTTAAAAGTTCTAAATGTCTTTGTCTTAGGAAATTTTCTAGGAGATTAAGAGTGTATTTTAAAATATTGGAAAAAAAAACGATTCGTCTACTAGATCCGATGGGACTCGAACCCACCACCTTTCACTGTCCGGGCGTATGATCTAACCACTGAGCTACGAAGTCGTTATGAGAGGCGTCGAATTTATCCAATTCCTCTTTTGTGCTGTTTAATAATTAATTTTAAATATTTTCAATAATAAAAATCCATTGTAAATGCAAAAAACCCTTAAAACAAAGCATGTATTTTAATCAGTGAACTTCGTAAAAAAAAAATTATGAATTTATCGATTAAATAGCTATACACACGCAAACCAACTGCTCTATAGTAAATCAAAGCGCTCCGTTCGTCGACGTAGGTCTGTATCGATATTAATGCGTAGTCGTCAACGCGCGTTTAGCGATTACAAAACTGCGGATTCGCATCGCATTGCAAAAATATGCGGCGCGCCAAGCTAATAGCAACCTTATTGCCTGTGTGTATAAGTAGGAACGTGGTCTAAACGAATTAATTTAAAAATGGACTTGAAAATTGCTTTCGTTTGACATAAAAGTCCAAATTAATGACAAATAAGGTTGATGTTAAAGTTTAACAAATTATCAAAGGTGTAAATGCTAAAAAAACCTTATTCTACATATAAAGTTCTCTATTCAATTTAATGGGTATTGTGCAGAACCAGGCTGGCCATCAGTCTGAAATAATATTTTCATCTATAAGTAATTGTCTATTTTAATGATTAAGTTTTATTGTATTCGAAATTAAAGGTTACATGCACAAAGACCTAGGATAGCTCGTTACTAAAACAACAAAGGCTAATCACAAAATCATAATTCAAACGCTGAAAGGGCTCTATTAATCATGTTTTATTAGGCAAATAATTGGCCCGAACTCTTGTATAGGTTTGAGACGAATACTTCAGCGAATAGGACAGGATAAAACAGGGTAGACTAGGTAGGGTAAAACAGGATAATCTACCGTTATTCACAATAGGAATCTTTGGGATCAAAATTCTAACAATGAAATATCAAATAGGCACTATTGTTTGTTAATGATTATTCTCAAGCTTAGGTGAAACTTACCAATTTAAAAAAGTAAAGTACCTACCTTATTCAGATTGGGGTAGTTTTCATTATGCATGTTTCAGGCTGGCACCGACCGTATTCTTATCGTAATCGAATAGTAATCCATACCATCCTTCAGAATCAGAAGCTGTCAAAATGCTGTTGACAAAATTGTTTCAACTCTTATTGCGGTTTTGTTTAGGACCTAAACCACAGCCGTCTCTATAGAAGACGATAGAGATGGCTGTGCCTAAACTGATCTGCTTCGCATTATTCGTACCACGATAGCTTAATATCAATGACAGCGATTCAGTGACCATTCAATGACATTTCACATGCATTTCACAGCCGCTAAGCTGTCATGAACTCTTATTTGATTTATAACCCGGTCGATTTAACATGACATCTGCAGGTTATACCCGTCCCTCTCACTCTCCGGGCATGACAGAATCGAGTGAAAGAGACGGGTAGAATAAATAAGGACACAAATCGTTCGGTCATTCAAAGAAAGCAATTAATTTTAGGAACCTATTCTGCATCGCGCTATTTTTGAATCGCTGTCTTAAAGGGATGAAACGTAGAGTGTGTCCCTCGGTCGCAAAATTATTTTCACCTCGGGCGACGTATACCTATTGAATCCCTCGCTGCGTTCAGAATTCTACTTAAGAATCCCTCGCTGCGCTCCGGATCGTACTCTAGAATCCTTCACTGCGCTCTGAATTCAAAATAGCGCCCTCGCCGTAAAAATATTATTTTGCTCCCTTGTAATACAATCTACTATTTACTTCTTTGCATTCACAATGCAATTTTCATTATGTACTAGCTTTACAACCGCGGCTTTACCCGCGTGGCCTACACGACGCTATCCCGCGGGATTGTGAAATTCTTCCGGGGTAAAATGTAGCCTATGTTACTCTCCAGCACCCAAACTGTCTCCCTACCAAATATCACGTCGAGCCGTTGCTCCATTTTGACGTGAAGACAATCAAACAACTGTGGCACTTTATAATATCAGTATGAATAGTGTGCAGTATCTGCATAGAAATGCTATAGGTGAATTCAATATTCGCAAAGCATCGCATTAATTTAATGGTTGATCAAAGAAACTTATCTTTCGTATTAATGAAGCAACCACACACGATAAAGAGGCAAGCTCAATCAAAAAAATCATTATGACTCACAAAGGCCCGTTCATACTGGCTTTGCCTTTCAAAAGGACCTTTCAGACGCGCATTATGCTAGGTTTCGAGGAGAAAATGTACCGGAAATTTCTGGAGGTGAAATCGCGGTACGTACGCTCGTTATTAATGTCAGTCATATACTTAGTAATTACAAGTTAATGATTTTGTAGCGAAAGTTACTGCATAATTCAAGGAAGTGTTGGAACCATTGGGTAGAGTGACGTTTAGCTTGTAAATGGCTGATTGTTTTTTTTTATTCACAACTGTGTACCACTTATGCCCGAATACTCGTACGCTAGTTATCTTTGGGAGCGTCTCAAACATCGCCCTGTCACTTTAAATGTCAAACGTATGAAAGAGATGCCATGATGTTTGAGACGCTCCCAAAGATGATTTGCGTTTGAGAATTCGGGCGTTAGCTTTCATTGCACCTGATGTTAAGTGGTAATAAGGCTGAAGGTGGAAGCGCACTACTCCCGGAATCCTCAACCACTGAGGAACTGGCTATCTTATCTCTAACTGCCGGAACACAATAATGCTAAAAACATCATTGTTATGGCGTCAGACTTAGATAAGATGGTAGTAGCTAGCCAGGCGGACTAAGAACAAGTCCTACCACCAACCAAACCGAATACAATATGTACCCCCACTGGGAATCGAACCCGGGCTCTCTTGGTCTGAAATAGACAACAGAGGCGGTTAGATACATACAAATTTTTATATTTGACTAGCTGACCCAGCGCGACTTCGTTCCCGTGGCCCTACCCCCTACTCCACCTACCCTACCCCTACCCTGCCCCACCCCTACCCTAGCCCTACCCTACCCTACTCCTACTCTACTCCTACCCTACCCCTACCCTACCCCTACCCAACCCCTACCCTACCCCTACCCTACCCCTACCCCTACCCTACCCCTACCCTACCCCTACCCTACCCCTACCCCTACCCTACCCCTACCCTACCCCTACCCCTACCCCTACCCTACCCCTACCCCTACCCTACCCCTACCCATACCCTACCCCTACCCTACCCTACTCCTACCCCTACGCTACCCTACCCCTACTCTATCCCTAGCCTACTTATACTCTAGCCCTACTTACCCCTCCTTCCCCTATTTTCTCACCGCTAGAACCTTCCTTGGACTTCCACGAACATTTCAAGACCAAAATTAGCCAAATCGGTCCAGCCGTTCAAGCGTGATGCCGTGACCAAGGGAAATAGGGATTCATTTTTATATATATAGATGTGGCGTCACTTGGCGGAAGTCCCTAACCATTGTGAAGAAAGTTTTTCAGTGCTGGATTTCACACGATCTTACAACTCTTGAGCTTGCTTCGGGTTGAAACACGTAGAGTAGTCTAATCGGTAAAGGTGGAAGGTGTTTCGCTGTCTTGCTAGCTGCAGGTATTGTGCACTGATAGTTTTGTAGTGTGCATTTGCAGTTTTTTGAGGGCTGGCGGGTTTACTGCATTTTGCTTGTTGTGTTTTTTTTTTGCGGAAGTAAGCAATGATTAAGCGCAAAACCTTTTAGGTGGTGATTGTACTCATGAATATGAACAACTTTTACTATGGGGCCAACTCTGCAACTCAACAAAAAAAACAGCTGTTCCATACATTCTGGTCGAGTAGGTATTGACAGCAGATTTTTTTGTTGATTTGCAGAGTTGGCCCCATAGTAAAAGTTGTTTACACTCATGAGCACAATCACCACCTACTTAAGAGGTTTTGCGCTTATTTATTAGCACGTTGTATTTCTTTTTTCACAATACAAAAGTTAATTTCATGGTAACCCTATTCATTAGTAATTTCAAACACATATGCCCCCCTAGCATGACCAACCAAAACGCGATATGATATGATAAGTTATCCGGTTTAACTGTGTAAAGACTATGGGTTTTGACGTTTGAATTTCGATAAATCGCTTTATCATGCGATACATATCGAGTTTTGGGTGGTCATGCTAGGCTTAATGGTCAGCATATATTTATATATATAATATTCGCCTTATTATCTTATCGTCGTCGTTGGGTCACTATTCAAGTCACAAATTAAGAGGCCGCCGACACATTAATCTCCATACAAACAAAATACCAAAACAATTTATAATTTGAGCATGATTGACTGTACTTGTGATGTTATTCGGATTATAGCAACATTTATCTATGTCGCTATTAAGAAAATATCCAAAATACTAGCTATCCAATAAAAAATAAAACCAATTACATTTTTCCATACAAAACTGCAATTCGCATTTATTTTTAATTGGGTAGGTAAGTATTTTCCTTTTTTTTTAATGAGGACCTTGATAATTGCTCTAATCTGAATAACAACCCGAGCACAGAAAATAATGCTCAAATTTTTTATTATTTCGTTTGTATGGGAGGCTCATTTTAGCTTACTTGTCGCCGGCCTCTTAAGCAGAGCTAGTTTCGTTAATAATCGGTTAACCAATTATAGTAGTTGTGAATAGATTTCGGTATAGTATTTATTCAGTACAATCTTGCTTCATCAAAGGTCAAGCTAATATTAAGATATCGAATATTTATTTCATCAATAACCAAACCACGCTAAATTGATGAACAGTCGAACCAATGGAATCGATACCCTTCATTTTCTAACAGATATTAAAATTCAATATGGTCGCAATTCAAATTTTTCGGCACTGACACTTACGTACCTTTATAGTTTTGACGGTTTCAAAGGAAATTATCAGTAAAATGGGTGATGATTCTATTGGTTCGACAGTTATATGACCTATGACCATCCATGAATATCGGATATTTATTTCATAAATAGCAAATTGACACTTTTAAGCTTTTATTAAAGGTCAAACGAATACTATGATATAAACATTTATTTATCATAAAAAAATCAACTCTTGAATAAAATATGACAAAATAAGCAAAGCACAGCCATATCATAACAATAATTCAAATCTATTCAGAGATACCACAAACAACTTTTTGATAAAAACCTGTTGCTTATAAAAGTGGAGACCGACATAGTATTTAAAGCTGGCGTAGCTGAAACCTTAATACATTTACTTCCTTTGAAGCCGCCTCATTCAATTAGGCGGAAACCTTTTTGCATTACTTTGTGGTCTCAAAGTATTCAACAAATTAAATTCTTATCAACAGGACTCCGAATGATACCAGACGGGTTACTACGAAAAATAATCTTGGTAATCGAACGATTTTCGTAGATTGATTAATGTAATATTATTTAGGAACTTACTATCATAAATAAAATTTGTTGACTAAATATACAATAAAAAACAAATTGTCTCGAAATTACTCAGACGGGACTAAATCCGTAACTTAAGATTTCTTTTGCCCCACCGCTTATTGGACTGCAACGTCTTATAGGAACACGTCGATATTCTATCAATTTTAATTTTTTTTACCTGTTAACCCTTAATCACTCGCGCGGGGTCAGTCTGACCCCAGAGCGCATTTAAAAGCGTATAACTATTAGAGTTTTTAAGTTATAAACAAATCAGTCCAGGTAGCTTCCTAACTCGTCGGTACCTTTAACGTCAGTTGCCGGCAAGCAGCGCCGGAGAGTGGACGCGTCTCTGTGATAGTGCTGGGGTCGACCTGACCCCACGCGAGCGTAAACGTATGTTTTTTGAAACGATTCCTTATTTCAAAACACATTTTTTTTTAGTTTTATTTAAATGTCTTGTATTATTATCACCTATTAGTCTTGTATACTGTTATTCTTCAATTCGTGCGCAATAAAATATTTGTTTTACATTATTACCAGTTCGATATTATTACATTTATGTTCACTTTTACTTACAGACATTGAGTCGGCTCCAAGATGATGATATTCTTCAATTATTAGAAGAAACGTCACCACAGATAATTTTTACACCAGCATTCCACTGGCACAGACTTTGTTGTCAAAAAAAATTTCTCTAGTGGGTACACTTCGTAAGAACAAAAAATAAATCCCTTCAAATTTTCTGAAAAAACAGACAACGCCAAGAACAAAGTGCACTATTTGGCTTCAAAGAAAATATGACTCTCTGTTCATATGTGACCAAAAAATCAAAGGCTGTTCTTATGCTATCAACTATGCACCACGATAATGCCGTAGTAGAATCGGCTAAAAATAAGCCAGAAATTATTTTATATTATAATAAAACCAAAGGTGGCGTCGACACCAATGATCAGAAGTGTTCCACTTACAATGTTGGTCGCAGGACAAAGCGCTGGCCTCTGGTTATATTTTATCACTTGTTCAATGTGACGGCTATAAATTCTTTGATAGTTTATAAGCACAACACTCAGTCGAAAATTATTCACCGAGACTATTTGAAGCAATTGGCGGTGTTTTTGACCAAATCCTTTCGCCAAACAAGAGCGCAAATACCGTCACTACCAAGAGTTCTAAAAAGGCGCCTACAAAAAAATTCAGATCTTGCAACACCTGGTCCAAGTGGAGTTTCCAACGTTTCCAAAACACGCTTGCATTCTGAAATTTGCCCAAGGTCTAAGGACCGAAAAACATCAGATGTGTGCATGAAATGCAATAAACACATTTGCAGCGAACACTCAAAAAAAATTTGTGATAATAGTTAGGATTTTTATGTATATTTTTGGAGGACTTATTTTAGTTTGAGAGAAGCTATTTAGCAAAGTTAAATTATCTTGATCTCATTAATATTGTTCCTACTTAAAGTTAAATAAAAGTTGATTTTCATAAAATAGTTGTTTTCTTGAATTTTCTGCCCATTTGTGTTTGGGTCTCTATGACCCCATGCGAGTATCAATGCAAGTTTTTTAGCGCGAGTGATTAAGGGTTAAACAATGTTACTTTAGCATTGAATTAGAGAACACATAAGTTGCAATCTTGGTCTTAGCTCGACTAATCGATTAGCAATGATTGCAACTCAACAAAATGTGAGCAACACATTAATATTTTTATTTAATTTAAAATATCAACTGTATGGCTGTTCATACTGGGACAATAAAACAATTAATTTTAGACTTTCATACTCAATTACAAACCATTTCTACAAATAATATTAGTGGAGAAAACGTCGAAAAGCGGCCGCAGTCGTCGAAAATCGGTTTACGAAGTTGGCCTCTTAACTTTTTTCACTTCTTTTTTTACTTTACATATGGATTCCCGAAATTTCTAGAAGCTTTCCATGTTATTGGTTTGGTGGCGGCTAACGCAATCGGATGAAGGCGAAAGGACGCATGAATCAGAAATGAGTGGCGATGAGGGATTTTTTGCTTTCCATTCAAATGCTTTTTCTATTAACTAGACAAATGCGAATAAGAGAATAAGAAATAAGAGCAAAATTATATGTAGATCTACAATTATTGGACTTGTTGGATGATGTAGGTAATATCGCGCAAAAACTTCTAACCAAATGGTTGATAAACTGATGATTAATTATTAATTTTTGATATGATTCCTTTTGTCATTTTATTATTAACAAAAATGAAATATGTAGTAATAAAATAATAGTTTATATTTTTACTATGTAGCTATTCGATCTCTTCACAAAAGTCTCATTTGACTTCATCATTTGTAATTCGTTTGTTTAAACTTCTAACGACTTCCCATCCAAAACAAAAACCACTCGCGTTATATTTTTCCCCGAAAAATTCAACTCCATGTGTATCGTATCGTCCTAAAGAATTTCAGCGGAAAAAACGCAAGGAACAATGCGAAAGAATCCCCAATCACATCTAAACGAATCGACTACTTCATCGTTTCTTCCGGATTCCGGAACTTGATTAGAAAGCAATGAAAATCTCACTCAATTACATCACCTTAGTTATTTCAGTTCACCCAAGGAATTCCAAGGACAAATAAAATGAGACAGACTAAAGGGGAATCGATTTGAAATTTGAAAGTAAAATTTTGAGTCTGTATTCTAAATTATTCGACCCCTCTAAACAATGCGATGGTAATTTTGCCATGGAGATTTGCATACTGTTTCTAGAGCTAAATGTAATTAAAGGGTCTGTGGACGTAGTCCTCTAAGAACCTTTCTTATTTGCCCTATATTGTGTACTAAACAGTGTAAAACTATATTTTTTCTAGACCTTTAAATATAATATAGACAACCAATTATTTTGAATTTTGTAATCTTTACTTATATTATAAACTAGCTGTGCCCGCGACTTCGTCCGCGTGGAATAGTGACTTTCGACAGCATTTTTATTTTTTAGGCTTATTATGCATAGCGGCCACTTGAGGCTTCGCCTTTGGCTTCGTGGATTACACGACGTCATCCCGAGGAGTTAAATAAATTTGCACGATAAAAATCAGTTATTTCGATTTTCAAAATAAATTACAGCCGATTATGTTGCCGATGACCAAGATCTACTTATATAAAAAAAGTTTCACCAAAACCCGTTAAGTAGTTGTGTCTCGGACTCGCGAGATAAAATGTGACGTTCACGGTCGGCTCTGAGACGCGTTTCATGCTGAGTCAATGTCTCTGACTCGCGACATATAATGTGACGTTCACGATCGGCTGTGAGACGCGTATCACGCTGAGTAAGTGTCTCAGACTCGCGAGATATAATGTGACGCTCACGGTCAGATATAAGACGCATTTCACGCTGAGTGAATGTCTCAGTTTCGCGAGATGTAACATGACGCTGACGATCAGAAGAAAGTCGCGCTTCACGCTGCATTAACGTCTCTGAGGCACGAGAAGAAGCGATTCGTTCCCGATCAGCAGCTAATCTGTTTTCTCTTTGCATATCAGTTTCCAAAAACAAAGATGCAGAGTAACGATCTCGTCTTGCTTCTAAGCGTGTCTCATGTTCTTCCTCAGTTTCTTGAGATCTATCTCGTCTTTTTCGTTTGGAGTCTCTTGAGTACTGAGAATGACTTGTTTTTTTTTTCGTCTAGGTATTTCAGTGAATGTCGCAACAACCAAATTTAACAAAAGCAAAACAATGCAAAACCCAGTTAATGTTAACTAAAGCTCTAAAATATACGGAAAATTTGATGGCTGCTCCCCTGCGTTACCGGGTAGGCTACCGTGCCAAATTTGACGTATACGTAAACGATGACAATAACATAAGCCCGAAGGCATTTATATAGATAGTATTAAAAATCGGCCAAGTGCGAGTTGGACTCGCCCATGAAGGGTTCCGTACACACTTAACGTACCGATTGCCTATACCTAGCCAAAATTCCACTACAATTTTTCGTCAGCAAAATATAACTTTGTTTTTCATAGTGTTTGTATGAATGACAAAGTTACATTTGCGGTTTTTGAAAATGTATTATATCTCAAAAAGTACTTACTATATATCGTCCAAACCAATTTTCTTTGAAAGTTTTTATTAAGATCTACAGCATATATTTTACCTAGATTTTTCACTCTTTTATTTCAAAAGTTAGTGGGGGGGACACACATTTTTCCAGTTTGGAAGGCTCTATCTTTCAAAATATTGAGTTTGAGAAAAAAATATTTAAGACTCTATGTTATTTTCAAAGACCTATCTATAGACACCCCACACGAATATGTTTGATTAAAAAAATATTTTTCAGTTTCAGTTTCATGTATGGGGAGCCCCCCTTAATTTTTTTTTATTTCTTATTTTTGTTATAAAGTCGTAAAGCGGTTCACGGAATACATCTACCTACTAAGTATCAACTGTGTAGTTTTTATAGTTTTGGAATAAAGTGGCTGTGACATACGGACGGACGGACGGACGGACGGACGGACGGACGGACGGACGGACAGACAGACAGACAGACAGACAGACATGACGAATCTATAAGGGTTCCGTTTTTTCCCATGCGGCTACGGAACCCTAAAAAAGGAGTTTTAGTCAGTACCTACTTAAACTGTTTCCGCCTTCACCACGTGGAGGTACTCCCTATTTATGTTATTTACGAATTTTTGTTTTTCAATCAATTGTGCTTCAAACAATTGTGCTTCAATCAATTCTTAAGAAAATATTTTATTTGAATGCTTAAGATATTATAAGAAGTTTGTAAAAAGTAACAGTTGTGATATCACGCTGTGTAATACGTAAACAGATAGTGCTCTTTTGCTGAATAACCTTCCTTAAGGCGCCACATTTGTATATCTAAAGCTTTATCTGGACTCTTGGGGGAAATCAGATGTACCAGACTTTGAATTATTGTATGCCAATAAAAAATACCTGTCACGCTGAACAACTTCTCTTAAGACGCTTTATTTGTATCTCTTATAGTTTAGCTGGGCTGCTAGGGTTCCATATCAGGTGTGCCAGACCTTCGGTATTTTTACGTCAATAGAAAGTGTTCATCAAGTTAAACAACTTTTCTTAAGACGCTATGTTTGTATTTGTTATAGTTTAACCTGGCTGCTAGGGTTCCACATCATGTGTGCCAGACCTTCGATATTTTTACGTCAATAGAAAATGTTCATCAAGTTAAACAACTTTTCTTAAAACGCTATGTTTGTATCTCTTATAGTTTAACCTGGCTGCTAGGGTTCCACATCAGGTGTACCAGACCTTCAAAATTTGTACGTCAATAGAAAATGCTTATCACGTTTAACAATTTATCTTAAGACTTTTTTTTTTATATCTCTCATATTTTGGCTGGACTGCTATGGTTCCACATCAGGTATACCGATCTTCAAGATAAATTATAGCCTATATGTTGGCGAGGACTACTAGCAATATAACAAAAAACAATTCATCAAAATCCGTTCAGTAGTTTTTGCGTGAAACGCGGACAACAGACAGACAGACAGACAGACAAAAAATTCAAAAACCATATTTTTGGTATCTGTTTCGTTTAAGAAGACCCCTGGACATATTTTTTTTTATTTCTTTTCATTGTACAGAATCGGCTCGTTTACAGTTTTATTAGAATATATAGAAGATAGATAGATAGATAGATATAGATAGAATAGATGCGTCTCTGTCTGTCTGTGTGTTACACAATCACACCTAAACTACTGAACCGATTTGAATGAATTTTGGTACAGAGATAGTCTAGAGCCTGAGAAAGGACATAGGCTACTTTTCCCGCGGGATAACGTCGTGTAGTACACGCGGGCAAAGCCGCGGGCGGAAGGCTAGTAAATTATATAGAAAAGGACTTCTTCACGAGACGCCTAAATTGGAAACGTTAAAATTTGTCAAAAGCACCTCAACAATATAACGTATTCAGATTTTTGGTAATAATAGTGATATTATCACTATCGTTCTTTGCAGCTGTCACTTCTTCCAATATTTTAACTTTACTAGTATTTTGTTCACTTTTCAGTTTCTTACTATATTTCGACGCATGGTTTGTAACAAAACAATTTTAAGACGCTCTGTTTGCAATTAAAAGTCAATACGATATTTAAAATAAATATTTTATTCGGTGTATACTGAAGTCCGCAAAATAGCTTTACCTTTTTGCATTAATTAAATAACACTGGAAAGTAAGTTCGAAATCGAATATAAAACATAATCATATACTGTAATTATAATTATTGTTCCTAGAAACACTGTTTCATTTGATTGGCATCGGCTAAATGGCTTAAACGCCATATTTAACAACCAAAATTCCCTCGCCAATATACGAGAATTCCACACTGACAGATTCTCGCTAAATCTACTAATTACTACAAGAGAAACGTTAACAAGAACTTATTTCAGTTAACTCAATCACTCATTTACGATAAGGCTCTATCAACAAAGTAACAGGGCCAGTTGACCAAATTTCGTCCTGAAAATTTGTCGGTCAATTGTAACAAAAACAACATTAACAAAATTAAGCTGAATCATGCTCAGGATTAGGTTCAAGGGTCGGTCTGCCAACACAAAGTTTCGGAAGGGATTATACAATCCTCTGTAATATTTCACGTATTTAGTGGCAGCTATTTCCTTGTGTATAATTCACTACGTAAATTATGTTACCCCATGACTACACTATACGAGAGGTGAGGAAAAGCTTACCTAGCTGATTAGTTTCCAACATTGATCGTAAGTTGGAACGCGCTTTGAATGTAATTTTTAAGGTAGAGGCAATTCGGCCCATTGAAGCCCACGAACTATAAAAGGTCCCATGTTTTCATTACATTTTGTAGTCATAAATACAATCATGCATATGACATAGTTACTTTATTTGAGGCGATTTCAACTAGGTAACTACTGATTACAGAAATTATTTTTAGATAGGTTAGGTTATTTTTGAAAACTGTCACCAAAAATTAACATACATTTAGTTTGAATCTTCTCGTATTGTTAACGCAATCAAAAGTATCCTTTAATGTTGACCCTTAGACGGATTTCATCAAACATTTACAAGCAAAGCATTGAATGAGTAATAAATTAAGAACTTTTAATTAGTACTTATTGGAATTTAAGTACCTACTTCAATTCAGCTTTTTTAATAATTTCATACCGAATGCAAAAGCCCTCTATGTTTCTGTTTTATTAACATATTAACAACATCATTTCCTCGCATTTCCGTATTAATTCCTTTCACTTCTTTTAGGTTGTGTTTCAATCACAATGCCATGAAAAATGTACAAAATCCGTCTCTAACACGCGCATTAGGCATTTGTGTTACTCCGAAATCAAAATCAACAGAATTCCACTCCCCTACTTCGCAACGAAAACAGACTTATATAAATCAAGTTAAATTTCGGATACAAGTTGTTTACAGGACAAATTAATGTTGAACCTTTTAATTAACTGGATTGCCATTTTCGAAAACAACTTTACATTCACAAATGTTATTGTTTGCATAACATTACGAGTTCGAAAAGTCATCAGATATTCTATTAGTGGTTATGTAAATTTGCTGAGCTGTAAACAGTTTTGATATTCACAAATGTTTTTTTTACCATTCAAACTAATTGAGAAGACTTAAGAGAACTTTAGAAAAAAAAATGTGTTTTAAAAACACTCCGGCTCGTCTAAAAAGCGAATGTGAAGCGAAAGTATAGGGAATAAGTAGGTACGTAAATTCCACAATTTTTCATCTGGAAGGAAACCGCCTTAAATCTCTTAGTCAGCACATTTTTAACAGCACAACAAATATTGATTTATATATAAAAAGAAACAAAACTGCATTTAAAGATTTTCTAACATTCGCTTGATTTGCGCAGAAATCGAACCGGCTAAAATTATTTTTAAAAAACCATTTTTATGATTTTGATGTTTTATCGCATCAATCGATAAGCTCAATCATAAAAATCAAACCTCTTAACAAACATACTAAATTACATAAAAAGTTTTCCTCGACTTCTACTAATACCTAAAGTGAAATACACATAATATTATTATGTGTCACTTTACTTTACTTACTTTACACTTTACATCACTTTACTTTTACTAATACATTAAAAATACTTATAAATATTTATATAATTGCATTGTAATGCAATTCCTGTTCACATATAACACGAGATAATAAATCAACTGAACTAAAATTCCATCCCATTACCTGTCCTTTATTTTTGGTCCATCCACTTTATTTTTTCTAATGTTGCATGCATTCTTATTGTAATTTAAACAACCCTTACTGTCGTATTTTTGTTGCATTCCGATCTCTTCAATAATACCTAGATCTAGAGGTTCCGGGTTCGATCCCCGGTCAGGTAAATATTGAAAACGAACTTTTTAATATTTCCTCGGGTCTGGATGCATGTAATACCCCGTCGTTGTTTCCGATTTCCATAATACAAGTGCTTAAGCTACTATACTTTGGTATGGAACAACGCATGTGATGGTGTCCAATATTTATTTATTTATTTATTACATTGTAGGTATCGACAGCCGGACAGAACTACAATTCCTACCCATTATTTGTCCTTTGTTTCTGGTCCATCCACTTCTTTTTTCTAATGTTGCATTCCTATTGTCCTTTAAGGTGGTTCGTTGAGCTCAGTAGCGCCACCAATGGAAATAAATCATTAACGATTTATCAAGGGCTTAGAATAAAAAATTCGGTTATTTCGCGCAAATAAAAGAGTAAAATGCAATTTTTTATTGTTTTTTCAGGGCCTCAAATTTGAGGATTAAGTTATGGATGTCGATATTGCTAAATGTGGCCACTTTTGGCACTATTCACATTCACGACTTATTGCGTAAATTTATGTTTTTAAAAGTTTATTTATAAAATGAATTTTACTCTTTTATTTGCGCAAAATAACCGAAACTTTTGATCTAAGCCTTTAATAAAGTGTAATTGATTTATTTCCATTGGTGGCGCTACTGAGCTCAACGAACCACCTTAAACAACCCAATGTCGTATTTTTGTTGTATTCCGATCTCTTCAATAACACCCCCAAGGGTCGTAGCAAACAATAGAATGCACTCCAATCGAATCGACAGCAGTTGGCGACTCGAAAGGTCCGGACCCATTGGGGCGTGAAGCAACATTTTTCTTGCCACAGGTGCTGACATCAATTGACCCCTCTGCACTGAGAAAGAGCTACATCAAACACACACATACTTGTACGTATATTCTATCTTCTAAATAGAAAACATTTTTGAAAAAGATTTTTGAATTGTTGATTCCGAGTGCAGGTTTAACAATAACGTGGAAACATTCCTAATCGTGGTTTTTTACTATCACAGTTTTCCTATACTTACAAAATTGCATTGTGAATGCATAAAAATAATATAAAATCTCAATATGGCTATTTCATCTTAATCGATTGTTAAACATTTGTAAAAATGTTTCTTTCGGATGCGAGGGTTTCCTCACATTGATGAAGCAACGCTGGCCTACAGCGTAACAAGTGATAGCAAAATTCGACGAGTCGTGTAAGCCTTTCGGTAGCTTAGTTGGTCAGAGCATCGGGCCGGATTCCCGGAGGCGCGGGTTCGAATCCCGCCTGAAATCTACTTATAGGGCTCGTGGTTTTTTTTACTATCACATTTTTCCTATACTTACAAAATTGCATTGTGAATGCATAAATATAATATAAAATCTCAACATTCCTAATCTTTGGCTTTAGACACTTTTTTTTTCCAGCGTTGACGTTTTAGTACACTCTACTGCACCTGAAAATGCACCCACCCAGTGCATGGCTCCACTGAGCTTAACTAACGCTTATGTAAATTAGTTAAATATTCGTAAACTTTCGGATTGGATTTTCCAAAACATGTTTCATTTTATAATGTAATTCTAAACTATAAGCCTTTAAAATAATTTCACAAATAGTCGAAGAGATGCTGCTGGCGTAAATGGTATACTTTTATTGCCACGGGTTTTGATATCAGATGACCCCGGTGCACATAAAAAGAATAAAAAATGGAACAGTCAGTGATGTAGATATATTGAAAATTTTCATCTACATTAGTTTATTTTTGACAGTTCAGCAGTTCAAATACAATACCAACTATAGGGTGTCTCAAAAGTACATATAGGATTTGAATTTCGCGCTATTTCCGAAATATTCAAGATGGCGGGTAGAAATTTGACATACGTCATCTTGACACATGTAAAATTAATCGTGGAGCGTTTCACAATAAACCAGCGCATACAAGTTATACAATTATTTAACGAAAATTCACGATCAATTACAAATACTCGTCGAAAGGTCGAAAAATCTCGTAATTTCAAGAAGAGGTGAAGTCAAATGGCCACCGAGATCTTGCCATCTGATGCCACTGGATTTCTTTCTTTGGGGCTACGTCAAAGATAAAGTCTACACTAACGATCCACAAAACATAGACAATATAGACAAAATATTCGCCGAGTTATTGGTGAAATAAGTAGCGAAATGTGTGAAATTAGCAGCGAAATGTGTGAAAGTGTCATGAAAAACTTGCACACAGCAAAAATGCCCGTGGCGGCCATTTAGCAGATATTCAATTCAGATAAAATTTTACAAGTCTCTTCTTTAAAATAAAATAAAACTACGAAGAAATTCCAATCCATTCGCGTTTTATTGAGACAAATCATCCTATCCCTACTTTTGGGACACCCGTTATATCAAAATTGGTCATGCTAATCGTAATGAAGCTTTTACCAAATGCTAAGACCGGTAGTTTAGTTTTAAAATAAAGTAAATAACCTATCCAACGAGAAAAGCATCTTAAACATTTTCCAATACAGTTCCTGGAAGCGCTTGCTTGGACAAGCGTTTCTGCTTTCAGTCAATATATTTCAAACTAGGTTTCTAGAGATAATTTCTCAGTGCGAAACTCAGGCAGAGTAAAGACGAGTATTTGATCTGCCTGCGCGTTGCTCGAAGTGCCAACTGAAGATCTGGGTGCCTACCATCAACTCTTATTGCGGTTTTGTTTAGGACCTAAACTGAACTGCTTCGCTTATTCGTACCACGACAGCTTAATATCAATGACAGCGATTCAGTGATCATTCAATGACATTTCACAGCCGCTGAGCTGTCATCAATCAACTCTTATTTGACTTATAACTCGGCCAAGCTAACATGACATCTGCAGGTTATACCCGTCCCTCTCACTCTCCGGGCATGACAGAATCGAGTGAAAGAGACGGGTAGAAGAAAAAGGGCACAAATCGTTCGGTCATTCACATTTAGCAATTCATTTGCGATCCAGTTTTAAGAAGGTCGTAGTACGAAAGAAAGCAATTCATTTTAGGAACCTATTCTGCATCGCGCTATTTTTGAATCGCTATCTTAAAGTTGATGGTAGGCTCCCTGAACGCTAGTTATGACGTAACGTCTGGCCGTCGGTACAGTGCCCGTTGATTTTAACTGTCAACGTTTACGAAAACTCTCGGATGAACTGCTCATGTCGGTAAAGCAGTCTAAGGACATGAAAGAGATAGAGCGATAGTTTTCGATTACGAATACAGTTTGCTAAACCACAGCCTTCTCTATCGTCATCTACGCAAAACTCATACTAACGATACGGCACGGAATAACGTTCAGAATCCATCAGTCAGGTTAACTTCCCACTGCGGCGTAAACGCGTGGACCGACACGGCCAGACGTTACGTCATAACTCACTTCAGATCTTTTGTAGGCAGATAAAATACTCGTTCTTACTCTGACTCAGCGTAGGTTCATGTTAAAAACGTGCCGTCTGCCTTGCAGTAACTAATCGAGTTTGAACACTTAATTAAGCTCTGCGGTGGTGCCTTCGCAATAAGTAAAGCAATAACACTATTCAAGTAGACTGGGAGTTAGAGGTCTAAAACAAGCCCGGCAAAACTTACAGACGACTGGTTAGGATGTCAGTCGTGGAGACGTGTCATTTGTATTGAATGGTATATCGGATACTGGTAGCGTAATGTGCGAGTCGCAATACAAATTCAAGGGAAGACGCCTCGACGATTTGTCTCCGCGATCGGCGTATTTTACAATACAAATTCATGCGAAAGATGCCTCGGCGTATGATACTAGTCGTCTCTAGGTATGAAAGAAAGAAAGTACATTTATTGACTTGCACACATACATAAAAACAATTTAGACAGAACAAGAATATAGGTTGACAGACCAAAAGTGAGAGAAGAAATATAAGAAGATTGTTTGTGCAAGAGTGTGTGCCGCTAAAGGACCCTGTCTCAGCCATAAGCTTCTAAGTTACACATAGGTGGGCGAAGCAATGAAGAAGCGGTTTATTCTGACAGCGTCAATAGTTAAAGTACCTACATCAATCATGTCATCATCATCAATGCCGTAGTATATATGTATATTTATTTTTTCCTGTTATTTCATATCACTACATAGTATAAAACAAAGTCGCTTTCTCTGTCCCTATGTCCCTTTGTATGCTTAAATCTTTGAAACTACGCAACGGATTTTGATGCGTTTTTTTTAATAGATAGAGTGATTCAAGAGGAAGGTTTATATGTACTTTTTATCCCGATATTCCCACGGGAACGGGAACCACGCGGGTGAAACCGCGGGCGGCCGCTAGTTATGAGATAACAAGAAAAAATTAATATTATACAATGTAATTGTAATTTAGTTAATGCAAATTAAAAATGAATGAAGAAGACAGTATTCGTTTATTACAAATTAAATGGAAGTTTTATGTTGTGGTATAAATAAAATCCAGATCATTTAAATAAAAGCAAACGAGAATGCTGTTGTTCCTCTAACTCATTTGAAAAAAAAAGCTTGACTCGTTGACAAGCTCATACCGACGCGAAAAGTCCAAACTAAAATGCCCAAACTGGCTCACCTTGGCTCGCGAGGGCCGTACGCAATCTTTCAAACTTGCCTCGGGTGCAATGGCTAGCGAGTTGGTAGTCCTAGCGTGGACACAAGCCATACTCTTTGGAACCATTTTTCTTACTCAAAGGACTTAGTAAACATTAAGTAGGAATATAATTACACCACTACTGGCTACAACGCCATATCCTGACCTATTCAAAACTTCCCCCATTGTTTCTAGAACATAGTCGTCAGTCACATAGTTCTATGACCAACTCCCGGCCTAGGAGCGCTCGGCTACCGTTTATTACTCGAAGTAAATGGAAATATTTATTAAACTTCTCTCCCGACAAGCAGTACTGAATCGATTTCAGTTTATTATTACAAGCTACAATTCTCATCTGCAGCAACCAAATAGATTTGCGGTGAGCAACGTAACTGACTTCTAATATCGGGATTATGGGAAATGTCGTGTGGTGGTTTCACACAATCTTGTTCAAAGGGTTACATTGTAATATTGAAAAATAATGAAGTAAGTTTTAGAAAAAATCGACTCCGATGGGACTCGAACCCACGACCGTTATCTGTTCAAGCAAAAAATAGTATTGTGAATGCAAAAAAGTAAAAATAAAAGGGTAACATTGTTTTTAACTACTATTTGTCTCGCTACAAGTAATCGTGGAATCCAGTTATATTCTGCTCCTTAGACCAAATAAAAATTTACAAATAAAAAAACAAAAGCAAGCAAAATTGGTTCAGAGAGAAAGTCTTTTGTATTTAGATTGGGATGTATAAACCCTAAACCCGAGTAATAATCACTTCATGTAATTACTTGTCAGACAAAGACATTTAAGGTACGGTTCTATTCAAAAAAGTACAATCTAGAATTGATTTTAATACATAATGTAATGAGGGATCAATAGTTATATGATTTATTAATCATAAGGTGTTATAGTACCTAACTACCGCTCAATTAAAACACTATTACATATGTTATAATAAAGTAATATTTAAAGGGTTTTTATTCCTTATATATTTTTCCATTTTGCATTCACACTGCAATTTTTAAATTGTTGCAAATGTAATCTTAGAAAAAAACGACTCCGTAGCTCAGCGGTCAACGCATTCGCCCTAATAGTGAAAGGTCTCGATTTCGATTCCCGGCGGAGTTTCTTGGAGGGTTTGCATTCGTTATTCTATTAATCGGATGTAAAAATAAAAGTTCCTTAGGCTACTAAATTGTTAATTTAACTTGTTATAACTTGCTCTAATAAGAACTACATTTTAAAATTAAACCTACTTTGTCAGTTCGAAACGAACTTTGCACTTATAATGCACTTTTAAAAACTAACTCTACAGTGGTTGTAATTAGTCTAGTTTCTTTATGACTTCCCTTTTAGCCGGACAATGCGCAAAAGTTAGTTCTTAGCTTAATTCTATAAACGTACAATTCAAATTGTACTAAGTATGATAAGGTAGATTTTACCGAATAGTGGTATAACATTAACATTATTATGAGGAGCCCATGGCGCAATGGTAAGCGTGTTCGGCCTGCAATTGTTGAGGTTCAGCAACTTACCCAATGGATGGTCACGGGATGGGTGAACAAAATTGATTACTCTATGCTTTGGAAAGCATAACGTGCCTTAAGTTTATGCATAAGGTTAAGTTACCGACTGCGATTTGAAGTCCTCCATCCATACCCGCCATAACGATTTGCCCCGCGTGTTAGATCATAGCTTATTCTCCTTATCACTCCATAAGTAATGCGTGTAGCCCAGCAGTGGGACATTAAAATGACTGATGATGTAAATGAAGGTTAAGGTTCCATACTTCGTTACTAAAGCCACTTTTCATGTAACAACATGTTATCGAACGAATCACTTTTCCTCAATTAACCAACTTAACTAGAACATCCAAGCTTTTACTATACACAAACATTATCTTCCCTTCCCACACAAAAACGTGAGCAAACAATTGAAAAGCACTAGAAACTACCCAATTTCCTTTTACTATCAGAAAAACACTGAACTAATGAACTTAAAGCCGGGACACTATACGAAAATATACCGACTTTATTAGATTAACCGAGTAAGTCATCAATTCAAGTGGTATTTCTTAGTTCGTGGCACTTACTTACAAGGAGCTAGTGCGCTAACTTAATGGGTAGCAAACATTAACCTAATTTTAGGCTGATGCTAAGAGAATTTATTGCTGAGTAAAGTTCTGTAGATGTAGATTGTGGACTTAGTTTAGTTTAATGCATTATTTAGCTTTAGCCAATGAAATTACTTACGGGGCGTTTTTGTAGCTAGTCTTTAAGTGTTTTAGAACCGAGTTCTTGAAAAGGAAATACTAAGCTTTGTATGTTAAGAATGCTTTATTGTTTTAACAGTTTACCTGCCAATTAATTCGAATAGAAGTCTATTATTACAACATGCAAATCATGTGATAAAAGGATAAGTTAGCGATATTTTAATAGAATTCTATACCTTTTGCTACGATAATATTATTCAAATTGCTAAGCCAACAAAGTTGTAGATCTTATTCTATGTACTCGACTGACTTTAATGAGAAATATTTATAGAAATAATATTTGATTTGATGATTTTCTGTACCTGGAATTACGTCTTTTCGATATTATTTATAGGCACTCACTCAACCTTTCACGATCAAAAAATGTACAAAAGTTACGATTTCCAATCAAATCAAGACTTATATGCGAACATTTAGGTTTGTGGATATGAAAAGGAAATATATTGCCTTAATTCAAAAGTTCCATCCTTTTGAATCAAAGCAATATATTTATTTTAACAAAGTAATGTAAACTTATATACTTATTAATTGTACCTAATCAAGAAAGCTTCTTGCAAAGATTGGTTAATAACCTGTAATGTTGTAATTTATAAAATCCCAAGTTTTTAATATTATTTATCGTTGGATTAACTTTAAAATATTTCATTCTGGATTATGAATTCATTTATTTAATATGAAAATCGCTTACATAAATCATATTAAAAGTAATTCAACGTTGAAAAATGCATTGTTAATGCAAAAAAGTAAAAATTTAAATTACTAATTCAAAGTTATTTTTTTTATTCATCGGTTAACTTTAAATTTGTAATTGTAAACAAAGCTGCATGTTTACCGCCCTTGAATTAGAATAAAAACATGTCGACTAATTAACGAATGTTGTAAGGCCTTTTCTCAAAAACCTCTGAACAAAGTTTTCTAAGTCTTAAAAAGAAAACAATTTTAACGAGGTAACTTCGCTATGTCGCCGAAGTTTTCCTGACAAAGTGATTCTCTTAGACAAGACAGTTTATTATTTTTAATTGGTATAACTGGAAGCGAAATATGTTAATTGAATCTCTTTTCAGCTGACTCAAAGAAGAAAGTTGAGTTGTTTGCAACCTATTACACTAGGCTTAGTTTATTGTTTGTTGTCTTAACTACATAAATATCGTTTAACTTTAATACGAATTTACATTTATGACCTCTTCAGGGTTTCTTTGAATAGATTTTTATATTCAAGTTAATGCAAATGAAGACCTTTGGTAACGTATCCATTTTTCAACTAAAAGATTAACTCAAAAATAGAAGTATAAAAAATGCCAAATATTCAACTAACTTATTTGGACTTAACATACTTTAATCAACTAATTGGTTCTTACAGGACACTTACACAACCGGATTCAACATTTCTAAAGTGACACGATATTTCAGACCGGACTCAGTATGAAACCGAGTTCATTGCACTTTTGCCAGCGGACGGCTAATAAGTCAAACCTTTGAAAAGCTAATGAAAACCCGGCTTTAAGCTTAAATAAGATATTCCATGACTGCAATAGAAGAATTCTAAAGTACGAAGGAGATCAAGAAAAAATTTTGGTCGCACATCCTTTGATCAACCATTGCAATAGTTATCGCAGTCTGTAGACACTATCTCTGCGCTATCTGCCACTAAGCTCCACATTAGCATAATTTTTTTAACTTACGATATTAAACCCACCTGCAGAAAAACACTGAGAGCTTAATCAATCAGTGTCCTAAAGTCCACAATCGAAATCTACATTTCTCCAGTGACACAATATTTCAGACCGGATTCAGTATGTGACCGAGTTCCGGGCTTATCTTTGCCAGCGGACGGCTCGTAAGTCACACCTTTGAAAGCTATTGTAAACCAGTTTTTAAGAATAAATAAGATATTCCATGACTGCAATAGAAGAATTCTAAAGTACGAAGGAGATCAAAAAAAAATTTTCGTCGCCTATTCTTTGATCAACCATTGCAATAGTTATCGCAGTCTGTAGGCACTATTTCACCGAGCTCTCTGCCACTGAGCTCCTTATCAACATTACATTTTTAACTTACAATATTAAACCTAGATGCAGAAAATCAGTGAGACTTAATCAATCAGTGCCCCAAGTCCACAATCTGATTCTACATTTCTCCAGTGACAAAATATTTCAGACCGGACTCAATATGTGACCGAGTTCCGGGCTTACGTTTGCCAGCAGACGGCTAATAAGTCAAAACTTTGAAAAGTCAAACCAGTTTTTGGGTGTAAATTAGATATTTCATGACTACAATAAAAGAATTCCAAAGTACGAAGGAGATCAAGAAAAAATTTTGATCGCACATCCTTTGATCAGCCATTGCAATAGTTATCGCAGTCTGTAGGCACTATTTCACCGCGCTATCTGCCACTGAGCTCCTCATCAATATTACATGTTTAACTTACAATTTTTAACTCACCTGCAGAAATACAGCGAGAGCTTAATCAATCAGTGTCCCAAAGTCCACAATCGGATTCTACATTTCTCCAGTGACAAAATATTTCAGACCGGACTGAATATGTGACCGAGTTCCGGGCTTACCTTTGCCAGCGGACGGCTCGTAAGTCACACCTTTGAAAGCTATCGTAAACCAGTTTTTGAGCTTTAATAATATATTCCATGACTGCAATAGAAGAATTCTAAAGTACGAAGGAGATCAAGAAAAAATTTTGGTCGCATATCCTTTGATCAACCACTGCAATAGTTGTCGCAGTCTGTAGGCACTATTCACCGCGCTATCTGCCATCGAGCTCCTCATCAACATTATATTTTTACCTTACATTATTAAATCCACTTGCAGAATTAAAGCGAGTGCTTAATCAATCAGTGTCCCAAAGTCCACAATCGAATTCTACATTTCTCCAGTGACACAATATTTCAGACTGGATTCAATATGTGACCGAGTTCCGGGCTTACCTTTGCCAACGGACAGCTTATAAGTCGAAACTTTCAAAAGCAGTAATGTTAATGTAAAACAGTTTTTGGGCTATTCCATGACTGCAATAGAAGAATTTTAAAGTACAAAGGAGATCAAGAAAAAAATTTGGTCGCCTATTCTTTGATCAACCATTGCAATAATTATCGCAATCTGTAGGCACGATTCTCTGCGCTATCTGCCACTGAGCTCCTCATCATAATTTCATTTTTAACTTACAATATTAAACCCACCTGCAGAAAAACAGTGAGAGCTTAATCAATCAGTGTCCCAAAGTCCACAATCGAATTCTACATTTCTCCAGTGACACAATATTTCAGACCGGATTCAATATGTGACCGAGTTCCGGGCCTACCTTTGCCAGCGGACGGCTAAAAAGTCAGGCCTTTGAAAAGCTATATAACGTAAATCAGGTTTTGGGTCTTAATAAGATATTCCATGACTGCAATAGAAGAATTCCTAAAGTACGTAGGGAATCTAGAAAAAATTTTGGTCTCACATCCTTTGATCAACCATTGGAATAGTTATCGCAGTCTGTAGACACTACTCTCCGCGCTATCTCCCACTGAGCTCCTCATCAAAATTACATTTTTAACTTACAATATTAAACTCACCTGCAGAAATACAGCGAGAGCCTAATCAATCAGTGTCCCAAACTCCACAATCGGATTCTACGTTTCTCCAGTGACACAATATTTCAGACCGGATTCAATATGTGACCGAGTTCCGGGCTTACCTTTGCCAGCGGACGGCTAATAAGTCAAGCCTTTGAAAAGCTAATGTGCACCATTTAGCACGCGGTGTTACCGTCGATTCTTTCAATATTAGCTATGGGTTGAGTTAAGGGGCGTTTCAGATTACTAATATCAATTTTATTGAAAAAATTAACGACCTTTTTCTAACTTGATCTGTTCGTTAAAATGGGAAATCTATCTTGAAACCGATTGATTTGAAATTTTCATACAATTTTGATTTGGATGGCGATACAATAATGCTATCAGCACAAAAAAGCTTGTGATAAATAATGATATATTTACAAAAAAAAACTTATTCAATTTTATGTTATTGTAGCATAATATTGTTTTAGGCAGATTCAGGCACTTGCTGCCTTGACGAGGCATGGTCTAAGTAAGGTGCCTCACCTCATGTTGCCCAGTGGTGGACCGTGGAACGCGTGTAGTTATGTTGGTAGTGATGCACTGTTAGCAAACTAATTTTGGTTTTTCGCGTTGTGCATCTTGCGTGTGTAACTAAATAGTTCAATATAAAAAAACACATTTCATGATAGTAGCTAGCTATTCACTTGTACAGTCGAACCAATTAAATTGTGAGTATCGTGATCGTGATAAGGTTATCGTTAAAATTCAATATGGTCGAAATTCAAACTTGTTGCCATTGACACTGACTGACCTTTATGGTCTTGACGCTTTTATACAAATTATTAGCAGATTGGGTTATTATAATTATTCTCCTTTATTATATTTAAAATATTTAATTTAAAATACATACAAAATTATATATTGAAATATAAATTTTTTACAACGTAAAACACAAAAAATAGAACATTTAAAAATACAAAAATGTTATTATTATTATTCAATTGGTTCTGTACTATTTATTTTATTCACAACTTTAGACTGAAACCCTTCCTCTTAAGCTCCCACCTAGAAATTAATACCATCCGATCCGGCTTTTACAGTATTCCTCATGATTCATTACCATATATTGAAATTTTAATTGAAATCAGAAATGTTTCATACAATGAATGGACTGGGCAGAAGTATCCTCATAAATTTTCGATCCAATCTTTTATATGGGGAGCTGTAATGGCGGATTCGATTTTAATTTATAATGAAGCAGCTTTTCTCATTTTGACTTCTGTTGTGATTGGGCAATAGTAGATCTGATCGTCCAATTATTTTAATTGACTATTATCGATACGTTTTTAATCGCCATTTAAATCATTTGGCATTATTGGTAGAATGTTTCTATTACCTACTGTCGTTTTGAAACAAAGCGATGGGTTTTCTGTACTAATTATAATTAAAATTAATATTTTGTTAATGATAATAAATATGAGCATGTTGATTCTGTAAATTGATAGATAGGGCAGAGGTACCCTTTGTGGCCACTTTAAGGATTTTTTGACTTTTAAGCACTAAAGTAGGTACTACTAAATGGCTTAGGTATTTAAGACACAAATTATATCTTAAATTATAGATAATTTATCTACCTTTAAAGGTACATTTTTCAAATTTATAAAAGTAAATTTTTTTTTTTTATATTACACACAATGTGTGAGAGGTGCCAGATGTACCGGTTTTGGCCAGTTACTGATAGTTAAACTTTTGTAAGTATAGCGAAAAATCAAAACCAAACCCAGGTAAAATCAATATATTCTAATGCGCTAGAAACCAGTCAATTGCAAAAGAACAATTTAATTGTAAAAAAACAAAGGTTTATAAAGTATTTTATCCAAAACAAATTTCTTAAAATTTTCATACAAAACATTTTTTAAAACAGGAAATGGAATTTATTGAAATAAATCTTATGACATAAGGAATTCTAACGGTTGTTATTTTTTTTTATTTTTATATTTCCAGGAAAACAAACAGCATATACAAAAATAAATATTAGTTAATAAATTTAGAACAAATTATGCCTTAATCAGTTTTCACAGATAGAAACATCATTACTTACAAAAAGAAAAATAATACAGTAAGAGTTAAAATCTTAGAATACATGCCTATTAATTTTCTAATTACAGTTTTTTTCCTTTAACGAAAGCTGTTAAAAAAGAAGAAAAGAAAGGAAAAACACCAAGCCATATCAACCCTAGGATATAATTATATAATAATATAAAACATATAACTAAATAATAAATAAATCTTATTATACACCTACCTATATTATAACTACATGTTAAAGAAAATCTTATTAATTAAGTTTTTGAAATAATTCGGTTTCGCAAGAAGTATGTCAGTATATTCAGAATATTTACGATTAAAATTATCAAAGACTCTGTTAAAATATGAATTCGATCTATAGTTCGCAACGTATGAACTAACGTGGAATTTTAGATGATTTCTCCTAGTATTAATACGCGGTGGAACCTGCATATTTATCATTGATAATAGTTCACCACTGTCAATTCTAGCATTAAGTAAATGGAGTAAAAGAGTGAGGTCAGATGCTTCTCTTCGCAGCGTCAATGGTAATAAATGATGATGCCTGCAAATATTCTCGTAGTCTGAGTCAACATTTATTTTATGTTTAAAATTCAAAAACTTCAGAAACTTCTTCTGTATTCTCTCGATTTTATGTGTATAGATATCATATTTAGGATTCCACACTTGGCTTGCATATTCCAGTTGACTTCGAACTAATGAACAATAGAGGATCTTGTGTGATTTAGCCATTTTGATGTTTTGTGGTTCTAATAATGAATCCAAGCATTTTGAAAGCTTTAGATGTTATAGCGTCAATATGCTTGTCATATAGAAGCTTAGAATCCATAATGACACCAAGATCCCTAACGAAATCAGTCCGTGTGAGAGACTGCTGATTCAAATTATAGTTAAAGCATACATTATTTTTTGACCTACTAAAAGAAATACAACTGCACTTGGAAATGTTTAAATCAAGTTTATTTCTAAGACAGTAGATATGCAACCTATCAAGATCCTCTTGTAATAGTATGCAATCATGTAAAGAGTTAATTTTTTTATAGATTTTCATATCATCAGCAAATAATAGAAATTGAGAATGGTGGAAACAATTTACAATATCATTAGTAAACAAAACGAAGAGAAGTGGTCCCAAAATTGATCCCTGGGGAACTCCTGAGGGGATAGCAGAGAAGCACTGATGAGACGAAAAACCATTGAGAACAACAGTTTGGCTACGATTAGCTATTATTACCATAAAATACTCTATTTTAATTGCCTTTATCAAAAATGGCTAAAAGTTGTTTAGAAAACTTTAAGAGCAAAAAGTGGCCAAAACCGGTACAGTGGCCAAAACCGGTACGCCTGCCCTACTTAATAAATATAATCGCTCTTTTTGAGAAAAGGCGGATGCGGGCGATATGGCGTGGGTGCGTGTAGTGTGTAGTTGAAATAAGTATACCTAGACGTACTCGAGTTCACAGTGCTCGCAAGTTCTTGTTTGTTTGTTTGTTATGGTTAGACTAAAAAACTTCTCAACCGATTTTTTATTTTAAATCTTAAAAATTGTTTACAATAAACGAGCTGTTAACGTTAATAAGAAGAGAATGCTCCTTATTCATCAACCACATCATTAAATTAGAATTCATCATCATCATCATCAGTCTTTAGTAATCCACTGCTGGACATAGGCCTCCTCCTTAAAGCGCCACAAAGAGCGGCCGTTAGCGACTTGCAGCCAACGACTGCCCGCAACCCTCACTAGGTCATCGGTCCACCTAATGGGGAGTCTTCCCACACTTCGTCGTCCAGTTCGTGGTCGCCACTCGAGAAGTTTTCTTCCCCAACGGCTATCAGTTCTGCGAGCGATGTGGCCTGCCCATTGCCACTTCAACTTAGCGACTCTGCGAGCTACGTCGGTAACCTTGGTCCATGCGGATATCCTCATTACGGATTTTATCGCGCAAGGAAACGCCGAGCATAGATAGCTCTCTCCATTGCTCGTTGAGTGACTTTGAGCTTATTTAAGCTAAAGCTAAGCCAGCAGTTAGAGACCACGTTTCGGGGCCGTAAGTAAATATAAGTAAATTAGAATTCGCGTTCTTGGAAATATAACGTATTAGGCAATATAAGGTATTAGTATTAGCAAAAGGAAAACATGAAAATAATGCATATACCTACCATTCCCCACCAGTTACTCAGAATTCGTTTATATGTATATCAGCTCCTTCCGTTCCAGGACAAAATTTAATATTATTCTACCGGGACCCAATAATTTAGTGCCCAATACAAATATCTGAGCGATATTACCTTGTACTTAGTACAGTCAACAAAACAATAGGTTATATTAAACTGTAATTTCGATTGATTTTAGACCTTCATGTTGTAGTTAACAAAGTCGAAGTTGGTTAAAGGAATCTGGAATTTTGCGGTATCTAATGTGTTGCTGTCAGTCGGTATGACCGAGGGATTTCCCGATTCGGGGATATACGCTTGCACATGACCTACGTGCACGCTACGTCCACAACGGGGTCAGACTTAGATAAGACGTTGATAATTTAATGCTATTTAATATGAACTGCTGGGGAACATGCCTTTCCTATGGATGGAAGGCGAAAGACGCATAGCACCAACGGCTTAAGAGGGGGTAGGCAAATTGCCAGTCGTAGATTTGATTTTTACACTACAAAACCACGAATTATTAGGAAAAAAGTTTATAGTTATTACAACATACTTGAATGGGACTGGACTAAGTGAAATAATAACATAATATTGTCGATAAAAAAGTCACAAAGTTCTGGTCTAATTTTCAGCTATAATAAATTTATTTTCATTATGACGTATATTACTGACCCAATATTTTAATACAAAATATTAAACTATATTATCTAGCGACCCTATTAACGATTTTCAAAAATTATGTTTATTTTACCAGTAATTCAAATAAAACTAATTCGGCGTTTAATATTTCTGTTTTTTTTTGTATGAGATTTTTTTCTATGTATATACCCCCTCTTAACGGCTTAGCGTGACATCCAAAGCAAGAAGGAGCTCGAGATAATTACTTTTGGTCACACATCCCGTGAACGACCATTGCGAAAGTCGCTTGACCTCAAAGATCACAGCACTGCACCACGGGTTCCTCAAACTACTATTATGTTCGCGCAGTAGGAATGGAATGCTAGCAAAACTCGCTGTAAACTGGTCGACCGGGAATTTCCTCGTTAGTATCCTGTGGAAGCTCAATAATATTTACTTATAGCTGAAGTTTATTGATTCAATATCCATCTGGGGCAAACAGAATGCGGCGGACATATTCCTAAATGTAACATGCTGGTCTCTTGATATTGAAATCGTACCTTAATTTGGTTCATATTAACTTGCAAATACATTTCTGCATCATATCGGTTAAACATTGGTGCTACAAAATGTTTACTAACATTTTGTTAACAATCTTGATTACATTCAAAAATGTTCATGTTAGTTAATGTTAGGAAATATTTCTATACAAAAAGTGTAAAAGCACTTAAAACATCTGACAAATCCTAACAGAATATAACAATTCCTATAAGTAATCCACATTACTTATAGGAATTGTTACAGTCTTCGACGCCCGGGCGGCAGAATGGAGCCAAACTGAAATAATTCTCTGGCCCTTTTCGGCCTCTCGACGTCCTTGGGTGGTGGGAGCACCATTAAATAAAAATAAAAGAAAATAAAAATAATTTATTTTCAGACCTATCCAGATCCATTGATTATTAGTAACAATATAACTTATAGACTATGTTAGTAGCTTGGCAACAATAAAGTAAATTAACACCTCCAATACCGTAAGCGAAGCGAAGAGTTATTAATCTATGTCCAATACGTATTACGCTAAGTTATTACGTTACAATAACAGGACAGAAATAGTTACTAATTTGCAGGTTTAGATTTCTAGTTTTGTGATAGAAAAAAAAATTTGTTGCCTTAACAATACGACGTATAATTTATCCATATTAATATTATAAACGTGAAAGTTTTTGTTTGTTTGTCCGTCTTTCACGTCAAAACGGAGCAACGGGTCGACGTGATTTATGGTATGGAGAGTGACATAGGCTACTTTTCATCCCGAAAAAATAGCAGGTTCCCGCGGGATAACGTTGTGTAGTCCACGTGGGCGAAGCCGCAGGCGGAAAGCTAGTTATTTAAGATTTGTCCTTTCACTCATTCGCAGTAGCATTGTGGCGACGGCAACGGCAGACTAGTGGCGACGCAAGGAGTATGACAAAATGTCGCGTGCTATTCCTTGCGATTCGACGCGGGTATTATTTCTTGTACGTAACTTTTCCTCTACTTAACTGAAACATCTCTGTAGTAATTTCCACTATATTTTTCCGAGTAAGTGACATCCGGAGCCATCACTCATCGTACACAATGTTTAACATAGTCTCCTACGTCTCATCTTCCTCTGACACGTCTACCATTAATTTTGCTTTAGTAGGTTTTACAGCTGAATGTTCACTATCACCTTTTAAAGACAACATTAGAAAATTTATACAGCATCTCTCGTCTTTGTCATTTAATGATGTTTTTGAGGAGTCTGATGCCGAAAAAGCTTTCAATAAATTTCATGACTTTTTCTCTTTGCTTTTTAACTTGTGCTTTCCTATAATTAAAATAAAATTAGTAAAGAAAAAACGAAAAACCGTTGGTTGACGAAAGGTATTAAAAATGTTGCATTAAGAAAAGACAAATGTACATTAAATGCAGACTTACATCATCTAACAAGAATACACATAAAAAAAACTACATGAATTATTCTAAAGTATTAAAGAAATGTATTTATCAGGCTCAAAAGAATATAAATACTCGTATTTTGTTGAATTCTAAAAACAAATGCAAGACATCATGGGACTTAATAAAAAATAACGCACATGCAACAGGGAACAATAAAGACATTGATATTATAAAATTAGACAAAAACCACTATTTAACTAATAAAACTGAAATATGTAATGAATTTAATAAACACTTCATCAATTTAACAAATGACTTTAGCAAAAAGAATGACATGCCTTATGCTTATAATTGTAATATACCTAATAATCCAAAAAGTATTTATTTGACTCCAGTAGTGGAAAATGACATATACAAAATTATAATGAGTTTGAAAAATACTACTTCAGCTGGTTATGACGGTCTCAATACTGATATTATTAAAAAAAGTGCTGTATATATTGCAGCACCTCTAGCACATGTGATAAACTTATCGCTTTCACAGGGTTGCTTTGACTCGATTGAAACTATCGATAGTAAAGCCCCTGCATAAAAAGGGTTCTAGAAATGAATTAAATAATTATAGGCCAATAGCTTTAATGATAATTTTTTCGAAAATATATGAAAGAGTTATATTTGATAAATTAACTGCTTTCATATCATCGTGTGGATTACTTAATACAGAACAATATGGTTTTAGACGAGGTAGTTCTACAACTCTTGCTTGTTTCCAATTAATTAAACAAATAACTGAAACACTAAATAGGGGTAGCAAAGTAATAGGCCTCTTTTTAGACATGAGCAAGGCCTTCGATTTTGTCTCGCACACACTATTGCTAAAAAAATTGGAACGGTATGGGATAAGAGGAACTGCTTTAAATTTGATGGAAAGTTATCTAAAAGATCGTTTGCAAAAGGTGGAAATCAATGGGTTTTCTAACACATCAAATAATCTAAAGAAAACCTTTTCTTCGGACTATATTCATAATGGCTGCGGTGTACCTCAGGGTAGTATTCTTGGTCCATTACTATTCCTGCTATATATCAATGATTTGCCGAACGTCATCAATCAACAATGCATTTTATTTGCTGACGATACTACTATAATAATTAAATATGACAACAAGAATGACATCCAAAATATTGCTAATAACAATTTAAGGGAAGTAATTAAATGGTTAAAACTAAATCACCTTAAAATTAATATAGATAAAACAAAACTAATTCAATTTAAAACTCATAACTCTATACGTAAGCATATTGACATTGGTTATAATAATGATAATATTGAAGAGGTGACAGAAGTTAAATTTTTAGGTATAAATATTGATAATAAATGTAATTGGAAATCACATATTAATTTAATGGTAAATAAACTGGATCGTTTTGTCTACGTTCTAAATAAAGTGAAACATGTTGCATCAAAGAAAGCTGCGCTTATGGCCTACCATGGATATGTTTCCTCAGTCCTGCGATTTGGTATTGTTTTGTGGGGAAACTCAGTGGATGTGCATCGAGCTTTTAAATTGCAAAAAAAATGCATACGTACAATTTGTGGCGCTGGCTATTTGGAAAGCTGTAAACCACTTTTCAAAACATTAAATATCTTGCCTTTACCGTGTCTTTACATTTATGAACTCTGTGTCTTTGTGAAAAAACATGGCGACTTATTTAAAAAAAAAAGTGACGCAAACTACAGAGGTAGACAAGGAAATAAGTTGTCCATTCCTGACCAGAAATTAACTGTTTATTCAAAGAACTCTTTTTGTATGGCTATACAAGTTTATAATAAATTGCCAAATAACGTGACGGATTTACCTCTCAATAAATTTAAAGGTAAACTATTTGGATTATTATTAGATAGGACATATTATTGTATAAATGACTACTTGAATGATAAAATAATATGACATTTAATTTGAAAACGACATTGTACTTATTTAGATTAATTAATTTAGTTCTGACGTTTTACTTCACTTATCAATATGACATTTAATAAATTTGAAAACGAGATTGTATTTAGATTAGTTTATTTTTGACATTTTACTTGAATCAATTTTTTATAGAATATTATTTTTTAAGAATCAAATATTGTGACATGATTGTGACATTTAAATATTTGCACGTCGAAATATTCGACAGAATATGCGGGAAAATTATTATTAATACCATCTTGTATTTGTACCATATTTTATGCAAATAAATAAAATTGAATTGAATTGAATTGAATTGAATAAAAATATATTTTTTGTTGGATTCTACTGTCATGTGTTTTTGCAAATGATTTTTGGAGTGCGTAATCTTCATACGAGTTTCTTGTCAGTCTACATTTAAACGCTTTTGACAGGGTTGAACAAATTAAAGAACTCAGAGTATTATTAAAAACATTTACGTGTTTCCAATAACAGAAGTGACCAAAATACACTCTTTATCCATCAGAGTTTTGGTCTGTCTCTGGACAAGCAACCTAATATGTCATCAATGCAGAAATTGTAATAAAATAAAGGGTACTTGAAGCAACTAATCAATCAACGGGGATATAAGGTTTCCTGTGCATGTGGTAATATTGGATATCCAATATATTCGGAGACGCGAGGCTTATAACTTGTCGACGGATTGTTTATACTGTCTTATTACGAGACTTAGGAACACTTCAAAAGGAATTACTGCAAAACATAATGATAGGAAGATTAACTAATAACTTCTGACACTTATAGTGGCCTCTAGATCCTATGTGACAGATCAGATCAAACTTAATAATTAACTGAAAACAGACCTGTATCAAAAGCATGAAAAACTATTGTTATGATAAGTAATCGAACAGTACCTAAACTATATCGTTTTTCAAAAGATGTCAAAAAGCTGCTGTCATATTGTAGTTTAGTTTAGTTTTTTTATTGAGCATATTATAACATAGAACGTTACATTTGGTAAGTCATACTATAGATTAAAATTAGCATTATATTCAAACATCAGAATATTAAATATCAAAGTTTTCTAAGTATTGATTTACATCATATACAAAATTAATTTAAAGATACAATAATAAGTAATACATTTCGAATTAATAACAATGATGTCGTCAAAATAAGTCGCTATCAGGACCACTTAAACTTAAAATTAGCGATAAATTCAAATAAATAATTAATAATATAATAAACCATTTATTTCAGGCAACACAATGAAATTTTACAAAATCAGGCCCATAGAATAGATACCTTACAGACTAACATACATATTATATTTATATTATACATAATTATTATTTATTTACACGTATAATCGGCGGCGACGTGTTGCGCAATGCAGTGTCCGGTAGCCGACCCCGAAACCGGCGGAACAGGACACCCTTCGGCCAAAAGTCTTCTTTCATAAAGGTCGACAGATGATCGGTCGGCACCCTCACCACAAATGAGTTGAAGTTCACATTGTGGCGGGACTTCAACCGCTCGACCCTCAGATTGAACTTGGTCTTCACTCTCATGTACTCCACAATGTCTTCAGTTTTTTTTTTTTTTTTTTACTTTTAATGGGTTTGCTCTTGATCCCAATCAAGCCCATGGGCTAGAACAGAATCTACGATGGAACGAGCTCACCCAGAAGGTGCCTATTCACTCTTAATTGGAACTTAATTAACTCTTAATTCACTCATTTGTGGAGTAATGCAAGCGGGACACGTACACCAGCGTCGTCGGGATAGCCGGCCGCAGCAGGTGGTTATGTCCAGTCGGGGCAGTGCCGCACAGGTTACGACGAGAGGCCTTCTTCTTCCTTTCCACTTTCTTGAAACCGTCATCATCGCATCCTGCATCCTGTCTCCGCGCCGCTGGTTGCACAGCTTTGGAGACTGATCGTTGTTTATTTCCCTCTTTTGTAGCCCGGTCAAGTTGTTGATGAGCGGGTTTATTGGTAGGGGTAGCGGTGACAGCAGCGTAAGCACGTTGAGGGGTCGACGTGATCACGCGTGACGTCTCCGTCATCGGGGCGGAGGAGCGGGCGGCGGGGCGCGGTGCATCACTAGTTACGGCGGCGGCCGGTGACGAATCCATATGCGCCGACTCAAAACTGCTGATGGAAGCATTTTGCGCTCCGCGACGAGTGTTCACATTAGTGGCCTCAGGTGACCTACATACCGCAGCGGCATTGCCTAACAACACAACTTGGGCACGCAACTCACTTATGGTGTTATCAGAGGCCTCTAATTTACACTGGACTTCAGCCAGACTAGCTTTCAGGGAGATGATGTTCTTCAGAAGTCTGGTGACGTCGACGTGGTCGAATGTGACGGGGGGCAGCTTGTGCAGCTCCTTCGCCACGAATGTTGGCACGTCGTCCGGGTCGGTCTCCTTCAGAAGGGTAATGATGTCCTGGAGACTCTTCGCACCGCCATCTCTTCGTCGAGATGGCATAACATCGGTTTTACCGATGCTATGGAAAAGCAACGCCTTGCCACTGCAAACCTCATCTTCGCTGAAGTTCGACTTGCAGATCTGCACGATGCTCACTTCGTCCATAGTGTCGATCGCGTTCTGGATGAACGCCAATACTTCGTTCACTATGAGTTGTTGGGAACCCATAGTGAAGTTAGGCACAGCGGCTTATGCCGCGCTAAACGTAAATCACAAATGCGTAATTTAACACCTATGCAATTGTGCGCGTCCGTTTCCGAGCGCGCATCGCACTGCACTGTCAATTAATGTCCGTATACACAATACAGTCGTCAATTTATACTAAAAATAAAACCCAGTCATATTTAATAATTAAAATACCTAATGTCATTTAAACATAACATTTGAAAACATTTTGATGTGATGTCGTTGTCATGAACTCATAAATTTTTTTAAAAGGATTTGATCGAAGAATTGTTGGTTTGTTGTATTTTATTTCAGTTCCTTATACGACTAAAAGAGGCGCTGCTCTGGTTTTCATACAAAATAATACGATCACGATAACGGTTACCATAACGACAGTTTCGTGCTAGGGGTACACAGTAATGATAAATGCTCCTTAAACACGATTATTACTTGCATTTTTATCCTAATTCGCATTCGTAATAGTCCTTGTCCTTGTCATTTCTAACAGTACAAAAATTAAAACAAGGGAACCCAATCTACTTTTATATCATTTAATACTAGCACACATAATATAATACTATACTAGTAAATAACTACATAGAACAACTCTTGACATTCTTTCTACATTTTATTTGCGCAGCGCCATCCCGTATCTTCATTGCGCGATGTCTCACAGAATCCCATCTCTGTAATGCCTTATAACAGATAGTGTAGTAGACGACATGGTTTATATCATGCTCGGTCTGCCTTATCGACGGCTTGTTTATCAGGAGCTATCTGAAGCTTGCTTTTGTAGGGTAACTATGACTCGGAGTTCTGAATGCGGGAAAATGTAATTTTATTACATTCAAACATCATAACATTGTAAATGTGAAAGTAACTCTGTATAGCCTTTACAGGACCTAATCACCTTACAATTTTTTTTGTTTTTTAATGAGATAGTCTTGAGGTCTTCTTGTAATATATCGCAAAATATTAAGGGAGTCCCCAAGGCGCGTGACATTACCGAAGTGCACAGTTAAGTACCGAGCGAAACGCTAGTAATCTTATACTAGACACTTCGATTCAACAATACCACTAGATAACACCTTACGAACTAAGAGTCCTAGCCCACGGCGACTTTTTGTTTTTAGCGATGCTGTAGCGCGTTAGTAGCGATGCTATCGCGCGTTAGTAGTGATGCTGTTGCGCGTTAGGAGCGATGCTGTCGTGCGATAGTAGCAATGCTGTCGCGCTTATATGCAAAGTCGCCGTGGGCAAGGGCCCTGTTAGTAGCGATGCTGTCGCGCGTTAGTAAGCACATTTGTATAGAATGATATTATATGATATTAATGATTTTTGTACGGATTCTCGAATTTGTACGATACTCTCGGATTCGTTAACATTATAGTGTCCGTGATCACGGCCCCTAGAAAGGTGCCCAAACGTCGGAAGAAAAAAAATCAAAATCCACAAAAACACAAATCTAAATCACGCTAAGTGTTTAAATAAAACCGCGTTTTAAGTATCCAGAAAATAGTGTTTTATGTTAATTTTAATACAAGTTCTTATACTTTTTTGCAAGAAGTTGGATCAATATTGTGATACCATCTGATATTAAAAATTTATAATATATAAGTTTTTTTACAGTTTATTAATAGATCGTTCACATTTATTTTAAATTATTATTATTCAGTTTTGTTGTTTGTTGTCATCAAACTCTTAGTATCAATCGTTACAAAACTTTAGTTTGACTGATATTCTAATGTCCCATTTTAACAAAAAAACTCATTGACAACCTACTCATAGGAAATGTTTGTGTTTTCTTCGGATAATGGTGTACTTGTTGACTCTGCGCTGGATTGGATTGGAGTGGGGGTGTAATGGCGAACCGATAGTTTTAAGTCCCACGGATTTAGGGGATTTGAGTCTTTAGACAATAATATAATATTTATGATATACGTAGTATCGTAAAAGGAGCGTAATGGAGTTTGAGTTACAGTTGTTTTATCTCACGAGCGTGGTTGAGCCATACTTGTAGTTGGAATGCGTATAGATACGCGCTCCTGTGTGCGTTGGCCGGCGGGCGACTCGGCCAAAACTGCGCGCTCCCACTCCCGAGCTGACGCAGCCAAAGACAGCGTGGCTCACCCGCACGCGTGGCTCACCCGCACGCGTGGCTCACCCGCGCTCGTGGCTCACCCGCACGCGTAACTCACCCGCGCTCATGGCTCACCCGCGCTCGTGAGATATAAGATCTGTAGTGCATAACCTCACAACGCAAGGAAGAGGTTAGAAAGAGAATTACAAGCTAGTTGCCATGACAACCTGAACAAATACAACAACGGGCAAAGTTAAAATGTATGGAGTGTTTGCTGTTTTGAGCAAAGGGTATTCCACGTTCTTTTACCCCCTCACCACTTCCAACGGCGTTTTTAGCGGCGGGCAAACTGCTCCATAATAATGGCGCACAGTATACTTGTGAATGAGTATGAAGAAAGGGCCGGTACAATCAGGGACAAAGTCGGTGAACAAATTCTTCCTTCTTTTCGTGTGGCTGGCGTTTCACCGTTCACTTGCAGTCCCCATCTCTAATTGTTTATGCAATGTAGTCCCTGGTTGTACCTACCACGCGGGATCAGTGTGGATTGATGGCTGATAACAATTGCGAATCTAGCCGGGGCTTCTGCTGCTGCTTTTTGAAGCACGTGTTCGAGTTAGTCCAATAAATATAACCATGGCATCTAGAAACAAAAGCCAAAGTTGCCAAGCAATCAGCCGAGTGCCGCACGTTGATTTAAAATTAATGAACTAGTTAAAAAGATTTTTAAGTAAATAAAAATCATAAAGACTTATGCCCGAATATTCGTACGCTACTTATCTTTGGGAGCGTCTCAAACATCGCCCTGTCACTTTAAATGTCAAACGTATGAAAGAGATGCCATGATGTTTGAGACGCTCCCAAAGATGATTTGCGTTCGAGAATTCGGGCGTTAGCACATTAATCGTTGTGTGAAGAGGTAGCAGGGCAGCTTCTTATATGTTCTCAAGAGGCGACGTCTGTGGCTGTCGCGTGTGGCTCGTGTGCGCCCACGCTAGAGCTTATAACACCATCCTAAATACCGGATATCTAGGATCCTAATTAAGTATACATTGCTTGTTTTGATTGCATCACGTGCTAAAACTGAGCTCAAGGAAAGCAATGTATGCTTAATTAGGATCCTAACTACCCGATATTTGGGATGGTGTAATAAGCTCTAAGCGTATAGACAGCGAGCAGCGAGTTTGTTTTATCCTATATAGTTGTTGTTCCGATTCCTTTTTTTATTTAAGGAATTTTAACCGCCAAAGTGTGGTTTTGTATATATCAAATATTGAACTCTAATCTTCAAATAAATATTACTGATAGACCGAAATCGTAACTTGAAAAACCGTAACCCCGTTCCTAGCTAACATTATTGTAATATATTTATACAATTTCTTTTATTAGTCACAAAGTCTATCATTTAATAGTTACAGAAACAGAACATACTTTTCGAACTGTTGTAGTAATACGAGTTGTAACTAGTAGTTGTTACTAGTAGTAGAGTTGTTACTAGTAGTAATACGAGTTGATAATATGTAAATGATGTGAATGTATACCTACCATGCCATGCAAGCCTTGACAAAAGTCCTGCAAAAATATCTTTCGTGAAACGGACAACGGCACGTAGGTACGGCCGGAAAAAGGAAAGTTAAACTTACACACTCTTTTCAGCTTTCGGTGCACAATGTAACATGCACTATTCCAGTTTTGGATTTGGGTCACATACATCAATATTAAATATAACACTATGGATTATGATATGATCCATACACACAAAAAATATACTTAAATCTGTTAGAGGTCAAAATCAAATTGTTTTTTGGTTTTGTTATGAGACGCACTTAAAATTTTATTAAAATAGACTACCGTCACTGTATGCTATAAAATTTAAATTCCAAAAACTACAAAATATCTATTTTAATCCGGCTCAAAAGAGTAAAAATGTACCGACTGCCTCACGAAGAGCAATCACAATACCAGCACAAAAAACTAGCTAGCTGTGCTTACTTATAAATAGATTTAATATCGTTGTGTAGGTAGTATCCAAAAGGCAGACCTAAAAACCTATACTAAAAATGGATTAGTTGAAAAAAAAAAATATCTTTCTATAAGTACACGCTTTTACTAGAACACAGAACAGTTACTCTTCGTGGGATCCAGTAAAATCGATGGATTCATCCTATCAACGCGCTCGCATATCCGTTCCGTCATTCGAAGCTTTTGCCGGTCGTAAAGCTGGAAAAACGTGAAGTGTGAGCAGATTTGGGAAGGATTTGCCAAGAAAATATACCTACATGTTAGTGGCGGGCTAGGCGTTTGGGATTTCTGTTCTGTTTTTAGGCTGTTGTAGGAGGCTTTTTACGTTACGTGACATCTATTTCTAGTCATCTGATGTCGTATACAGTATACCATAAGGTTAAAATAGACGTGTGGGCGAGATGTAGGTATTGTACAATTTAAGGAAAAGAACAATAGCATAAAATATTGTCGGTAGGTAATCGAATAGTAAAGTCCGCGCCACATAACTTGGCATTTGTCAGAGGGCGCTGATCGTCGTGGTCGGTCGGAAAAATAAGCCATAAGTCGTAATTTTAGGCGCGTACACTGTACCGCCCTTAAATGCTGTAAAAGTGCTGCTGTCAACTATCTATTGAGTTTCAGTTCCTTAAACAACCGAAAGGGGCGCTCTGGTTTTCATACAAAATAATTCGATCACGATAACGGTTACCATATCGTCTGTTTTTCACGATGGCTACTGAAGTCGCTTCTCTAAAATTCAACGCAGTTTTGCGCTTGACTTTCAATTATTTTTCTATGAATTTGTAGGTACTCAAATATTCGTGTTCGAATGCGGAGTGAAGGTGAAGTGAAGGCGGATTATTCTTACAGAATCACACCACACTTAAACAATGGATTATTTTAAGTTATGAATTTCTTCGCCGATATATCTAACGCCATCTTAACTTCTGCTACTATTACTGCTCCTGACATCTGTGATGATGGTATTGCAATAGAATCGCATAAGGCCATCCTCATTACTTCTTTTGATTAGGACTACAAATGTTTCATTTGTACCCAGAACATGGTATCACTTAAATTTCATCATACCTGATGGAAAATGATAATAAGGCTAAAGGAGGAACTGAGGAATTGGCTATATTATCAACAGATAATATAGTCAATTCCTCAGTTCCTCCTCCGGTTGTAACAACAACTGGAACTTAGAGCAAGTCCTACCACCAACCAAACAGAATACAATTTGAACTCCTACCAGGATCGAACCCGGGACCTCTGGATCTAACAACGGTTTTGTGTACCTCAGCGGCGACGAAAACTTAAATTTATGAATATTACGACGACACTACCTAATTAGCCCCAATTGGAAATTGAAACACAAAAAGAAAAATGAAACTCGACGCCATTTTATTGTTTTCCCGCTGTCAATTGCAGCCTAACACGCTCCACAGTCGTTCCAAGCTCAACATACTGAACCCCAAAAATCGCCAAAGTGAAGTTCCGTGGACAATGGAGTTGGAGGCAATTTTTCACGCGTGTACGGGTGTTATGTTCATTCCCTCCCGAATAACCATTATGCCGTGGGTAATAATGTTCTTTTGTATTGGAGTTTTTTTTTCTGTCTATTTTTCGACGATGAGTTGGCTCCTTTTGGAATGAGGTTGCGTTCGGTTACTGAGCTATTGGTAAATGCTTTGTTATGATAATGCTGAATGCTTAGCTCATACCAAAAAGCACTGGATTTTATAACCTTTTGGCAGGAAAAAAATATTGACTCGTATAACTATGTCACGCCCTGAAAATGAAATAGGTAAGGAATCCCTAATTTTACGGTGTTTCTTATTGAAATAATACTTCATACATGTATAACTCACCTGCTTATTAGGCTGCTGACTAATAGGCTGCTCACAGATATAATCATTAAGACAACATCACTTTCAGCACTTGTGGACCCACTACTGAGCATATACCCCTCTTTGTTTATGCCAATTTCCTCGGTCCTGGGCTACTTTAGGCCACGTACCGACGGTCTTATTAACAATATTGTCGACACAGCTGACCAAATAGACTACCTCTATTAAATTAACCTCAAAATATACTTTAATAAATCAAAAATCTCTTTGCAGTATTGCCACGTGAAAGTACTGCTAAATGTTTTTAAAAATATTTAAGCATTTCTTTTTAAAAACTTTAAAGTAGTAAGTAAATTATGTTGTGTTTAGAACAAACATTTTGACTTTATTACTCTCCAGTATATAAAGTAAATATTAGGTATTAGCGTCATTGGACCCTTTTCTCTTTAAATATTCATACTAATATTATAAATGTGAAAATGTATTTCTTTGTTTTTCCATCTTTTACGTCAAAACGGAGCAACGGATCAACGTGATTTTTTGTACGGGTGTAGTTTGGGAGCTGGAGAGTGACAAGCTACTTTTTATTCTGGAATAATATCACGTTCCCGAGGGATAACGTCGGAAAGTCTACGCGGGCGAAGCCGCGGGCGGAAGGCTTGTAACAAATATGAACTATCTTAAGTTATAACCCTTCAACAACTCACGAAACAAACGCGAGACATATTGACATAGAGTGTAACTTGAAACGTGGCACAGAAGAGACGGATATCCGGGAAGCCATCTTGCATCCGGGTGCTGCGATACCCGGCAGCTGCTATCCTTGTGTTGATTACTGAGAAATTAAAGCGATATTTCAAGAATATCATTATAATCCATATAAGATATCAGACTAGTTTCGTTAAAATATCGATTAACCATAATACCCTATATGGTAAATGTCAGAGTTTGTATGGATGTATGAGAACCATTCTGACAGATGTGACATAATTTGACATAAAAACGGATTACTCAGTTTTAAAATAAACCATCAACAATATAAAGAAACAGGCGCGAGCCAAATAGATGATAATAATAATAATACATAGAGTGTAAAGTGTAACTTGAAACGCGGCACAGGAGAGCCGGATATCCGGGCAGCCGTCCGTGTGCTGCGATACCCTGCAGCTGCTATCCTTGTGTTGATTACTGAGATATTAAAGCGATATTTCACGAAGAAAAACTAGCTTTTGGAACATATTTAGACACTAGTTATTTCACTCGGCATTGTATTATATTATAATGCAACATAAGAACGATAATGTCGACTTTCTTTGTCCTTCACGTTAAGACGTTGGTTCCGGTTACGTTTGCAGTCGTTAATACCTACCAGTCCAGTGGGATATGGACCATTCTCCTTATCCATCCATTAGGAATGTTTGTGTTCCTGCAGTTTACGATAATGATGGAATTTTTCAAAAAAGTATGTAAAAAATTTGTTTTTGAATGTGTGTAACTCTACTTAATTCCATCCAAATAAAAACAAGTTTGATCATACCATAGACAACATAATAACACATATTTCATTGGTATTGAAATGTAGAAGCACAGGTATTCCAAACAATAGCGCCTTATTTGGTGACCAGCCACGTACGAATGTATCTTGCGTTTGTACGCCACGTCAGAATACCGAGTCGCAGGAATCCGCTATTGCGGCACTGTCTGCCTTTGTATTGTCGTCCGATTCTCGTATAACTGGAGGGAAATCCACCATAGAGACAGAATTAATTCTATTTGTTTAACTTTTTGAATGGACTGCATACTTAAGAGAATTAAACTTTGTCTGCAAAAGTTAGAATTGCATGATTTAGCCTGACATTCTAAACTGGGTCCCGATCGCGGTAACTCTATGACGCATTAGTCAAGTGTACATGCAGTTGACGTGCAAAACCGTTTTTGATCACGCGCGGCTTTGACATTGCGACAACGTTTTCTGTTCCGGTCATAATCTTTGGGACTAAAACAGTTTTCATACGACAGTCTATTTAGACAGCTAATTTCGTATTGCAAGTGGCTCCTCTGTAACGGATGTCACCGGAAAAGACATTATTGTGGGACTATAGGTTTGCGTGACGTGCGCGTCGTTATGTCATTACGGCAATACTAAGTCAAACGCCAAGACCCAAACGGAATGAAGACGCGCTGCATAGAATTACGGCGATTGACCCGCTGCTATTATGCTGTTACTAGCGAGTACAATTTTAATAAATATTTTCTAGTTAGCTACTAGCTGTTAGATGTTGTAGAGGCTTGCTCTTGGCTTCACACTGAACTTTAGGATTGGGAAAAAGCCGAGCTTACACAGAAGCAGGCTATTCACTCTAGCTTTAAAAATTGTAGGTTTGTAGCCATTCGGGAAAACAGACGCAAGCAGGGCATTCCATTCCTTGGCCGTGCGCATCACAAAGGAAGGAGAAATGGTACGCATTCGCATGATGTTAACTAAGTAAGGGTGATAGCCCGCTGTGCGTCTATATTCTCGGTGGTTGAACGGGGATGGCGGAATTAGCTCATGCAGTCCAGAAGCACAAAGTCCGAAGTACAGTCTAAGTATAAATCTTGTCCTTTTTTATGGTCAGCACCTCCTGAAAAGCCATTATCCTTTCGCGCATCCATACAATTTAGGGCATGTTGAAAACCAGATTCTGATTAAGTAATTCTATTTACTTTCAAATTCATTTATTAATACTTAAACATTTAATAAAAAAGAATGTAATAAATAATATTAATTATAAGCCTCCAGTGAACACTTTTAATCAGCTTTTGAAGTCTTGGTCCTTTAAATTAGCACAGATAAAATTTTTCCTTAGCAGCTATACACAAGAACGATCAAAGGATGGTTAAAAATAATCTGTGGTTTTTATATCAGACACCCAAAGCCGGTACCATTTCTATAATATGTTTTCGTTCGGGATAATTTTATCCCGAACGCAGAAAGAAGAAAAAGGATTTATTAAATAGTCCTTTTATAGAAAAATCATTCTAGAATGTTATGTTGATTTAATTGGATATTCCCTTAATCATTTTTTATACTAGTGATGTGTATGACCTTTAATCCGTGATTGTTTTAGACTGATACAATGCAAAAAGGTAAGTAAAATAGGCAGCCGTTACAAATCCTCATACAGTTATCAAAAATATAATAAGTTAAGCGTTTCCAGAAAAATAATATTCCGTTTTTCTCTAAATACACGACACACGAACCTGTCTCAGGGAGCCCAATAAATATCACATTACCGATGTCTAAAAAAATAAACCATAATACCAGTTTGTCGATAAAGAAGACTGTAATAAATAAATTAGGTTAGACCCCAAGATATGGGGATGTCGTAAATATTCTTCGGATTCGGAACGAGAAACGGCCAAGTTTCTATCCACGATTGCCTCTATGAATCACTGGCAAATCAAACTGATGATATCGAAGATAGAGTGTTACAGCTGTTTCACTTAATTAATGTAAGCGTATTATATTCGGGCTATTTAGAAATATGTAGTGTGACTAGGTTGTTCTTTTATTTGATAAAATCCAGCGTTACTTGGCAGAAATACATTATTTGTACAATGGCGTTCTGGCAGTCCCCCTACAAGGTGGACCGACGATCTGGTCAAGGTCACGGGAAGCCGTTGCCCGCTGCCGCTATGCCCAGCAGTGTGCGTCATATCGCTGATGATGATGAAGATTATGTACTTAAAACTTAGGTATTTTCTACCAGTCAACCTTAGAGTAATGAGGAGGCTTTGAATATCTCTCCATATCTTAAAATGGAAAAAACAAAAATATTCTAGTGCAGTGCGTGGTAGTAAAGTGCACGTTCTAATAACTCCCGAAGATGCTCCATGTGCGGGTGACCAAGTGTAGAGTGATAAGTACAAAACTCCAAGTGTGTGTCACTGGGAGCATTGAGTGAGTGGTGAAAGTGGAGGTTGTGACACGGTGTTGAAGTTTCTGAGTTGCAAAGAAAGTAAGCTAAATGTAATTGTTTTATACCATAAACCAAATTAGTTTAATGTAGGTACTTACTAATTTGTTATAGGTATAGTAGATCCCTCAAAGTGTAAGTAGGTATGTCTTATTCGCATTTGCTTATTATTATAAAACTAATTTACAATTGTGTCAAACTCTTCATTCATCATATACTTACACTGTGCATTTTTATTCGTCGTTTATTTTTAAAGCGTTTTTTTAAGCGGTAAAAAAAATAACATTGCCTAGAGGTTTTTTATTACGGGTATTTAAATTAGGGTTCGGATTTAAGACGAATCAAAATGCACAGTGTATAAGCAACAAATTTTCTAACCCGTTGAATCTACGTGGAGGACGCGGGGAAATGTCTGCATACATACGCAAACGCGGTCTTCCCCGGTAAACAGCACCAATGGAGTGTTATGTAGTTCGATTGAGCGAATGCTGCAAAACATTCACGGCGACAAATAAAACAAAATGTATTTTTAAGAAAATGAAAAATTGTGAGCAAAAATTTTGCAAATAAAATTCCTATACCACCTAGATATTTCTGAGGAAAAGCGTCATGCATCGTAGGTAGTAATTTACATAAGACCAATATCTTATTATTTAAAGAAACAACTTTATAGGACGAAAAAATACTAGAAACAAACATATCTATTTCCCAATTGCTCCAAAACTGTTTGAAAACTTAATAAATAAATATTGGACACCATCACATACATTGTTCTAATACCAAAGTATAGTAGCTTTTGCACTATTATTATGGAAATTGGAAACAACGACGGGTATTACCACATACACTCAGATCCGAGGAAATATCGAAAAGTTCAATTTCAATATTTACCCGACCGAGATCGAACCCGGGACCTCTAGAGATAGCGGCACTATGAAAACCGGAACGTACTCCACTCGGCCACGGAGGTCGTCAAAAACTGCAAGTTATAAGACAACTTGTTTTCAGCATACACTAGTTTATCAACAATGTTGGCTAACTGTATAGCTCAAAAAATGTTTACCATGAATAGATTATAGGAAAAATGTGATAGTAAAAAACCACGAGCCCTATAAGTAGGGCTCGTGGTCTTTCAGGCGGGATTCGAACCCGCGCCTCCGGGAATCCGGCCCGATGCTCTGACCAACTAAGCTACCGAAAGGCTTACACGACTCGTCGAATTTTGCTACCACTTGTTACGCTGTAGGCCAGCGTTGCCTCATCAATGTGAGGAAACCCTCGCATCCGAAAGAAACATTTTTACAAATGTTTAACAATCGATTAAGATGAAACAGCCATAATGAGATTTTCTCATTATGCATTATGCATAAAAATAATTATAAAATCTCATTATGGCTGTTTCATCTTAATCGATTGTTAAACATTTGTAAAAATGTTTCTTTCGGATGCGAGGGTTTCCTCACATTGATAAAGCAACGCTGGCCTACAGCGTAACAAGTGATATCAAAATTCGACGAGTCGTGTAGGCCTTTCGGTAGCTTAGTTGGTCAGAGCATCGGGCCGGATTCCCGGAGGCGCGGGTTCGAATCCCGCCTGAAAGCTACTTATAGGGCTCGTGGTTTTTTACTATCACATTTTTCCTATACTTACAAAAATTGCATTGTGAATGCATAAAAGTAATATAAAATGAATAGATTAAATAACAAGATTTTACATATTTAAGAAAGAGCATACTGAAAGTTCTTATGAATGGCTTGTTTTTCACTTAACTCTGTACCCATAACAAGAAAAACTATCGTTATGGTAATCGAATAGTAGACTAATGGCAGTAAAACACGGTTCACTTTTTTGCCTTTCAATTTGGATGAAGCAACCAAATTGAACAATGTAAACGTAAAAGTGAATCATTCAAAGCCAATGTGCGCCTGTATTCTTGCGCCTTTCAAACAAAGTGAATCAATTTGGTTGAACCGTGTTATATTAGCCCTTTTGCTCGCGGCTTCGCCCTACTACTCGACTAGACGTACGTTGACGTTATGCCGCAGTAATGTGATATGTTTCCGGGATAAAAAGTAGGTAACCTCCAGCTCCCAAACTATCCCCATATGCACCAACAATCACGTCGATCCCTTGCTCCGTTTTGACGTCAAAGATGGACAAAGAAATAAGTAAACAAACACACTCTCCCATTTATATTATTAGCATGAAATAGTATAAATGACTCCATCCGTCCTTCAAAAGCTGTCAAAGTGCTGCTTTCTATATGAACCTACCCTATACGACCGAAAGAGGTGCTGCTCTGGTTTTCATCCTACTTACTACTTAATATTATAAATGTGAAAATTTAGATGTTTGAATGTTTGTTACTCAATCGCGCCAAAACGGCTGAACAGATTTGGCTGAAATTTGGGACACAGATACTTTGTAGCCTGGAATAGAACATAGGCTTTTACTTTTTATCACGGAAAAATATTACGTTCCCGCGGGATAAAGTCGTGTTGTTCACGCGGGTGAAGCGGCGGGCGGAAAGCTAGTACAAAATAATACGATCACACCGGTTATCATGACGACAGTTTTTTTGCTAGGGCTCCTGATTTCAGCAGATGTTTCAATATTACAAAATCTCTCACGTTCCTTCAAGTCCTTTCTTTCTGAAACTTATCAACTGGAACGGTTTTAATTAATTAAAAGGTCGATGCCAAAGGGATCCAAGATAATGAAGCAAGAGGAAAAATTTTAATTTTTGCAAGGAGGGTTCGTGTCCTTGCCAAACTAAATTGATTATCCTTGGGATTGCACGCGATAATGAACCTTAGGTTGATTGCATAGTTTTTATTTCTGAGTAATAAATTATCTTGTTTTAGTTAAAATACTCAGTACTCCTTTGATAAAGGTAAAGATAATTTATTTGCATAAAATATGCTACACTGAGATCTTCAAATTCTTACCGTGCAAATGTCTATTCATTAAATTATTTCTTATACAATTACTTTTAATTTTGCTCAGTTGCAAAGATAGTTAAATATAATTAATCTATAAAATGTCAATAGGTAATAATAAATTAATTAAATTTAGGTACGTATGTGATTTTCAAGTTTTATCATTAAAAAATTCATTATTAGTAGGTATAATAACATTTATCCGTTAGCCATTTCGTCAATTTAATTCTATAGGTACAGGTTAAAGTTTTGTTCACGAATAGATTTTGGGATCTTATTATATAGTAGGTTAGTCATAATTATAATAATTGATAAAACTCTTTTTATACTTAATTAATAATATATTAAAATATTTTTATACAATCGCAATAACAGAAAAATATTACAAAATGAAGTTATAGGATTTCAAGCTTTAACAAACATAGATCTAAGCAGATTTTCTCACCCCAATTAAAGCAAATTAGGGCATGAAAAGTTGCACAATTCAAATAGTTCTTACCCATTAAAACAGTACCTGTGTCAATAACCCCTGAGCAAAATTTTCGACAATTACTCTCTACATTATAAAACAAAAAAAGTTTAATTTCACAATATAAAAGTTAAAGAACATTGAATTCTCGACTTTGACGCATGGGAATAAAATTATCCGTTGCATAAATTCGCTCAAACTTCTCCCTTCTTCGGGCATAAGGCGTCCAACAAATTTAACAAACCATTAAAACTGTCCCGCTATCACACAGCCATGTAACAAGCCTCAATTTATTACAACGTTAATCCGTGGCAAAGCCAATCATGATTTATTTAAAGTAAGCTGATAATACCGTTTATTGAACAGTTAAACGTTAATCGTATTATTGAACGTAACTTTCACTCCGTGATTAAGTATTCATTTAAATGAGTTTCATAAAATTTACTGCCTTAAGGTCACAGCACATTACATTACCTCGGAAAAGCATCGACACCGTATCGCCTTTCGCCTCGCCGTCAACCAGGCTTCAACCTAACGCAAGCACGTAACCAAACCGGATCAGCGTCGGTACGTCGGCTCGGCTACGGCTAGGCGACGCCGCGCTTACGGCTAGGCGACGCCGCGCTTACGGCTCGCCGCACAGTGGTTCCATATAAAAAAAAATGAGAGAAAAAAATGATAAAAAATAAATAAAATAAATGACAAAAAAAATAAAATTTCATGTTCATTTTCTTTTTCAGACCACTGTGCGTAGAGCCGTAAGCTCGGGTACGGAGAGACGTGAGCGCGTGGACGACTAGCGGTAAGCGCGGGGATAGCAAGTTGAGCGACCCGCAATCCCGCAAAGCGTGGTCCCGGGGCGAGGCGATTTCTTTACGATTCCGATTAGTGTGCTTTGCAGTAGGGAGTTTCATACAAAAAATACTGAACCGCTCGAGTTGATACGTTTACGATCCCTTTCCGAGTTGATTTGTGACCTCAGGAAGGACTTTTTACCGCGGGAATAAGGATCATTCCCATGGTAAAATAAGTTTTAGCACGAGCATAGCTGTGGAATGGAATTAGTATTTAAAGTGATATTTTAAGTTAATGGAAAGGATTATATTTAGAATAGAGACAGTTTAAGGTCCTGGAAAGGACATAACACTTTTAACCGCGGGAAAAATTTCATTCCCATACGAAAATCATTTTAAGCGCGGGTTAATTTGCGGCTTCAAAATTGGTACCTATTTAAGTAAATAAATTTGAGACCCTGGGAAGGATTATAATAGGCTAATTTTACTTTTTACCACAGGAAAGTATCATATTCCCACGGGAAATGTAGGTAGGTATGTTTGTAGGTAGGTAGGTAGTTATAATTTGTTTATCCGTATTTCACGTCAAGACGGAGCAACGGATCAATGTGATTTTTTGGTATGGGGGTAGATTGGGAGCTGGAAAGTGACGTAGTTTATACCGGAAAATATCACATTCCCTGAGGATAATGTCGTGTAGTACACGCGGGCGAAGCCGCGGGCGGAAAGCTAGTATTATAAATATGAAAGTTTAGATGTTTTATGTTTGTTACTCAATCACGCCAAAACGGCTGAACGGATTTGGCTGAAATTTGGGACACAGGTACTTTGTAGTCTGGAGAGAAACTTTAGCTATATTTTATTAAGAAAGAAAGAAAGAAAGAAAATTATTTTATTTGGCCCACACAACGAGTAAACAACATCACACTATACAAGTCACAAAAATAAACACAATATATATTAATATGTAACATTGATTACAGTCGTGTGATGCCAAACTGTGCTCAACTCAGTATGGGCAGTAAGCAGGGCTTACTGCACTGGTTTTCTGTCGAGCACAGTAGTGACATCAGGGACGAATAAGCGGAAAAGTACAGAAAAATACAACAAACAATCTTAAGAAACCAAAATTATACTAAAAGCACACATAAATTATACAAAACATTTCAAAAAAGTTTGACAAAAATTAGGCTGCATAACAACTTAACCTTTGCCAAGAATAACAAAATACAGGGATAAAAAAAAAAATATTTACATATAAAACTATAGTCCAACTATAATCTGTGATCATAGAGAAAAGTAATACAAATACAAAATAGAAAATTAGAAATCACATTGTAGAAATGTGGTAGAAATCTGAGACGAGTTTAATTAATTTGTGTCTGAGACTGTGTACTTACGCTACGGAAAATGTGGGAAAAAGCCAAAGCAAGAAATTACCAAGATTACCCATAAAATTAATAAATAAAAAAATAAAACAATATTTACAACAAAAACTCATAATAAATTCACATGAACTGTGTTTATATAACGATTCACACAAAAACCTCCTCCTTTTCAATTTTAGAAGTTGGTTAACAAAGGACAGGCCTGTATAAACAATACAATGTGAAACATAGATAGGTCCTGAGGTGAGGATTCTGTCTACCTGCTTTCAACCGCGTTCAGCCTCACAGTGCACAGACATCCAATCCGAGCCTCCCAAGCTGAGCATGAATCCCAATAAAAGTAAGTAAGGTTATGATTTCTGTAAATTAAGCAAGTGGTCTTTGTATGCTTTACGAAAGCCGTTTTTTGATTTTAGTATGCGATAGGGAGGTGGAAGATGATTCCAGCACTTTGAGGCAGAGTACTTGAAGGAGCCACGAAAAGCTGCAGTCCTATGTTTGGGCATTAGAATCATGTAGGACGACGCTCTTGTATGGTGAGTACATCTATCCTTTGCCCACTTAAGTTTGTTATAAAGGTACTCAGGAACTTTGGAGTGAATAATGTCGAAAAGTAAGGTAGCAAAATGTAGCTCTCTTCGTGAATTCATCTTTAATAGATTCGAGTTATTAAGAAAAGGAGTAACGTGGGCTCTAGGAGGGATTGAGAAGCAAAACCGAGCACATGCGTTTTGTATACGTTGTAGTAATTGCTTAGTTTTTGAGAGAAGACATGGGCCAAACACTGTATCTGCATAATTAAGCTTAGAGAGAACCAAGGACTCGCATAAACGCACTCTCAAATCCTCGGAAAGGAATGGTCGAAACCTATAAAGGACCTTGAGTCGGTAGAAACAATTTCGAACAACTTCAAGAGCATTCTTTTCAAAATGCATATTGGACTCAAAAATCACTCCCAGGTTTCGCGCTTCAGTAACCCTCTCGACAGGCTGGCAGGCCAGAGTGATTTGGGGTTGACATTTAACAATAGTGGAAACCTGTCTGTTACTTCCGAGAATTAAATATTTAGTCTTATTTGGGTTCAGTACCAGACTGTTCCGGGTAGACCATTGGTACAAACGCTCCAAATCACTGTTTACCCTTTCCACTGCAGAAATTGTCTCGGTAGGATGGAAACTAAGGTACAACTGGACATCATCGGCGTAAAGATGGTAATGACAATTTTTTATGTTTTCAGTTATATCTGCAGTGTACAAGATAAACAGAAGCGGTCCCAATATTGATCCCTGGGGTACTCCCCTGAAGAGGGCTTTGCAGTCAGAGTGGGCTAGCGATCCATCCTCCCTTTTGACCTCCACAATTTGAGAGCGGTTCCACAAATAATTATGGAACCAGCGAACTGCTGAACTATCAAAGCCATAATAAGCAAGCTTAGAGAGGAGCAGGGGGATATCCAAGCAGTCAAAGGCGCGGGAGTAGTCAAGGAGAACTAGAAGTGTACCCATGCCCTTATCCTGTGCCGAAAGAATGTCATCAATTACGCTTAGAAGGGCAGTAGAAGTACTCCGGTTTTTTCGAAAGCCTGATTGCGCCTGTGGTAGCAAGAAGTTTGTTTCCAGGTATTGAGTCAGCTGCATACCCACTGCCCTTTCAACAATCTTAGAAAGGCAAGGAAGTAAACTTATTGGCCGCAGATCACAGACACTGTCCGGGTTTGATTTTTTTGGGATAGGCTTAATAAGTGCTGTCTTCCAAATGTCGGGGAACTGTGATTCCATTAGAGATCTGTTCACTATAGCTGTTATGACACTTAGAGAAAGAGGTAGTGTCATAAAAATCATTTGCAATGAGATTCCATCAATGCCAACTGCATTTGAGTGCAAACTTCGAATTATATCAGCAACTGATTTTTCTGAGATTGGTGTAAAAGAAAAAGTAGCGGAGCCGTGCCTATGGTACTCATAAAAGGTTAAGTCTGAGATACTTGTGGAGGTGGAACCAGGAACATTTAAAAACTGATCATTAATGGTGTCTGGATCAAATCCAGGTAATGTGGTATTTTTACCTTTTATTATTTCAAGGTTTTTGTTCAAATTTTTCCACAAAGTTTTGGGATTGTTGATATGTCTATTTATATGCTGTTGAAAATAACATTTCTTTTCCTGATATAGAGCTGAGTTTACTACAGATTTCATCTCTTTATAATGCTGTTTATGTGATTCCAACTTTGTTTTTTTCCATCTGACATGTGCTTTGTCCCTAATAAGCATCATTTGTTTGACAGTGTCTGTGATCCATGGGTAAGAGTGCTCCTTGACACGGACAGTTTTAAGAGGGGCATGAAGATCGAAGAGCTGAAGCAATACAGAGTTGAAAGCATTGACCATTGAATCCAGGTCAGGTAACTCTTCAATGTATTTCCAATCTACCTGACTTAAATCTCTCTCAAAAAGCTCAGGGATTATGTCCTTATATGGCCTATATGTGATAAACTGTGGCGAGGGTTTCTCTTTCTTAATGCACAGCTCGGCAGAGATAGCTGCATGCTTCCCCAAAGTAGGTATATGGAGGACATTAACATTTTTAGTATCAGCATCAGTACATAATAAGTCTATTAGTGTTTCACTATTATCTGTAAAATGAGTTGGAGAATTTACTTTTTGATTCAGATTAAAGGTTTCCAAAAAATTTATTAATAATTTAGTTTTGTTTTCGTTTTGTTTTAACATGTCAGCGTTAAAATCACCCAAGAGAATAATGTAATCATGGTGAGCAAGAGCACTAATAGACTGAGATAATGCATCTATAACAATGTTCATGTCCATCCATGGTGGTCTGTATGCAGTGCCAATTGCCACTTTGAGGGAGTTTATCTTAAGGGTTAGCAACATTTGTTCCACATTAGGAGAGCTGGGAAAAGGGAAAGAGCGCACATATACTCCCTTTCTGATATAAAAACCAACACCCCCACCACGTCCCTGACAGATTGCCATAGGGCGAGGGGTGTGCCTTAGGCGGTAGCCTGGTACAGATGGGGCACGACCCTCTTCCCCCTCTCTGAGCCAGGTCTCATTAATGGCCATAATATCAACTGCTAACCTGTCCATCATATGTATGAACTCATCATGCTTGGTGCCCAAGGATCCAGCATTAAACAAACCAATTTTTAAATTCTTTTTGGAAATCATTCCTGAGCATTATGAAATACAATTTCTCTTGCAAATAGACATTTTTTTCTTTTGTAAAATATATGTCTTGAAGTGAGAAAAATAAAAAAAAAATGTTTACATATATAAATGTTACATGTTACGTCAAAACAACACAACCTTTTAATTAGTGGATAGTTTACTGAGCTGTTTCGTACATGATTCAGGTCCAAAACTGTAAAACTTAGTAAGTAGTTTGTATTATAAAGTAAATTAACATTAGGCACATTTTTATTCAGTAAGTTTTTAAACATAAGTATTATATGTGTATTACGGAAAGATATCACTTTCCCGTGGGATAACGTCATTTAGTCCACGCGGGCGAAGCCGCAGGCGGAAAACTAGTACTTAATAAACATAAAACACATTCAGACCAAGACAAAGACATGCTCATGCACACAAATATTTGTCTTGTCCGGGAATCGAACCCGCGACCTCTGGCGCATAAGACGTTAGTACTATTATATATTCTGTGGCATAAGGCAGCTATCCGTACCTCTAATAATATTAATACTATGATGATATGATACAAACGATACTTATGAATAAGTATTTAATGCTGCCGCCCGCGGCGACGCCCATGTGGTCTGCACGAATGCTATTCCGCGAGAACGTAATATTTTTCCGGAATCAAAAGGAGACTATGTCACTCTCCAGCTCCCCAAACTATCTCCATAAAAATCACGTCGACCCGGTGCTCCATTTTGATGTGAAAGACGGATAAACAAAATAAACACACTTTGATATTTCTAATTTTACTAGAAAGACAGACAAATAAATAAACAAACAAACAACCACACTTTCACATTAAATATATTAGTGTGGATTATACAGTATAGTTTAGATAGCATTTTCCTTGTTTAAATTTAATGTTACTTTAACAACATAATTGTACAAATTTACCAATAAAAATAGAAAAATTATGATATTCCGAATAGAACTAGGTATAGTGATTTCTATTCGGTGTGACAAACATCCATTACAAAGCTCTTTTAGCTTAGTTTCCACTACATTAAGCAATGGATTCGTGATCTTAATTTGTTAGCGTTAAAGATCAAACTTGTTTGTCAGATAAATTGCATCGAATTCACTTTATTCAACTCGGAAGCTAATGTTTTTATTATGTACTTTAGTATTCTAATGTAAATTAGCCACTTGATAGATACGGTGCAGCCACGCGATATTGCACCTTGTGGCTTTAATTATAAATCGATAATTTAAATGCACGAAAATTTATTGCAAAGCAAATTAATTTAGGAGATCTTAATCGATTTAGGAGACGGGGATAAAGATAACTTACTTACCAAATATTCGTCGGGTGCCTTTAAGTTATTTTATTATTCGTGAGAACATATATTACTCGAATTTGAAAACAAACGCTTTATTACACAGTGGCGAAGTTAAGGTGCCGTGGTAAGTGTCGTGAAACGATCATTTTTGAGGCCCTAAAACTCATAAATGAGCCTACTGATGAATCCAGAATTAATATATATTAAATATTGATATATAAACTTCAATCTGAGCATTTAAAAAATACATAGTCTTTAAGATACTATTAAAAAAAACATTGAAATGAAGCTGTTTTCAACTTGAAATACGCTACTAATTCTAAACTACAAGTGATATTTTCACGTATCTTTCAGGAAAATATTGCTAACTTGTTTAACTTAAAACTGAGCATTTTTCGTTTTAAAATAATACATAGTTTTGACGAAACGTGTGTTTAAGCTGTTTTGGTGCGGGTAGCGGGCGGGAAAATTAGACCACTTTTCTATGCCCAAGGTCGTTGGCGATACCACGGGCCTTAAGGAGCCCGTGGTGCAGTGGATAACGCGCTCGGCCACCGATCGTTGAGGTTAAACAACTTTCAGAATGGCCAGTCTCATGATAGGTGACCGAAAAATTATCTTGAGCTCCTCCGTGCTTCGAAAGTGACGTTAAGTCGTTGGTCCCGGCTGCACTTTGCAGTCGTTCATACCCACCAATTTGCATTGGGCCCGTGTGGTGGGTCATGGCCCATTTTCCTTATCCATTCATAAGGAAGGCCAGTGCCCCAGCAGGACATGAAATGGCTGATGATGATGATGACATAATTTAAAACCCAAAATGATACACTAAACGAGTTGTATAGAGTAGAGCAGTGAATCAGACTGTTGAAGGTCGTGGATTCGATTCTCTCTTTATCGTTTGATTTACATATGCTTGTTTCTAGAATTCTTTATCAAAAAAAATTGGATTAAAAATTTCAGTCACTCTAATAGCTTTATCGTAATTGGTAATTTTATTACTGCAAGATTTGTTGTTTGCTCCTGCACTATCTTACTAGTATTACTGTGAAAGTTTGGATGTTTGTAACTCAATCACAACAATTAACGGCTGCTCCAACCTGCATGAAGTTTGGCACAGAGATAGATTTTAATCGGCCAATTTTTGACCCCGGAAAACATCGTCTAGCTTAAACAGGCAAAACCACAATCGGAAAGCAGGTGATAATCTATTAATTTGCAACTGTATTAAAACAACTTATATTATCAGCAGCATTATATAGCCGATTAACTGTTCTCACTAATATCATGAACAATAAAACAATATCATGTTACTAATCAAGTACTATTTAGGGCGTACGCTGTGTCAGACGGGATCACGACGCGTAGCAGCGCGCGCGTAGTAAATTCAGCACAATACACTCCTTGCGTAATCGTGAAAAATACAAGAACATAAATGCGTGGTCGTACGCCGCGCGCTAGCTAGCGGTGCTCTTGAATTTTACTGAAATTACTACGCGCGCGCGACTACGCGTCATGATTCCGCATGACGCAACAAACGCCCATATAGGGAGAGCCCGTGGCGCTGCGATCGCTGAGGTTAAGCAACTTTTGCAGTGGTCGATCACGGAATGGATGTCCAAAAATTCATTATCTGGAGCTCTTACGTGCTTTGGAAAGATCGTAAAGCCGTTGTTCCCGGCTGAGTTTGCAGTCGTTTATACCCCACCAACCACCAATTGGGCTCGCGTTAGGGTCATGACCAAAAGATTGGCATGCTCTGCGACAACCGGCTGCATGCGAACCACCCCCACAGCCGCCCTAGAAGTAGCCCTGGATTTAACACCCTTGGATCTGTTTATACAACAAGAAGCCTCCATGGCTGCTATAAGGCTTAAACACCTGGGTCTGTGGTACAATCGAGAGGGTCCTCACTCCACATTGTGGAATGATTTAGTGAAACATGAGTCACTAATCGCTGCCCCATGCGATAGGATACCCAAGCAATACATTTTCGAAAAGAAATACCAAATACAGTTATTTGAAAATGACCGAGATCACTCTGGCATACATGAAGTCCGAATCTATACGGACGGCTCCAAGATGGGGACTGGAACTGGAGCTGGAGTATTCTCACAAGATCTGAATATCAAAATATCACTAGCGCTGGGCCAACACAGTTCGATATTTCAATGCGAATGTGTTGCAATAATAAACGCCGCTACCACGGCCCTGTCCAGAGGTATAAAGGAACTAAACATCCGCATACTGACTGACAGCATGGCCGTCCTAACAGCACTGGAGGCCAACACGATCAACTCCAGTATCGTCTACGAATGCCACAAAGTTTTGGATCGTTTAGCATCCAACAACGGAGTAATCCTACAATGGATTAAAGGGCATAGTGGATCACACGGGAATGATGCCGCCGATGAGCTGGCTAGAATGGGATCCTCCACAATAGTGACAGGACCTACACCCATTCTGCCACTCCCATTCAGCCAACTGCGCTCATGGGTAAGGCAACGAACTCGTGCTGCACATAATACTCGTTGGGTAGCTCTAACAAGCTGTAGACAGTCTAAGATGGCGATGACTGCAGTCTCGCCGCGTTTGACCTGCAGGCTGCTCAGCCTCAATCGTCCAGACCTCCGGATAGTTGTTGGTACACTTACAGGTCACCTTACCTTAAACCGACAACTATTTATTATGAATGCGACAGACAGTCCTCTATGTAGAGGTTGCCTGAACGCTGAGGAAACAGCCGCCCACGTGATCCTGGAGTGCGTAGGTTTGGCCGCACAACGAACAGAAATCCTCACAGAGGTGAGGTCGCTCCTAGAAGCCTGTGAACGCCCCAGGAGGCTTCTGCGCTTCTGGAAGGAGCTAGGATGGCTCGACTAGCCATGTTCACGCATAACGGACCAAATATGAGTCTAAATGCGGAAAAATGTCAATACCAATACCAATACCAATAGGGTCATGACCCCTTCTTCCATAAATAAGAAGGCCTGTGTCCCACCAGTGAGGACATTAAATGGCTGATGATGAAGGTGTTCGCGATCGCCCTCATACATACTATTGCCATCTACCAGAGCGCAACCCAAATCTTGCAGATAACAATAACACTTATCACACCTCGTAACTTAATATAACATTACCGCTTACTTAGCTCACCATTACGCCGCAACCACGAAATAGTACACCGATTAAGTTTATGCCGAATCGATGTATACAAAGGCATTGCTAGGGCCACGTAGCCTGTAATAGGAATTAGGTAGGCCTGCCCCACTAATTGGGACCACAGAGCGCTGAAATGCTCATGTCATGAGCATAGTGACTGTGGGGGACATAGTGTCAAGGACGATGGTGAACAGACTGAGGAATGGTAAGGAAAGTAAGCTAGATGTTCTGTTATTTCGTGTTCCTCTTAGGTATTAAATTCTTCGTCAAGATACAGTGAAAATATATTTTTGATTAATCCTTGCTTATCAGTGTATTTAGTTTTTATTTTCATATAGTTAAAATGATTTTTATCGGTTTGAAATTCAAGAACCCTCTTTGGTAAAGTACAACTGTATCGCTGATCGCAGTTGCTATCATATTATTATTTTTTACACTAGGTATATAATATGTTACCGGCCAAACCCGATTTTAGGATAAACTAGTTTGGCCTAGGCCAAACCCGATTTTAGGATAAACTAGTTTGGCCTAGGCCAAACTAGTTCATCGCGTTGAAATTTTAGAGAGCGAATTTGCCTCGGAAGTCCTGTACAACACGTGATAGGTTAGAAATTTATGGCGATTGCGAAGCGCAGCGAAGCGATCGCCTTAAATTTCGTGGTTATTCTTTTTTGTGTCGTGTTCTACAGGACTTCCTAGGCAAACTCGCTTTCTGAAATGTCAACGCGGTGAACTAGTTTGGCCTAGGCCAAACTAGTTTATCCTAAAATCGGATTTGACCGGTAACATACTATATTTTTGTAATAAAAACATCAAGGGCATACTAAGCCTATATGACTAGTTAGTACCATTATCATTAGCCAATTTCGGAAGCAAATCATTTGTATTGTGTGTGTGTAACATGTAGGATACTGATCTGATAGCGTAGTGTACAAGACGCAATATAAATGTATAGTAGATGCGACTTGGTGACATATCACTGCGACTAAAATTCTACCATTTATTTACCATTTTAAACTAGTAAAATGGGTCATCAGTAATAACTCAAATTAAATAATAAATAAAAACAATTTTATTCCCAAAAAAAATATAATTCTACGTTACTCATTTATATTTTTGTTTTTACAAAATGATCCAGCTATTTGGTTGGCCAACCCTTGAATCCGTGTGTATAGTATTGAAGTGTCAAATTGTATAAAGGCATGAGATTCTACGTGCATTTCTGTTCAACGCTACGCAGAGGCAGCGATGCAAATTAGTTGCTAAGTGCATAGTGTGCAGTTATTCAAACGAATAAGTATGCGGTAGTGTTGCCAGGTTAATTCTGACAGTGCTTTCGACAGAGCTTTTACTGTTATTAACAAGCTAATATCAATTTCAGACGACATTCTATACACTATTCCTCTGTATCTGAGTTAAGTTGCGCTGGTTCGGCTGTCAGTAGCGTTGATGATGTTATTAATAAAAACAATTACACCTAGATATCCAAAAACAAAAGGTCACATTGTTACATTCGTCATCGTCATGTTAGTCCTAAATGAAAGTCGTACTCGCAACCTTTGGCTCGGTAGGCAGTAGATGAGTACGCTATCAGCGGTCTCCGTAAAATATTAAATTAGTGAGAGGTGATTACTTTACGATTCCGATTAGTTGCGTTGTTTGCAGTAGTGGGAAATTTCATACAAAGAATATGGCTTGAGTTGATACTGTGACGATCCCTTTCCGAAGATATTGAAAATGAAGTATTAGAAAAAACTCGACCCGTCTCACAGCAGCTAGCCGATGGGACTCGAACCCACGACCTTTCACTGTCCAGGAATGCTCTAGCCACTGAGCTACGGAGTCGTTAGTAGACGCGTTGAATTTAACCAATAGGTACTTCTTATGCGATGTTCAGTTCCGTCCAATATTTCAATAAAAAATGTATTGTAAACGCAAAAAAAAGGAAAAATTATCCCTTTTTGTGTTGATATGTGTGCTTAGGATAGGTCATACACTAAACGGTCAAATAACATTTTCAAAATCTTAATTAACCATTTGAACAAATATAAGGGCACTGAGTGCGTTTGATCTCTGCTTGCTTCTGTACTTCATGCACGAAGCTTTTATACTTTTAAAGAGTGTTTATTATGACCCATCCTCGTTGCAAATATTATGTATACGCTACACTAGAGGATAACAATCAAACGCAAGACGGCCATTAGCGACGTTTACAGATCTTTTCTGTTCCGTTGACAGCGGCGTTATGTATTTTTTTCTTCTTTTTGTTGCAATTGAACCGGCCCTGACTACTAAAACCTTCAGCTGGCAGCAGCGCTATCGTTGGACAACAACTTGACAGCAAAATGACATAAAAAACACGTTCGTTCCAGTATTTGGCCACCGGAACATCTTTTTCTCACTCATGCTCTGAAATGTTAAGGCGATGATTCCCGACCGAAATAGGCACACTAGCGATTGCTCGGCCGCGCGCGATACACTTCACGTGAACTCGCGAGCGCCCCGCGAATCGAAAATCACTTAAAATTCAATTAAAAATTTAATAATAAAAAAAAATACTAACAAATACAATTATTTTCGTATATTTTTTATTAACTAAAACCAAGTATACTGCAAGTAATAGGATATTTGGATTACGATTACGGATGTTTGGGATTTTATTTGACACTGTAAAATACCACCAATCGAAAAAAACGGCCGGAAGCACTAGATAAATAACTGTAAATTAACATATATTTTTTCAAAATTTTAAGAACTTGTGATTTATATGAAAGATGTGATAGTAAAAAACCACGAGCTCCATAAGTAGCTTTCAGGCGGGATTCGAACCCGCGCCTCCGGGAATCCGGCCCGATGCTCTGACCAACTAAGCTACCGAAAGGCTTACACGACTCGTCGAATTTTGCTATCACTTGTTACGCTGTAGGCCAGCGTTGCTTCATCAATGTGAGGAAACCCTCGCATCCGAAAGAAACATTTTTACAAATCAGGGGCCCGATTCTCAGGCATTCGAAATTTTTCAGTGTGGTAATTCGTATTTCGAACATTTTGTTTGTGGTTTCTACTGAAAAGTTAAAACGTTTCACACAAACTAAACTGTCCCACATGTCAACAATAGTAGATTGTACAACAAGTGCATAAAACGAACCATTTTACCCGAGACGTATATATCCACCCGAGCCGTAGGCGAGGGTTGATAGTCAAGTCGAGAGTAAAATGGGTTTTATGTACGAGTTATACACTCTGCTTTTCACTTCGAATGTGAGGAAAATAAATAGCAATACTGCAAAAAAGAAAAAATAAAGACTTGGCTCTATTGGCGGGAAGACTTTCTTTTTCTTTTATACTATATTTCTTTTATCTATACGTGGCAGTGGCAGCACAGTAACTTTAGCGTAAATAGTTGTCCATAATGCTCTTGAAATACTTATTTCTTAGAAAACTCATTAATTTTGCCTAGTTTTATTAATTTAGTAGTTTAATATGGATTATATGTACAAAATTGAAGAAACAGAATGAAATAACATGTTTATTTACGAAGTTTAATTGCGTGTGTGACTGTTTACCTGACGACCTTTGTCTTAGAGTCTGAGACTTAGACGAAGATTTTACTTTATGCACTAGAGCATAAAAAGCGATTTTATGCAGCCTATACCCAACATAAACACGAACTTTACCAGCATGAGAAGTGAAAATTCATTTTGACAGCTAAGTTCGTATACGAACATCTATTGGTCTGTACCACTCGTTGCGTTCGACTGGTTTTCGATCGAACTTTTTCGATTGTGAAATTCTGACAATACACAAAATGTGTTATCTTCGTAAAATATTTGAATTTCGAGCTATAAATGTGAACTTTTCTCGATTGCCTGAGAATCGGCCCCCAGCTATTAAAAGGTAAATTACGAATCATTATTGTGAGTATTAATATATACCTTAATTTTAATTAAATAATAATACGATCCACCTACACAGATATTGATAAAAAATAATAATTTAAATATGTATGTTGCAAAAATATTCCACTTTCGACAGGTTGCAACATCTCATTAGGCAGAGAGTTGTAATGTAATGCTCGTTGTAACATTACACGTGAATGTTCGCGCTGAAAGACCGCCATTAAAGTTATTCACGTAAAGCACTCCTGGGTTCATCAATCATTATTATCACGGTTCATTAACTGTCATCGACAATGCAAATGTTGAATAAATTGCTGTAGTCCAAGAATTATTGGTTCCTGAAAACACCTAGCGTTCGTAAATGGTGAGTATAATATTTTTTGGTACCTACTTAAATGTCATACACGCTTAGCTGTAAATAAAGCTACATTTTCGGTTGTAAATTTCAGGTAAAAAGATTTGCATAAAGTGAAATAAGTTTTACCTAACTTCATTTTTCACTTATCAATGTCTGTTTCATATTTTTTTTAGTTCATTCTCCGTTTACACTTAGTTAGTTAATTGCGTCAAAAAGTATTATTCAAATTCAATCTGAATCATAAAATGATGATCTTTTAGATCTAAAAAGCTTCAATGTGTCTTTAAAATCACGTAATTAACACAAAAGAAAAATGTCTTAGGTTTTTCTAAGTTTTAGTTAACAAAATACAAAATGGCTGACTTATTTTATCATCCCTCACAAGGACATCGCAATCATAAAACTTCCTGCTATAACTATAATCCGTGACTAGCGTTGCCTCGGTCAGCAAAATAGCTAACATTGTAGTACTTTGTCACATTAATGACTTAGACGAGGAAGCACTGACCTTAACTTAATGGAAGCAGTGATTGGTGCGATATGGTACTAAAGTGTTCATGTACTTTTAGGGCTGGCTGTATCTTCCTTCCGACAGCCGTTAACACCAAACTGTGGGTTATAATGTTGGCACGTTGTAGCGTTAAACTTATTGATTTAGTTAAGGGTATGTTGTACTTACAAAATGTGTCAGAGTAGCAACAATTTCGCTCAATGAAATGCCTTTCTATTTAATGTTGAACCTTATGAGTGATTTATCTAATAAAATACGAAATGGCAGTTATCCCGTGACCACGTGTTAAAAATTTACTTATTAATTATTATTAATCATCAAAGGTGCAAGACAGCTGTACAGTGAAAAATAGCTTGTAGCCATCTTGTAGCCAAGAAGATTGTATTTTTATTGAATTTCCTGGACGGTAAATTAAATTAAACAGTAAATCTATTTTAATGTCCCATCGGAGCTAGTTGTGAGACGGGTCGATTTTTTCTAAATACTTCATTTTCCATTTTTCTGTAAATCTATTTCAAATTATAAAAAACTAGCGGATCCTCGCTGTTTCACCCGCGTGGTACCCGTTCTCGTGGAAATATCGGGATAAAATATAGCCTTTGTCACACGGGAAGAATGTAGCTTTCTATTGGTGAAAGAATTTTCTAAATCGGTCCAGTAGTTTCGGAGCCTAATTAAAATATACTAATTAAAAAACAATCAAATCTTTCCTCTAAGTATATAATATTAGTATAGATAAGCCTGATATTTATAGTTTTTTATTCACAAATCCCAAATTAATTATGAAAACATGGTATAAAACAGAATCAGCCTTTCTCTTAGGAATTCAGTTATTGATATTTTGTATGATAATATTTAAAATTAAGAATACTTTGCTTCGTTTGGTATTCTTTAATTTATTTCAGCGCTCGAATGATTTCAAATGAATGTGAATGAAATTGGTTTTCACTTGACTGATGAATATAAATATTTGTCCAATTGTTATTTTCCATATCGATTTATTTTTACTTTTTTGCATTCACAGTGCAATGTTTTGTAATTAAAATGAAGTATTAAGTTTACCCTAACACTCGAAAGAAATTTCTTTCAAGTATGGACAGTGAAAGGTCGTAGTCGTATGTGATCCTTACTTTATATTATAAATGCGTCTCTGTCTGTCTGTGTGTTACACAATCACACCTAAACTACTGAACCGATTTGAATGAATTTTGGTACAGAGATAGTCTAGAGCCTGAGAAAGGACATAGGCTATTTTTTATTCCTGAAAAATATCACCTTCCCGCGGGATAACGTCGTGTAGTACACGCGGGCGAAGCCGCGGGCGGAATGCTAGTAATATATAATTTATAATTATTGAAATTTATTTTATTTAATGGTCTAGAGTTCTAAACTACTACGAAAGAGCCTGCCTGCCATTGTAGTTCTTGAGCATCTTTCGCAATGGCGATCATTATCAATGTCATTTTGGGAAAAAATATTATTTCCTCTTGGTACTATGATGGTTTACTCGGGTGATGAGCTTGTTTGTTCTAAAAAGAAATCTTAATTCTAAGAAACAAAAAAGGAAAATATGAGTTATTTTGTCCTATGATATGACGTAAAAACAAATGGGAACTTCTCTTTACGGGTTGGGTGACCGAAAACTATTGCATGCTTTTAAGTAAGACTGCTGGACACCGACAAACTAGCCTTAAATACTATTGAATGAAGGTAGCTCTCCGGTGACGCGTCATATCTCACAAATAACCTCGCTGTTAACTCCTAATACTACAGTGTTATCTGTCGCATAAAAATAATAACGCTGGGCAATAAGAGCGGCTTTGTTGCATGTACCTTTACGATGAGTTTCAATTGTTGTTTATGAACTGGTAACATGGACGTGAAAATACAAACTTTTTGTTATACTTACCTAGTTATAGTGTACCTATACGAGGCTTATACTTATAAAATAAACACTTCTCCATAATAGGACATATGATATTGATTTGAAAATATTAAAATATAGAGTTTAAATTTGATTGCACAGTTTTAAATAACAAAACAATTTTTTTGTACGTTGTTTAACTTCTAAAAAGATAGCAATGCCGAATGATTTTAAGATACGTCATATTTACAGCACCTATTCTTGGCTTAGGTACAATTCCCATAATCCTAACGCTCGGCTCCAATCTCATTTCGAAAGTAAACAACTGGATTCGCTAAAATATCCCAATTGAAAGAGCATTTTAAGTGGCCTCAGTTTTGATTTCGAAATTATCGGATGCGGTTGCGTCCCATTACCTAATAATACAACATAAAATGTAATGATCACGTCCAACCCAAACACCATGTTGTATGAGACGTTATTTTAATAGGATGTTATGTTTGTTAAAGAATAACTTACTAAACTAAAAGAAAACAAATAAGGTATGTATATTTCTTTACGAAAGCCATGGAAGTAAGATAGAAAGATATAGGTAGGACATATTATTTTAAGATACGCCATCTCAAGCATCGGATTCATTATTCTCTGTTTCCGATTACCGTAATCACTAAGTAAACTACGCTCCAATTTTATCTCATTCCGAAAGTAAACAAAACAGGATTTGCTAAAATATCTGAATTGATTGAGCATTTAATTTGGCCGCGAGTGCCATATCAGTTTCGATTTCGAAATTATCTGATACACGAGGCTGCGATCCAGTAATACGACATAAAATGTAATGACCACGTCTAAACCAAACGCACGTTGTATGGCAGCCGAATTCAATAGGCCAAATTGCGGTTGGACAGTACTCTGTAAATGGCTAAGTCAGTGTGTGGTACAAGTGAGGAGTGTGTGGCGGTATTTAGTGCATAAGTACTGATATATAATTAATTATTTAAAAAAAAATATGAGTATTTAGAAAAAATCTACTCGTCTCACACAGCCAGCTCCGATTCAAGATTCAAATTTGTTTATTCAATTTAGATTGTTATTTACAATACTTGTGAACGTCATAGAAGCTACGCCATCGGTTCGCAAACCCTACAGCGGGAGGCCTTGGAGAAGAACCGGCAAGAATTCCATCACAATTACATAATGGGTTATGATAAATACAGTTAAGTATAGGCGAACTAATGATCATAGCGGTGAACAATTTTCAATTACTTAGGAACTCTACTTAAAGCTTTAATATTAGTTAAAAACAAAAGACAATTCTACTATATACTGCAAGTTGGATGATGCCGATGGAACTCGAACCCACGACCTTTCGCTATCCGGGCGACTGCTCTAATCACTGAGCTACGGAGTAGTTCCGAACGACTCCGTAGCACAGTAGTTAGAGCAGTCGCCTTTCATAAACTTCATTTTCAATTTTTCAATAATACAAATTGCATTGTGAATTCAAAAAAGTAAAAATTTAAATTATTATTAACTAGCCTTCCGCCCGCGGCTTCGCCCGCGTGTACTACACGACGTTATCCCGCGGATAAGGAATATTTTTCAGGAATAAAAAGTAGCCTATGTCCTTTCTCAGGCTCTAGGCTATCTCTGTACCAAAATTCATTCAAATCGGTTCAGTAGTTTAGGTGTGATTGTGTAACACACAGACAGACAGAGACGTATTTATAATATAAGTAAGGAAATAAGGATTATGTTTTAAATAACACAACTTTAACGGTTATCTAAGTCGCGTTTTAATTATTTTTGCTCTATACCGAGTTCAATTTTTTTTTTCTGTATGTGTTGGATGGTGCAGGAAATTTGTGTTTTTACTAAACTTTCTTTATATATGTACTTGAGGTAGCTTTCCGCCCGCGGCTTCGCCCGCGAAGACTTCACGACGTTATCCCGCGGGAATGTGATATTTTCTCAGGATAAAAAATAGCCTATGTTCCTCTCCAGGCTGCAAAGTATCTGTGTCCCAAATTTCAGTCAAGTCCGTTCAGCCGTTTCAGTGTGATTAAGGGACAAACATACAAACATCCAAACGTTCACATTTATAATATTGTAGGAAGTAGGATTAATTTTTTGAACTTCGAATGTACAATAAACAGTATCACACATTATCTCTCAGCTTACAACTTGCGCCCTCAAGTGACAGCTCACACAGGAAAGCTGTAAGCTGTTGGATCGTGCAGGAAATTACGCGGGCAACGGCAACGGCTCAATGTAACAGTCCAGTTTCGCAACCTAAGACGCTGTTTCCTCCTGATAGTGCAGACTCGGCTGTCGCAGAATTTGGTGTATGGTCCAATATTCAGCGCATTTGATTAAAATGCTTATTTAAACACTTCATTTCTTTTTAATAAGATTTTTGATCACATTGTACTGTTTTTTTGTTTTGGTAAAAATGCTTAGGCTTTTTTTGTTATTAATTGCGACGTTGTCTTTTTTGTGTAATCTACAGGCCACATTATAGTGTTACGTATTGAAATATATGCGATTCTTTTGAAATCTCTCAATTTATTTACAATGTAAAGAATTATTGACATTTACATCAAGAAAATTATTTTCCTCTTTATGTCCTCAGACGATTATTACACTCAAGCTTGCCTGGAAGAAATCGCTACGTAGCAATAAGGCCGCCTTTTGTGTGCTTCTTTCGTATTGTCTTTTGTTTGTTATGTGTTTTCTTATTGCAATAAAGTGTTTTTATTATTATTATTCAGTATAAAACACCACAGGTTAAACTTCTAAAAGTTAAACGGTGAATAGTTAGGCACAATGAAAGTTTTCACAATTTCCTTCAGAGAGTGGTAACCATAAATAACGGTTCGTAAGGGATTTTGTATAAACTAGTTTCCTGTCTGCGACTTCGTTTGCATGATAAATGTACAAAATTGTGTTAACAATTTCTACATGTAAAGGCTCTATTTCATTGGGTCGCCAAATGTAAGTTCATTGGCGGCATGAAGGCAAAACCAATCTGCCGCCAAGTGGGGTAGCGCTAGGAATGTTTTATTACAATTTGACATGCTCTCATTGATGACGTCGTCGGCCGCTGGAATCTTAATGAAATAGAGCCCTAACGGTTAAATTTATAAGTGAAACAGTCTTATGATAAAATTGCAATACTATCACAAACAATTAGGCGCTAATGTAATTTAAATACCATTAATTTAAGAAGTAAAATATGCTGTTTCTCATTTTAATTTGTAGCCTCTTCTGCCTCGATACTACTTACTACTAATTACGGCTACAAAATGTGAAAGATTCCATTATTCAATATTCAGTAGATATCTTAAATTAGTGAGAATGTAATATTTTCACTTATATTATAAATGCGAAAGTTGCGAAAGGTTATTTAGAAGTTTGTTACTCAATCACTGCGAAATAACTTATCAGATCCTAATGAAATTTGGTACAAAGATGGATTATTAGTGTAGAATAGCACATAGGCTAATTTATATCCCACTAATCCTACGGGAACGGGAACCACGCGGGTGAAACCGCTGGGTGCTGCTAGTCCATACTATATCTATTATATTTACTATTATGTATAATACTAGCTGATCCATCGAACTTCGTACCGCCTTATCGACAGCACACCACCTACACCATTCTCGAATCCACCTGAAGACACACAAAAAATTTCATTAAAATCGGCCCAGCCGTTTAGTTACATACACATGCACAGAAGAAATATACATATATATATATATATATATAAAGCTTATATAAATGTGAGAGTGTGTTTGTTTGTTTGTCCATCTTTCACGACATACCGGAGCAACGGGACGACGTAATTTTTGGTGTGGGTATAGTTTGGGAGCTGCAAAGTGCAATAGGCTACTTTTTATCCCGAAAAATATCTTATTCCTGTGGGATAACCTCGTGTAGTCCACTCGGGCGAAGTTCCCAGCGGAATGCTAGTTATTATATAATTATTACTCATTTCCTTTCATAAGCCTTCAGGACACAGAATAAACAGACACCCCATTACTTCAAGAAAACTAAAGGCCGAGAGTGCAAGCGAAAAATTAATTTTCTTGCGAACAACTTCAAATAACTATGAAACTGAAACTAATCTACGTAAGACAATAGCTCGCTCTTCTTTAATAAAACTGTACCGCTCTATATTGCTAACTCACTCTTTGATTACATTTCTGAAGTTTTTATTATTATTCGTTTTATACTTGCATTGCAATAAAGAGTCAGCGAAGTGTGTAAGAAGGTCTTAAGTTGAAGATAGTTGATAAGATCAGTTAAACAAAGAAATCCATCTAAGTTACTAATTTATCCATACTATTGAAAATGAAGTAATAGAAAAAATCTAACCATCTCCAGCTCCGATGGGACTCGAACCGAATTGTCTTACCACTTAGCTACGGTTAGGAAAAGCGTCAAATCTATCCAATACCTCTTACGCGCTGTTTAGCCAGCTTTTTAGTTCATAGCCAGGTTAGATTTTTTTGTATTACTCCATTTTCAATTAAAAAAAATGCATTGTGAATGCAAAAAAGTAAAAATAATTATTACTATTGTTTATAAATGAGAAAAATACTCTGTCCACATAAGCCTACCAATCACCATCCTTATAAAAAAATAACATTTAGCACACATTTATGTTATAGACCTATTACCTCTCAACGACCGATGGCATCACATGATGACATTTTCGACTACCTCCAATTTAATTTGTAACTATTGCAATATTTATGTGTTTTGAACGCGGTTTTCGATGTTCAAAAGAGAAATAAACTCTACATTTTTGTCTGTTTCTTTCGGGTTGTCGCCGAATTTGTCGGGACTTGCACTGTCAAATAACTGTACCCCAAGTATGAAAAACTATAAATATGGTAACCACAATATATCTGTCGCAGGGATATGAGGAAATCAGAGATTTCACGAAATCCCTAGGGATACCACGAAATCACGGAAGATGTGGAATATTCTTATTTACGAACGTCTTCTTCCTTAACAAGTTCAGTGATATGTCATTTCACTAAACTAAATCTAGTGAAATGAAGAATGACTGAAGAAAGACAGTAATCTCACGGCTGCAGGTGACAGGTATGAGCGAGTTTGCCTCGGAAGTCCTGTAAAACACGTGCTAAGTTAGAAATTTAAGGCAAATTAATTTCAATTAATTTAAATTTCGTGGTTATTTTTTCTGTGAAAGCAATCCATAAGTTGTTCACTCACCTCTGAAATCCACTTTTCTGACATTTCACTAGATTTTTAGATTTTTTACTATCACATTTTTCCTATATCTCTAATTTCCTCATATCCCTGCGACATATCTATACTTACCGTCCGCCAAAATGCTGCTGAAGCTGCCAATAACTATTGACCGAAAGAGGGGTTTTCATGCAAAATAATACACGATATCATACACGATATCATTGCGAGAGATTTTGGGTTTCGTTCTAGGGGTACGTACCTACCGTAAACTTTTTTTAATGTAGTGTGGGTCCTATGACAGCTCATTTTCGTGCAAAAAATAAACTTTCTTAACGAGGAATAGTGTCTAACTTTCTAGCATAAAAAATGTCTTATGTTGTTTTTTTTTTGAATTTTATTCCTTTAGCATAAATAACTTTTTGCTAAGTACGAATGAGCTGTCATAAAACCCATGCTACTAACATTGAACAAACTAAAGTAAGTAAAGGAAAAAATGTGATAGTAAAAACCACGAGCCCTATAAGGAGTGATCAGGCGGGATTCTAATCGGGATTTACTATCACATTTTTTCCTTTACTTCAAACTGTGAATGCATAAAAATAATTGGAAATCTTAAACTAAATTAACTTAAATAAATGTTTTTTTTTAGAAAAAAATATAAGAGAACAAACCTTATTTTGCGCAGATGAATTCGACTGCCACTAGTCAGTAAGGTAGAAAACTTATCCGTATTTCAGAGTCAGCAACTAATGGTGCCTGAAATAACTTGTTTACACAATGATGTCGGTCAATAATTGGTTTGACCCCCGTTTAAATGTCATTTCCACGTCCGCCAATGACGAGGGTTCTAGTTCGGTAGGTTAATCTGACAATTACTATTGTTTTCAATATTCAAATCATGCCCAATTATCAATTTAATATGCGAAGATACATATTTTGTCTTGATAATAATTCACGACTTTTATTTTAATGCTATCGTCAATGATCCAAAGAGCATAATTGAGTATTTTTGTTTCATTTAATGTTATTTATTCAAAGGTTTTTTTCTTAGAATAATCGCTTGTAAGTATGTGAGAAACGCTTATTTAAAATAAGCTAGGTTTCGCGAACGATGCGCAAGAAACTCCCATACACTATTAAATTAGAGCATTTTGTATTTTGGTTTCACTCTTTCAAAATCGATATTACTTCGGTTCTAATCAAAGATAAAAAAAAAGGTTCCTGCTCAAAATACAGGTTAATTTCGCTCGCTGATTTCGGTTGCCCAATCGCACGCAAGCCGTATAACAGTATTACAGAGACGGCAGATGCCCCGCCCATTTCGATTAACCAGGTTAATCGCAGCGGCTTTAACGCTCGCGAATCGATTCCGATCCGAGCGAGCAGTTTTTAAGAAAACCTACTTAAGTTCTTAATTAAGGTCACAGCACATTACATCAACTCGGAAAGGGATCGACACCGTATCGCCTTTCGCCTCGCCCGTCAACCAGGCGTCAACCTAACGCAAGCAAGATTCAAGATTCAAGATTCAAATTTGTTTATTCAATTTAGATTGTTATTTACAATACTTGTGAACGTCATAGAAGCTACGCCATCGGTTCGCAAACCCTACAGCGGGAGGCCTTGGAGAAGAACCGGCAAGAAACTCCAAGGGTTGTTTTTTTCTCCCTGTCTTATTTCATACAGAGTCGTCAAATTGAAAAATGACCTTAACATGTATGACTAAGTTCAGTTTCCATCACAATTACACAATAGGTTATGATAAATACAGTTAAGTATAGGCGAACTAATGATCATAGCGGTGAACAATTTTCAGTTACTTAGGAACTCTACTTAAAGCTTTAATATTAGTTTAAAACAAAAGACAATTCTACTATATACTGCAAGTTGCGCCATACATGTTTCAAATGTAATTCTTAATAAAATGAATAAAAACAAAAGAAAACACATTTTAAGGCAAGCAGATAAGAGCAGACCCATTCCCACTGGCAGCACCCGTTCACGAGCATGACGCATGAACCAGCCATCGCTTCGCTCAACCATATTTTAGGGAACGTAACGACCCGCCTCACACGCCACCACCGTAGAAATGTTTTAGTGAGCATGACATACTCAAACTGCCTACCTTAAATGACCGAATTAAAAGCTTAACTATAAATAATAATAAATAATATAAATAAATAAATTCTTTATTTTTTCCTCCATTTTACATATTTGTGGCACATCATGATTATCCTACTTATTCTAGATTCTATAAAATTTATAACTAGTACTTAAACTGGGAAAGCCCGTGCTATAAGTACCAGCAAACTAATATAAACGGTAATAATATAAAATATAGGACACGACTCACAATATCATACTAGGAACATTTGTTACGAGTGTTACGACCAAGGTGTTTTGTCGTTCAAATAATCATTTACAGTGTAATAGCCTTTTTTGAGGAGGCCACTCTTTATATGATTCTTAAACTCTAGATATGGTAAATCCAAGATATCACTTGGGATTTTGTTATATATGTGTATACCTTGACCAACGAAAGATCCGTGCACCTTTTCTAAACGGTACCGAGGCATTACGAGCTTGTTTCTATTTCTAGTATTACGATTGTGTAAATCACCATGTTTGGTATACAAGTTAATATTGCGACGTACAAAAAGAATGCAATTTAATATAAATTGAGATGCAGCTGTCAGTATACCTATTTCCTTGAACTTGTCTCTAAGCGAAGTTTTGGAGCCTAGTTTATAGATGGCTCTGATTGCTCGTTTTTGCAAGATGAATATAGCATTGATGCCAGCTGCTAATCCCCACAAAAGAATGCCATATGACATGATGCTATGGAAGTAACTAAAGTATACAGTTCTAGCAGTATCAACATCTGTTAGCTGTCGTACTTTTCTAATAGCGTAGGAAGCAGAACTAAGCTTACCAGCTAATGTTGCGATATGCGCATGCCATTGAAGTTTCGAGTCTAAAGTTACACCCAGAAAGATCGTTGATTGTACTAAATCCAGTTTTTCGTTGTTGATTACAATTTCTACAGGTACCGTCTGTACATTTGGCAGAGAAAAAAGTACGCACTTTGTTTTCTTTGCATTAAGCTGCAAATTGTTAGAATTAAACCAACCGAGTACTTGTGACAGTGCTTTGTTTACATCGTCAAAATTGGTTTTGTTTCTGTCTATGTTAAATATTAAAGAAGTATCATCTGCAAACAACACAATATCACAGAAGTTTTTGGCAAAGAAAGGCAAATCATTAATATAAACCAAAAATAGAAAAGGGCCTAAAATAGAGCCTTGAGGTACGCCTAGTTTAATCTGAGAGCCGTTTGATTTCACTCCATTAATGTCAACTGTCTGAGTTCTGGAACTGAGATACGACAGTATTAGTTTCTGGGCATTATTTTTTACACCGTAATGATTTAGCTTCAACAGCAGCGTCCGGTGATCAACACAATCAAAAGCCTTGGATAAGTCGCAAAATATTCCAAGAGTATTTTGCGACTTTTCCCAGGCATCAAACACATGCTTTAAAAGTGCAACCCCAGCATCCGTGGTTGACTGACCCTTCATAAATCCGAATTGTTTGCTATGCATGAGATTGTTTAATGAGAAATGAGACAATAATTGCTCTAGTATTATTTTTTCAAATATTTTGCTTAAGGCGGGTAATATTGATATTGGTCTATAATTGCTTGGGTCTTCTTTGTTTCCTGATTTAAATAAAGGTATCACTTTGCTAAATTTCATTAAATCAGGAAAAATTCCTTGAGCGATACACTGATTAAATATAATAGCAAGATAAGGGGCAATAGCATGAATAATGTTTTTAAGTACAGTAACAGATATGCCCCATAAATCAGTGGTAGTTTTCATTTTAAGTAAATTAAATGTTTTGATTATATCGCTCGAATTAATTTCTTTAAAATTAAATAATGAACTACACTCAGACACATGTTTTTCAAGAACCGAGACAGCAGAAGCTGGTGAAGAATTCAAATTAGAGGTGGTTACTAATGGTATATTTACAAAAAAGTTATCAAAAATATTAGCAATTTCTGTTTCAGAGTTTATTCTTGCGTTATTAATGTTAAGCGCTAGACTGTTGTCATGTTGTTTACCTTTTCCGGTTTCACGCTTAATAATATCCCAAGTTGTTTTGATTTTATTATTTGACTTTTTAATTTTATCCTTTAAAAATATAGACTTTGCTTTAGAACATGCTTTTTTGAAAATCTTAGAATATTGTTTTACATGTTCTACGAAACGAGGGCTGTGATTAGTTTCTCTTAATTTATATAGTTCATACAGCCTGTTTCTACTTTTATAAATACCTGTCGTAGCCCATTCGCAAAACTTTAACTTCTGGGTGCATTTAATCGTTTTAGACTTAAAGATATTATTGAACTCATTCGTTACTAATTCAAAAAGGGTTCCATAAAGCGCATTAGGATCATCATGCACATATGGCATCGTAGAAACTTTATCAGCTACATTATTTTCAAAATTACGTAGTCGCGTTTTTGTAACGGGCCTGCATTGTACACTTTTAGGCGCATCAACAATATCTAATTCATAGGATACCTTTAATCCGTAATGGTCGGATGTAATATTTTTAACGACTAGTTTGTTAGTCGGATCAGACTCCGAAAAAACATTATCTATGCAAGTGGCTGAATGAGATGTTACCCTTGTGGGCTCCAAGAACTGATTAATTAAATTAAAAGAATTGAACAAAGTTAATATTCGTGTAGTCAATGCACAGCTTTCGAGAATATCAACATTAAAATCGCCACATACTGCTATTGGTTTATTTTTTAACTTTAACTTATTCAACACATCCTCCATCACCGATTCAAATGTTTCAAAATTACCTTTAGGTGGTCGGTATACACATACAATGACTAAGCTTTTTAATTCTACACATGACAGCTCGACATGACGTTCTATAGAAAGGTTTACAATATCCTTTCTTTCTCTGTAGCTTATATTATTTTTTACGAAAATTAGAGAGCCGCCACGCGTTGTTGTCTTCCTAGATAATAAATTTGCTAACTGAAAATTATTCACACTACATGACAAATCACAATGATTCAGCCAGTGCTCAGTTATACAAATGACATGAATGTCATTACATTCTGCAAATAATTCTAACTCTAAAACTTTGCCAGACAGGCCCTGAATGTTTTGACATAATACGTTAAGGCAAGAGGGCTTGGCTGTTGTCTTATGTTTTAGTTTAAAGCCGATGTAGAGACGTTTTCACTTTGTAAAGAAGTGTTTATATTATTTAAATTAATTAAATTATTATTAGTAGGTAAGCTACTAAAATCAGAGTCAAAAGACTTTGGCTTGCCACCTTGAAAGGTGTCTTGTAAATTAAAAGCTAACAATTTAGCTATTTTTGTTCTAAACCTATTTGCAAGATACATAGTATCCGATGTCAAAATAAAATTATTAATAAAATTATTAATATCAAAATATAAAACCTTGTCACTATGACAATTTATCAAGTTGAACAAATATGAGTTTAACTCATATAATTATATGCTGATTCTGCTCCCTAGTTAGGTTTTTCGCGTAAGGAAATGAGCTAATTACTAATTTACAGCCGGTTTCAGACTGTAGTTTCAATAAAAAGTTAATATTCATCAAGATTTCACGTTTCCTAACTTGGGAGCTGTCGCCACATAAAATAATTATGTTGGTCAAACTATCTATTTCATACAAAGATAAACTATGCACAATATCTTAAAAAGACTTCCCAGGTGTACATACATTTATAACATTTCTATTATATATATTTTTCATCGTTACTCCTAGACCTTGTCCCAGTTTATCTGAGAAAACAATAGTTTTTGTGTCTTTTGACTTGCATGAGGTAGCTGATTTAAATGACTGTTTGCAATAGTTACTTTTTAAGGTCTCTATGCAGGTTAATGAATGACAGGGGCTCTGAGGTGTCCGAATTATGTTTTCCTCTTTAGAGAAATCATTACAAGTATCAATTTGACTATTTATTAAAGAGTCATATCTCTCCGCGTTATATTTGCAGAGTTCAACTAACTCTGTGGCAGATTTGATGTGTTCTTCAATTTGTTTCTGCGCAGTACAATATTTATTTTGCATTGACTCAAGTGACTCATGCAAATTTATTATATTTAATTGCAATTGTTTAGTGTCCCGGTCATACATTTGCCTGCTTTCAGTTAATTTATTACTGTAAATTTCCATTGAACCCAAAAGACTAATTCTTTCTTTCCGCAAAGCAATATTTTTATAAAAACAATTATTTTTCTTAATTAACCTTCCAGTTTTCTTTATAAATTTTCGAATACTTATATACTTCTTTAATTTATTAGCACCTAAAATATTAGGTCTGGGTGTAACGCAAACACCAGCCGTTACAGCTGAATTAGCTAACTGAATACCAGGCGAGAGCATTAGCTCCTCAAAAAGGCTTTGAGTTTTATCCACCTCATGTTGTTGTTGCTGCTCTAATAAGGCAGATATTTTCTTATTGGCATCATTCAGTTCATGTTCCAGGTCAGCAATCCGGTTCAGGGCTCTCTCATATGTGCTAAACTGTTCTTCATAGCTGCTGATGGTACTCTCAAGTTGATCTTTTTGTAGAACCACTTCCATATGTTGAGTATGCAAACTTTCGGTCTTCAACAGTGAGTTACGTCCGACAATGTTTTTGATTTCTTCTTCACTGTCATCACGCTCACGTATTAGCTGGCTGCATGTATCCCTGGACTCCTTTAACTCCTTTAGTGCCTGCCTCAGCTTCAATTCGGTGTTGTTGTTTGTAGCCTTGCGGGTCAGCATTATGGTTTAATAATCTAAAAATGATAAAACAGAATCAGAAACTAATATATTATATCAACTAACTCTTACTTTTGTTAAAATTACAGATTATTCTAGTGCTAAATGCGTTTTATTAAATTACAAAATTCTTAAAAGCCTTGTTGTAAAAAAGAAGTCTCTTTAGTATCTTTAATAATATTAAAATACAAAAATAAATCTGTATATAAACAGCTGCAAGGTGTCACCATCAAATTGACTTTTGTTTAAGCAAAGTGATAAAAGCGTTTCAGAAGTATTTTGTCAATTTACTTAAATTTTAGTAAATATTTTTAATTCTACGACCCACTAACTATTTAAATAAAGAACAAAGAACTATCACAAGACTATTTTTGTAAACCAGTTTCACAATCTTTGATTGAAATGATTTAAATGTCTCTGTATAGATGTAGTGTATGCAAAGTGTAGCAGTAAGGTGTATGCCTGTGACAGTAGTGGTCACCGTCAGCTCTACTTCCACAGTTTGTCAAGTAAAGAGAGGTTATCATCAATGCCAAATCGTTATGGATTGTGACGTTGCTCACTCAAAGTGAGCTCTGTACTAGTAATGATTATTGTACAGTGAATGTGAAACTAATTTGGCATTCAAATCCTGTGTGTTAGTTAAATGTAAAAGAAATGATCACTAACTAAAATAATAACAAAATATGTGGGTAGGTATTTTGAACCCAATTAAAATTAAAAACTTCACTTTATTACTAATAAATTTATACACTGCAACTAGTTATTCAGGCTGTAAAGGGGATGGCAAAACCTGCAATCACTTAATAAAGTCTTTATGTTAAAAATAACTAACTAATAAGTAGGTATATTTAAAAGATTGAAATGGTCGGAGTGTTGCTGAAGTTTAACTACTTATAACACAATGCAAACAAATGATATTCTTAATCAGAAAACACTTGTTGTTGTTAATAGCATACTCAAGTGTTTGGTCTAACAAATTAATGAAAATTTAACAACTACAAATAGGTAGTTGGTATCAATATCTATAGATAGGTAAGTAGGTACGTAATAAAAGTTTCTATTGGTCTGAGAATGCAATGTGAGTGATGTAAATTATGAAAACAATACTCCCGTTTAAGAAGAAGCCGTCCACAGTATTTTTAGCTTTTCAATTTGAATTTGTATCCTCTTCTGGATTGACAGTTGGGTCAATTTTTCCTCGCTATATTTCAAATGTTAGCGCATTAAACTTGCTGATAACACTACCACTTGTTAAATAACACGTAATTAAGCTAATTATTACAAATAATTTGGAATTTAACGTAAATTACTAATAAAATTAATTAATTAATATTACAAAGCAAGCTGACAAGTGTTGCTGCCAGTGTTGCCAGCCGAAGACCAGACCAGACCAGACCAGCACGTAACCAAACCGGATCAGCGTCGGTACGTCGGCTCGGCTACGGCTAGGCGACGCCGCGCTTACGGCTCGCCGCACAGTGGTTCCATATAAAAAAATGAGAGAAAAAAATGATAAAAAAAAATAAAATAAAATTACAAATAATAAAAAAAATGACAAAAAATTAAAAAAAAAACTGATGTTCATTTTAATTTTCAGACCACTGTGCGTAGAGCCGTAAGCTCGGGTACGGAGAGACGTGAGCGCGTGGACGACTAGCGGTAAGCGCGGGGATAGCAAGTTGAGCGACCCGCAAAGCGGTTCGTGAGCTGGTCCCGAGGCGAGGCGATTACGTTACGATTCCGATTAGTGTGCTTTGCAGTAGGGGGTTTCATACAAAGAATACTGAACCGCTCGAGTTGATACGTTTACGATCCCTTTCCGAGTTGATGTATGTGCTGTGACCTTTAAGCGGTATTTTGCGAACCGTTCCCAAGCCATGTATGTTAGGTAGGTACGGTAAATAACATTTACAGTAATTATTTTACTAATAGCAACCATTAATCCCAAAGTTTTTGACTAAATCGCAACCAACGTCAATACTTACCAATTTACCGTTTCCCCGGAAAAGCAATCTTTTTCTCCCAAATAAAAAAAAACATAAATAAATAAACTCGCTTGCCCATTCAAAAGTTGAAGTTTCTATTTGTACTGTTCTTTGGAATGGTCCCTACAACGATAAATCCAATAAGTTATTTATACCGCCCCCGAACGTTAAGGGACTTTGTCAAAATTAAGATATAAATCTTCCGCTCAAGTATTTTTCTATACGTCCCAAACTTTGCGTCGTATTGTCGGTATTCACAGCAACATATAGAAACAAAGTTTGTTTGTGCGTAAAATTGCTTGTTTTCGGGATGAAGATTTCCATTTCTACTTGTATGTTGAGACAAGTTTTTTTATGGTTTGCTAGATACTATTTTTTCCTCGAGAGCTAGCGACCTTCTGACTTCGCACGGGTCCAATTATTGTACAGTTTGATAGGTACACATAAATATAGGTAATTTATAATCTACGTACAGTAGTTTTATCTCACGAACGCGGTCCGCCTTTTGTTGTGTGCACCCGTTTTATTCGTGGGCTACACTGGAGCGGCGCGTCTTGCGTCCGCGTTGAGCGGGAAAAACAAATATATTGAGACGGACGGGAGGGGCCACACTGGCGCGTCCGGCGATTGGCGCGACCGGCGCGCGGAGGAGGGAATAGTACGTGTTCGCGCGTCCTGCGGATCCGCAGGTCGCCTCCGCGCCACGCGGTCGCTCCAGTGTGGCCCACGACATAGTAATGCCCACGACTTATATTCACGGTTTTACATGTTTGGACAGACAGTTTGAATGACAAAAGGAGCTGCGATCTACACACAAGCGTGGTTCACCCGCGCTCGTGAGATAAAACTGTAGACATAATTTTCGATTCTTTGTTTAATTTTGAACAATGATTGTAATTAAAAAGCAATTAGTTTTTACTTAGTTTTTTATTGGTGTCATTTAGGTGTTGAACCAAACCACCGCGTACGGCAAACCTAGGACGTAGGACGTGACCTACCTGTAGGACGCCCTCAGACTAGGTGGAGCGACGATCTTTGCAGGGTGGCTGGCAAGAGCTGTATGATAGCAGCCACTGAATCACGCTCTTAGGCATACTCTTGTAGAGGCCTATGTCCAGCAGTGGACGTTAATAGGCTGATGATGATGGTTAACCCCTTATTATTTTATTTTCAGGTCTGAAAACAACTTACAACTCTTAAGGTCTTTAACAATTATTGTTTTTATGTGTCAAGTTTTAGGATAAGCCTATAGATTTCGAGGAAAGATTGGAACAATATTCGACGATTAACTTTAAAACAAGGGAAGAGAATATTTTGCTTTCCTAATAAGGCTTACGCAAATTGACGCCAAAAACTCTAATTAATAAAAACAATTAATGACATCACACCCTACTATATCATCTCACAGTTGCAATATCTCGCTTACGTCTTTTCCCAGAAGATATATCTCCCGAATATCCGCAAGAGAAGTCGCGTGTCCGCATTTGTGTACCATAAATCATACACCGTTGTCCGAAGTCTTGATAACAACCTTCGTTATTTATTTATTATTGCTAAGAACCGTCTGTTATTTTGCTAAACTGTTATTCCTTTATTCGGAGGTGATATAACGTTGTTATGATAGATTCTGACTTTTCAATATGTTATTACGTAAAGAGATGTTGAGTCAATTAAGATTGGAATATGACTTTTAATTCTGTGAAAGAAACAGGGCTTTTTCTATTTGTATATTTCAATTGTAATAATATTGTGTTATGATGATTATTAGTCCTAGAGGTACACCCCAAAATTCAGTAAAAAGCTGCAAATGGTGTTAAAAGCATGAAAATCGGAACGATTGATCTTTAAGCCATATGAATCAATTTGACCAGTAGCACGAAAAAATAACAAAAAAGAAAAGGAGTTATGACGTCATCTTTTATACTATTTTAATATAGCTCATAAATAAAACTACGTTACCAAGAGAGACCATATTGCTTCTTAGATATTGGTATAGCAACCAAATAAACTATGTGAGGTGGGCAGGGGTCCTCTCTGAAGGCTATAGTTTGGGTTGTGGGGTAAGACAGGGGGGTATCACCTCCCCGTTGCTTTTTAACCTATACATGACCCATCTTATCGTTGAGCTGAGTAGTGCTACAGTCCGATGCCATATAGATGGCGTCAGTGTCAATAATATTAGCTACGCTGACGACATGGTGCTGCTGGGCCCATCGATGAATGGTCTGCAAATACTTGTGCAGAAATGTGAATCCTATGTGGTGGCCCATGGACTCAGATATAACACTACTAAGAGCGAGATCATGGTGTTCAAAACACGAGGGAAGGACCTTAGTACCATACCATCTGTACATCTTTATGGAAAGCCCTTGAACCGGGTTCCTCATTTCAAATATCTGGGTCACTGGCTTACGGAGGATCTGAATGATAATATGAATATTGAGAGGGAACGGAGGTCGCTGGCAGTCTGGTGCAACATGTTGGCCCGGAGATTTGCACGGAGCTCTAATGAAGTCAAATTGGCCCTTTTTAAATCATTCTGTCAATCATTTTACTCGTGCAGTCTCTGGACTTACTATACGCAGGGGACTTACAGCACCCTCCGTGTCCAGTACAACAACGCGCTCAGGGTGCTGATGGGGTTGCCGCGTCGCTGCAGCGCGTCGGGCATGTTCGCCGACGCGAGGACGGACGGCTTCCATGCCATAATCCGCAAGCGATGTGCCTCGCTGCTGACTTGCTGAGTCGCACGCGCGCCAGCGCCAATAGCATCCTGTGTACGTTGACAGACCGATGGGAATCTCCGCTCCTGCAGCATTGGGTGGCGCTTCATGTGCCCCAAATTAATAAATATGTATATTGTTTTTAAATAAGTTATTGTTATTAATTCATTATAAAAAAAATATAGATGTAATTCTGGAATAAATGCTTATTATTATTAAGTATTATTATTTATTTGTATGGGAATTTTATTTTTTATCTGAAACCTATTGTGTGTAGGTACTGAACCTCTAATGAATGGGCATACTAAGCCGATTCTAAAAATATATCACATCATTATATTTCAGTCACTTGTTTTACATTCAAATAAAAGTAATTTTCAAAACATACCAAGTTTGGGCTCCTCCAGATATGATACGGTTGAATCATTATTTGTAAAATATACCTAAAATATTAATTATTTAATAGCCCCAAGAAATCCCCAAGAAAGCAATTTTGTAAATATTTACATTTAGTATTTTTCATATTTTTTAATATTACTAATGAAATAAAACTAAACTGTTATTCCTTTATTCGGCGGTGATATAACGTTGTTATGATAGATTCTGACATTTCAATATGTTATTACGTAAAGAGATGTTGAGTCAATTAAGATTGGAATATGACTTTTAATTCTGTGAAAGAAACAGGGCTTTTTCTATTTGTATATTTCAATTGTAATAATATTGTGTTATGATGATTATTAGTCCTAGAGGTACACCCCGAAATTCAGTAAAAAGCTGCAAATGGTGTTAAAAGCATGAAAATCGGAACGATTGATCTTTAAGCCATATGAATCAATTTGACCCGTAGCACGAAAAAAAAACAAAAAAGAAAAGGAGTTATGACGTCATCTTTTATACTATTTTAATATAGCTCATAAATAAAACTACGTTACCAAGAGAGACCATATCGCTTCTTAGATATTGGTATAGCAACCAAATAAACTATGTGAGGTGGGCAGGGGTCCTCTCTGAAGGCTATAGTTTGGGTTGTGGGGTAAGACAGGGGGGTATCACCTCCCCGTTGCTTTTTAACCTATACATGAACCATCTTATCGTTGAGCTGAGTAGTGCTACAGTCCGATGCCATATAGATGGCGTCAGTGTCAATAATATTAGCTACGCTGACGACATGGTGCTGCTGGGCCCATCGATGAATGGTCTGCAAATACTTGTGGAGAAATGTGAATCCTATGCGGTGGCCCATGGACTCAGATATAACACTACTAAGAGCGAGATCATGGTGTTCAAAACACGAAGGAAGGACCTTAGTACCATACCATCTGTACATCTTTATGGAAAGCCCTTGAACCGGGTTCCTCATTTCAAATATATTATCTGGGTCACTGGCTCACGGAGGATCTGAATGATAATATAGATATTGAGAGGGAACGGAGGTCGCTGGCAGTCTGGTGCAACATGTTGGCCCGGAGATTTGCACGGAGCTCTAATGAAGTCAAATTGGCCCTTTTTAAATCATTCTGTCAATCAGTTTACTCGTGCAGTCTCTGGACTAACTATACGCAGGGGACTTACAGCACCCTCCGTGTCCAGTACAACAACGCGCTCAGGGTGCTGATGGGGTTGCCGCGTCGCTGCAGCGCGTCGGGCATGTTCGCCGACGCGAGGACGGACGGCTTCCATGCCATAATCCGCAAGCGATGTGCCTCGCTGCTGACTTGCTGAGTCGCACGCGCGCCAGCGCCAATAGCATCCTGTGTACGTTGACAGACCGATGGGAATCTCCACTCTTGCAGCATTGGGTGGCGCTTCATGTGCCCCAAATTAATAAATATGTATATTGCTTTTAAATAAGTTATTGTTATTAATTCATTATAAAAAAAATATAGATGTAATTCTGAAATAAATGCTTATTATTATTAAGTATTATTATTTATTTGTATGGGAATTTTATTTTTTATCTGAAACCTATTGTGTGTAGGTACTGAACCTCTAATGAATGGGCATACTAAGCCGATTCTAAAAATATATCACATCATTATATTTCAGTCACTTGTTTTACATTCAAATAAAAGTAATTTTCAAAACATACCAAGTTTGGGCTCCTCCAGATATGATACGGTTGAATCATTATTTGTAAAATATACCTAAAATATTAATTATTTAATAGCCCCAAGAAATCCCCAAGAAAGCAATTTTGTAAATATTTACATTTAGTATTTTTCATATTTTTTAATATTACTAATGAAATAAAACTAAACTGTTATTCCTTTATTCGGCGGTGATATAACGTTGTTATGATAGATTCTGACTTTTCAATATGTTATTACGTAAAGAGATGTTGAGTCAATTAAGATTGGAATATGACTTTTAATTCTGTGAAAGAAACAGGGCTTTTTCTATTTGGATATTTCAATTGTAATAATATTGTGTTATGATGATTATTAGTCCTAGAGGTACACCCCGAAATTCAGTAAAAAGCTGCAAATGGTGTTAAAAGCATGAAAATCGGAACGATTGATCTTTAAGCCATATGAATCAATTTGACCCGTAGCACGAAAAAAAAACAAAAAAGAAAAGGAGTTATGACGTCATCTTTTATACTATTTTAATATAGCTCATAAATAAAACTACGTTACCAAGAGAGACCATATCGCTTCTTAGATATTGGTATAGCAACCAAATAAACTATGTGAGGTGGGCAGGGGTCCTCTCTGAAGGCTATAGTTTGGGTTGTGGGGTAAGACAGGGGGGTATCACCTCCCCGTTGCTTTTTAACCTATACATGACCCATCTTATCGTTGAGCTGAGTAGTGCTACAGTCCGATGCCATATAGATGGCGTCAGTGTCAATAATATTAGCTACGCTGACGACATGGTGCTGCTGGGCCCATCGATGAATGGTCTGCAAATACTTGTGGAGAAATGTGAATCCTATGCGGTGGCCCATGGACTCAGATATAACACTACTAAGAGCGAGATCATGGTGTTCAAAACACGAGGGAAGGACCTTAGTACCATACCATCTGTACATCTTTATGGAAAGCCCTTGAACCGGGTTCCTCATTTCAAATATATTATCTGGGTCACTGGCTCACGGAGGATCTGAATGATAATATGGATATTGAGAGGGAACGGAGGTCGCTGGCAGTCTGGTGCAACATGTTGGCCCGGAGATTTGCACGGAGCTCTAATGAAGTCAAATTGGCCCTTTTTAAATCATTCTGTCAATCATTTTACTCGTGCAGTCTCTGGACTAACTATACGCAGGGGACTTACAGCACCCTCCGTGTCCAGTACAACAACGCGCTCAGGGTGCTGATGGGGTTGCCGCGTCGCTGCAGCGCGTCGGGCATGTTCGCCGACGCGAGGACGGACTGCTTCCATGCCATAATCCGCAAGCGATGTGCTGACTTGCTGAGTCGCACGCGCGCCAGCGCCAATAGCATCCTGTGTACGTTGACAGACCGATGGGAATCTCCACTCCTGCAGCATTGGGTGGCGCTTCATGTGCCCCAAATTAATAAATATGTATATTGTTTTTAAATAAGTTATTGTTATTAATTCATTATAAAAAAAATATAGATGTAATTCTGAAATAAATGCTTATTATTATTAAGTATTATTATTTATTTGTATGGGAATTTTATTTTTTATCTGAAACCTATTGTGTGTAGGTACTGAACCTCTAATGAATGGGCATACTAAGCCGATTCTAAAAATATATCACATCATTATATTTCAGTCACTTGTTTTACATTCAAATAAAAGTAATTTTCAAAACATACCAAGTTTGGGCTCCTCCAGATATGATACGGTTGAATCATTATTTGTAAAATATACCTAAAATATTAATTATTTAATAGCCCCAAGAAAGCAATTTTGTAAATATTTACATTTAGTATTTTTCATATTTTTTAATATTACTAATGAAATAAAATCACAATTAGTTGAAACATGTATAATAAGAGACACTTCAGAACAAAAAAAATTTCCCATACAAATAAAAGATGACGTCATAACTCCTCTCTTTTTTTTGTTTTTTTTTCGTGTTACGGGTCAAATCATCCAAGACCAAACTTTAGTAGCTGTTATTGGAAATTGGAAGTAGCGACGGGAATCACCACATACACCCAGACCCGAGAAAAGATCGAAAAGTTCGTTTTCAATTTTTACCCGACTGGGAATCGGACACGGGACCCAAAGAGATAGCGGTACCTTGAAAACCGGTGGTTACACCACTTGGCCACGGAGGTCGTACATATCAAGTGATGTCTGATCCCGAAAGACATTCATGTGATGAACATTTTTATTCCATCCATCCATCGGAGCTAGTTGTGAGACCGGTCGATTCTTTCTAATACTTCTTTCAATATTTCCATCCAGTGATGATTAACTATCATTTCCGACCATATTTTAATGTTCCCGCTACTGGAAAAATGTCTTTGTTAACGATACAGACCTACATAAAGAGAATTGGTTAGGGCCTACTACGGAGGCTAAACTCAATGCGGATTGATAGATGTTAAAAAGTTCTACATAGGCGGATTAGCTGCTAAACGTGAGTAGCTCGAGTTAATACATTTTCAATCAGTCGAAAAGACCGAAACAGATGGCAAAATGTGAAAATAACTGTCACGCCACTAAGCATCGGTAAATAACTCGCAATGTTCAAAACGAATTTCACACGAACATTTATAAAAGAACAGAATCTACTGAATCCGAATAAGTGCTTATTTACACGAAATATGTTTTAGCAACATAGGCTTTTATCTTTTAAAAATAACTACAGTCCACTACAGCAGTAGTTGGCGGACTCACAGGACATCTTGGCAAAGCCGGCCAGTGATTAAAATCTCCAGAGCGTGTACACAAGATAATCTGGCATCAAACCAAACGCGCCAAATCTAAATAAAAATAAGAATTATCGCTTTTGTGATACCGTGAACAATACACAACAAAAGCAGGATTTTTAGACGATACAGAATGAGATAAGATCCTATTTGTACTGCTTATAGCTTAGCTAGCCATAGTATTTTGTTTTGATTCGATAAAATTTCAGCAAGTTTTCTTTGGTGAAAAAAATAAACAGCATTTTATGAATTTACGCTTTATTATTATGCTAGATTATAATAAGTATTTTTGTTATCTAACTAGTGGACCCGGTGAACCTCGTATCAACTACAAATTAATAAATCAAAATCGCCATTATTTTTTATATAGGTACACCACCCCTTTTTTTTACAGCGAGGGCAAATACAGTCTTTTCGTATACCGCTAACGGCATGTTGGACTCAGTCAGAAGCAGGCCTATCTCTCGATTTTTTTATCCCGAAATTCCACGCGAGCGAAGCTCTGAGGCGCAGCTAGTCCTGCTAATCCTACTAAGATTACAAATGTGAAAGTAAAGATGTTTGGATATTTGTATGTTTGTTGCTCAATCACGCCAAAACGGCTGAAGGGATTTGGCTGAAATTTGGGACACAGATACTTTGTAGCCTGGAGAGGTACATAGGCTACTTTTATGATATCGTCGTATAGACCACGCGGGCGTAGCCGCGGGCGGAAAGCTATTTTTTTTTATAAAAATTAGCAGAGTAGCTATTTAAGATAATGACCTATCTCTGGTCCAAACTCCATTTACATCCTTAAGTCTGAATAGGATTGGGGTAAGCATTTCTCTCCTACAAACGCGAAAAGAGGTAAGTACCTACTCTCAAAGACATTTAATCAGAAACGGAGCAAATACGATGCAATCCTTACGTAGGGCGTAGTTCACAACTGTAGCAAAACTTTCATTGCTTTTTCGTATCACAAAGGCGAATTAATTTCGAGTCCCCAGACCGGTCTCCGCAGACTCAAGTTTCCAGACTTTTGTCGCGATGAACTTTCTGCAGTTACTGGATCGCCTTTAATTGACATTACTGGGGCTTTATTTATATACCGTCTTGGTTTTATCCGTCGCGCTTTGTTAATTTATAGGAAATGGTTGAATGTTAGTTTATTACATTTGAATAGCAAGTATTACATGTACAAACATAGGCTTTGGTGCTGATTCTTTTATAAATAACACATGTACACGCGTCAGCCGGCCTAGCATGAGCGGCTTATAACACGCGATATGATATAGCACGTCATGCTGTCTTGCTTGCTTACACCGTAGTGGGGTAAGCAAGACAGCATGACGTGCTATATCATATCGCGTGTTGTAAGCCGCTCATGTTAGGCCGACAGAGGGTATTTATTGCCCTCCCCTATAATACATGAGTGGTTGCATTACATTTAAACGAACATGTTAAAAGTATAAAAGTGAATAAAACATGTCCAAAACAAAGATTTTATAGGGAATTTTAATCACAAATATAAAAAAGATTGTCATGCAGTTTTTATCAAACTCTTAACCTTTATTTCTGTGGACATACGCTTTCTTCGTTTTAAAAAATGACGTGATAGATTAGTAACTTTTTACATTGCTGATATTCAGTGTAACCGACTTGTATCTATTACAGAGGTCAGTGCCTCTTTTACAAACATGAAATATATAAGAATAATAGTGATCAATTACATTGCGGTCTCACTGGCCAGTAAAACACAAAACATGGCCTCTGGGCATCGGTATAATATTTAATTAATCAATTAGTTAATAGTGGTGAAAATAATACCAATATTATTGCTACATCGTTTCCATGAATAGAATGGTCTGTAAAAGCCATATTATTATGTATCGCATTTGAATGATTTATATATATTCGACGACCGATTTGGCGCAGGGGTAGGCTACCCACCTTCTGCGCCAGTGGTCTCAGGTTCGACTCCCGAACAAGACAAATATTTGTGTGCATGAACATGTCTATTTGTCTTGGTCTGAGTGTTTACTATGTATATTAAGTATGTATTTACAAACAAAAAGTATTTAAGTATATATTTATCCGTTATCAAGTTTTCCATGATAAATGGGCTTAAATAATTGGTGTGAATGTAAGAAGTTATTTATTTATTATTTATTTATTTATATGCATTTGCATATTTTGACTTATCGTCAGTCGTCTATAACGACCTCATTGCTGCCTATTTCTGAGGCCTGGGTTTGGTTCCTCGTCGGGTACAATAGAAAACTACCTACTCTACATTTTATAGAAAATGTAGAGTGGTATGGTACCCTTCGTTGTTTTTCTGTAATCTCCCGTTGTCGTTGTAAAAAATTTAAATAAAATTTGCTTCCCCATAATGTGGAAAAATAATTGGAACAACAGAAGTCATAATGAGAGATTTTCTAGCAGCAAATTAAAAAAAAAAGTTTATTTATTAGCTCGATAGATGGCGCTGACCTGACATGAATCCACTCACCTCTATTGTTTATTATCACACACAGAGACGGGCCTATTTCTCGAAAGATACAAGTTTACAAGTTCACAAGCTTCGAAATGTAACATGGACTTGTAAATTCTGTTTCACGAAGTAAAATAACAAGTGTTTTTTACGGTAACAAAAAAGAGTGTCATTGGAATACCTAATGACATATAAATGCATTGGCTGATAAATATTTTTCATCTCTCATATTCGAAAAGTGATGTATATTTAAGGCCTAATCAGACGAAGGACTTTTGTCCCCGTGGGACAAAAAGTCCCTGTACGTCCAAAATATTTCCTCCGGGTACTTGTCGCGGACTCAACGCATATAGTGTGCGGTCATTTGTTGCCCGAAGACGTACTTCACTATGGGGCGCTCAATGCAGACTAAAGTTCGTTGTGTGCGTTGTTACGCCTATTTACGTTTGTTCTATTTTTTTCGGGGACTACCGCGAACTTTTGTCCAGTCCAGTCTCTCGGTGTCCGCCGTACTTTCGGGGACTTTTTGTCCGCGGTACTTTTAGTTCCTTGTGTGCGTTATTCGATACAATTTATAAGAGATCTTTATCGATGGACAAAAAAGTACTCGGCGGACAGTCCCTCGTCTGATCAGGCCTTTAAACTGAACAGCGGGTTCAAAACTCTGCGTTGCACCCTAGGGTATAATATAAAAGTATTTTTAAAAATAGAACTGAATTTGGTTACAGTCAACCATAGAGTTATCTCATCAGCAATGAAAAAAATTTCTACTGATGTTGTATGGGATGGGGGAGCCCGGAACTGATTCAAAAATGAATTTTATAAAAATGAGAATATCTCAAAAACGGTGCGTCGAAGCTAAAATCTAACAAAATTTTCAACCCCCTATGGTACCCCGGAGTATGGTATACATAGGAGGCATCCGATGGACATATAATTTTTTTATTTTTTGTTTCATTGAACTTCAAAATTTTTAAATGTATAATAGAAAAAATAGAGAAGGCGATGCCCCCCGCCACCATTCTTTTATTTTTCTAGGTAGTTTTAGTTGTTTTTGTTGCTTTTTTTATATAGGGGGATGGAAAGCAAAGTGTATTTACTTTCCATAAATTCAAAATGAAAGTAGAGTGTATTACTCGGCCGCAAAATTATTTTCACCTCGGGCGACGTATATTGAATCCCTCGCTGCGTTCAGGATTCTACTTTAGAATCCCTCACTACGCTCGGGATTCTAGTATAGAATCCTTCACTGCGCTCTGGATTAAAAATAGCGCCCTCGCCGTAAATATGCTATTTTGCTCCCTTGTAATACAATCTACTATTATCTTAATGTCAATGTCACTGACATTACACTCGTTATTATAGTGAATGATTTCTTCTAAAATGGCCGCCAACTTGTGATTCTGATGTTCTACTAGAGTAAAAATACAAGTACTTCACTAGCTTTCTTACATAATTGTAGACTTGTAAAAATGGTTAAACAGGGCCCTTGCCAGCAAATTTAAAAAAGCAAACCCATGTCTGATGAACGCCATCTGTTGAGTTTTTTGGAACTAACTTTTTTCTTTTTTAATCATCTGTCAGAAAATCCCACATTAATATGGAACAAAATAAGGAATGTTTACAACGAAACTGCCGTACCTACATTCGTAAAAAAATCTTACCACACTTGACAGTGGTATGGACAAGTCAAAGCAGCTTTCTCACACGCACAGCTTTTCTGTTAGCTTTAAATATTTTGGTTGGTACATAATGTAATTGACAGTAGTTCCGTCCTCGCTATTACTTGTAGTTTTCACGAGCTCCACAAATTAACAATATTTGAACAATGACTCGTTTAATATTGAGCAAAACTCTATCACGGGGGCACAGTAAATATTTAGCTAGAAAAGGATCACAATCTTCTTTTGTAGTTATAAAACTGTCAATATGACGACCAATTTGGCGCAGGAGGTTTTCTGCGCAAGAGATCTCGGGTTCTAATAAGAGATAAAATGAGAAATAAAATAAAATGTACTCATACGAGTGGGAATAAATTTTTTCTGCTCAAATCAGAATTAGATTCTCTCACAAGAAAAAAATATTTGTGACTCTCAACTAGATGTTATGCAATTTTAAAAAAAATCTAGTTCACACAGTAGAACAATAGAAGTTCACAAATCTAGTTTCTACTTACTGCACTACAAAAATAAACTGTTGTCACGCGTTGATTAAGGGCTGATTTTTCATTCCTCAGATAAAAGTTATCAGTCAACCAACCAAAGTACCTAAATGTCAATCTCAAAACAAGAGAGATTATGAATGACAAATTGTTTTTCAATCTGGAAGTATTAAACAATATCAGAGAGAATTATTTTTATCCAGGCATTGAAAAATTGGCCCAGCATTTATATTATTACTAGCTTTCCGCTCGCGGCCTTACCCGCGTGAGCTAGCCGATGTTTTTCCGTGGGGACGACATATTCCGCCCGGGTTAAGGCGATACTCGGAAAAATTATGCTAAGGCGAGATAGCAATGAGAAAACGACGCGCGCGGGAGCGAGACCGGTTTTGCAGATTATGCAAAAAACACAAAAACACTTCGTATTAAAAAACTATAGCGATTTTTAAAAAATGCTTCTGTACGATCCTAAATATTATTTGTGTCCACTAATTAAACCGATTTTCAATAGTATATATTTCCCCATTTAAGAATAATCTTGATATTTCGTAATTTTTAGAGGTATTTTCGAAAGAAAAAGTGTCGAGCCAAAATCATAAAATCGTGTTTCTGAAACTATACGATTCTAGATAAAGGTATGAAGAATTATATTATTATTACCAGCTTTATAATAACTATAACCGTCCTATAGTTTTATATCAAAAAGTCCATATTTTTTCCGAGTAGCGCCTTAAACATACTTTTGAATAATAAAGCAGTATCATGAAAAATTAAAAAGAAAGAATACTTATAGATTTTCTTTCTTTTGAATGATGCTTTTATGAACCTTTATATTCAGAAATTCGTATGTAAAATAATTAAAGAAACAACTTACTTTTATGCAGCTTATGCAGTTTTCCAATACTATAGCCCCCTTACTAATAAACGTGGTGTAAAGTTACACCTGGTGTAAATCTGTTGTTGTCTCTGTCATCATTTTAGACACCGTTTAAGCTAGGTGTAAACTTACTCTTCGTTTATTAATAAGGGGGCATAAGTGACAACAATAGATTAACACATGGTGTAACTTTACACCGCGACGCGATTATTAGTAAGGGGTTATGTATATTAAAAAGTTAACTAGAAAAGCTTGAGTTCGTAGTTCTAGAGAATTTAACAATCTGCGAAAAGAATTTAAACACAAACCTTATATTTTATACTTGTGGCTCCCCGCGTTTTACCCACGTGGTTCCCGTTCTCGTGGGTATAGAGGGATAAAATAATAGCCTACTATGTTACTCGGAAATGTCGTAGCTTTCTATAGGTGAAAGAAATTATAAAATCGTGTAGTTTTGAGTTTATCTTTTATTTTACCCTCGTTGTACCCGTTCCCGTAGGAATATCGTCAAAAGCCTATGTTACTCAGGATCAGGAATAATGTAGCTTTCTATGAAAGATATTTATTTATCGCTCCCGTAGTTTTTTCTATTGATCCATTATAAACTTACAATCAACCAAAAAACAAACAAAACATCCTCTTTTTAATATTAGTTTATAATATAACGATACCATAACCAAAATTGTAGGCCTTTAACTAACTTCTCTAGGTGAAAGTAGTTGAAACGCTTGGTCAAATAAATAATTAAGTAAAATTATGCAAAAATGTCTCGTCGAATCCAGCTCGGTTGGGCAGCGCTTGGGAAGCTCCGACATATATTCGCGTCCGGAATACCTCAATGTCTCAAGACGAAAGTCTTTAACCAGTGTGTGTTGCCAGTAATGACCTATGGAAGTGAGACGTGGTCTTTTACTATGGGTCTCATAAGAAGGCTCAACGTCACCCAGCGAGCAATGGAGAGAGCGATGCTTGGTATTTCTCTGCTTGATCGAATCAGAAATGATGAAATCCGCAGGAGAACTAAAACAACCGACATCGCTCGAAGGATTGCATCATTGAAGTGGCAGTGGGCGGGACACATAGCGCGGAGAACCGATGGCCGCTGGGGCGGAAAGGTTCTTGAATGGCGACCGCGTGCCGGACGACGTTCCGTGGGCAGGCCCCCTACAAGGTGGACCGACGATCTGGTCAAGGTCGCGGGAAGCCGCTGGATACAGGCAGCGCAGGACCGATCGTTGTGGAGATCCTTGGGGGAGGCCTATGCCCAGCAGTGGGCGTCGTTCGGCTGACATGATGATGCAAAAAGTAGTGTTAATACCTCGCAATTAGATCTCACATGTCACTAGCCTTCCGCGTGGAATACAGAGTACATGCTTTACCGGGATAAAAATTTGCCTATGTCCTTTCCGAAGGCAAACTCTATCCCTGTACTAAACTTCATCAAAATCGGTTAAGGCCTGAAAGCGTAGCAGACAGACAGGCAGAGTTACTTTCGCATTTATAATGTTAAAGTATTCATCATTCATAATTCACAATTCATTTATTGCAAAAAAATATGGTACATTATGATGTTGCTATGATAGTTATTAGGTCCTTACATATTTAACTGTTAGACAGCATGCAATATTAAAAGTATATTTATAATTATTTATAGGTAATTATTTGCATTAAAATTGGATAAAAAAATATTACATTAGATTACATTAATTGGTATTAATATTACAATGTTATTACCTACATAATACACAATACATTACATTAATTGATATTATTATTTATTTACAACATTATCAATATTATTAACGTTACATTATAATTTATTATTTTTATTACAATGTCATATTCAAAATGTCATAATTCACTAGTAAAATGTCAAAAATGCTTGTAAGTAAATTTTTAAAAGATATATTATAGTTGATTAATATTATTGTCATTGGAATTGCGATGTGTTTTTTTTTTAAGTACAATTATTTATGTCCTTATGCGTTATTTTGTCCTTAAAATACTCCGAGAGTGGGTAATAGCACTTGTCCCGCAGTATTTTCAGAAAGCGACGTCTAAATAAGGATAGAGGTACAGACTTCAATAGCTCTGGTAGGTGGTTATATATTTTAACAGAAATTGTTAGACAACTCCTACTACAGATTTCTGTCCTAGAGTCCGGTATACACAGTTTGTTTGGAAATCTGGTTTCAAAAATACACATATCTTTTTTTAACTTATAAAGTTCTGGATGCATTTTTACAAAGATACACATTTCCAAAATATAAATACATGAAACCGTTAATAAACCAAACGATTTGAACAAAGGCCTGCATGAAACCCAAGAATTAACATTAGCAATGGCTCTGATGCACTGCTTTTGTGCAATAAATACTCTTTCTACTTTAACCGAGTTACCCCAAACCAATATACCATATCTTAAATTTGACGCGACATACCCATGATAAGCTTTCAGTGCTGTTTCAATGTTACTTATCTTTGCTAAGCGCCACAGCACATAGGCGAACCGATTAATTTTTGCACATACTTTGTCAACATGTGGTTTCCAAGTGCTCTTTTCATCAAATTCTATGCCTAGAAATGAGACTTGGTTAGTCTCAGCAATTTTCTTATCGTGAAAATGGGCGATTTTCTGAAAGCTCAGTCACTAGATGGCGCTGTCCCACCTATGCAGTTAGAAGGAACGGAACGTTATAAATTTTACTTTGACGCGACTTTTTTACGTAAAACGGAACGTCAGACAGATGTAATTTATTTACCTAAATCTTTAAATTTACCTATTTCGTTTCTGTTCCTCACAGTAGTACTTATTTAATATATTATTAGTTTCCTTTGGGTTTTTAAAAAGTAATTAATTTAAATATGTTTCATACCAAAATATACCATAGACATGTACATACTTATTCAACGCCATCTAGTGAAGCAATTGGAAGCTTTTTTTTTTTAAATGGCCTCTCAGAAAATCGCTCATTAACGTTTAACTCTGCTTTTGTGGCACCTTGATTAAAAAATTGAACTAATTTTGTTTTGTCTATATTAACTGTCAAGTTATTTGCATTTAGCCAATTAATAATGTCACTTACTGTAGAATTTAGAATGTCATTTAATTTAATTATAGATTCGTCACTTACTACGACTGCAATATCATCTGCGTACAGCGAACAATGAAATTTTGTAATGTCAGGTAGGTCGTTAATGTACAATAAAAATATTAAAGGACCCATTATAGAGCCCTGTGGTACACCTAAATAAGTATTTTGTATTTCTGAAGAATAGTAGGGATTATCTTCGATGACAGTAATCCCCAGGGTTGGCATGATTAAAACAAATTGTTTTATTAAAACACATGTTTAAAACAGATTTAATTTAAACCGTGCTTTTATCACACGTTTGATATTAGACATGGGCCGAGTACTCGGTTTGGATTCGGTACTCGGCGGGCTCGGCCTTGTTTAGGGTTCGGCCGAGCTTAAATACTCGGTGTATTAATCGGTACTCGGCCTTAATTACGTTGCAGAGAAATTTCTTCATTTCTAGATGTTTTCCGATAAAACGGTTTCTATAAGCAGCTATTTTCGCGCCAGATAACGAAAACAATCTCTCGAACATGAGATATTTGACAAGTACTTAATCACTCATCAACAGTGTCCGTTGGTGTGTGTGTGACTGACTGAGTATCGATACAAGTACATTGATGCTAAAAGTACTTTTATCGAAAGAAAAAGTATCAAGTGAGTAGCCTAGTGCAGAAGACCCCTTTGTGACCACTCTAAGGTTTTTTTCACTTTGCAGCACTCAGTTCTAAAATTAAATTGGCTTAGGTATTTAAGATAAAAATTATATCTTAAATTAAGAATAATAAAAAATAGAATAAGTAGTTTTATGTATACATATAACACATTATATGCGAAAAATACCAAATGCCCCGTTTTCGCCACTTATTTAATGTTATAGTCAAACTTTTGTAAATATAGCAAAAAAAAACAAAAGTAAATCCAGGGTAAATCAATATTTATATTCTAATATGCTAGAAACCAATCAATTGCAAAACAGTTATTTAATTGTAAAACACAAAGGTTAATAATAACTACAATCCTTAAGGCGAGGAATCCCGACCGAAATGGCACGCTAACGCTTGCTCGGCCGCGCTCTATACACTTCGCGCGGACCCAGCGGCAGCCGGCAGTGAACTGTGAACTAGCGAGCGCTCCGCGAATCGAAAATCACTTAATATTCAATTTTAAAAAAAATAATTTATGACGGCCGGAATCCCTCGGCTATTCAAAGACAATTATTTTCATATGTTTTTCATTAACTAAAACCAAGTATACTGCAAGTAATATGATATTTGAATTATTATTAGACGGATGTTTGGGATTTTATTTGACACAGTAAAATATCACCAATCGAAAAAAAACAATCGTAAAATAACATATACTTTTTCAAAATTTTAAGTAATTATGATTTGCGAGTAATCCGTAATTTAAAACACCCTATTTTGGGGAATCGGCGCCTTAAAAAAATTCTTAAAATTTTTCATATACCTACTTACTTAAATAATTTAAAAAACCGAAACTGGCATTTCATTTTTTTAAATCGTATGACATAAAAAATTCTAACGATTGTTATTACCACCTTAAAATGCCTTCTCTTAATTGCCACTGGCAAAATAACGAAAAGTGTTTTAGAAAACTTTTATAGCAAAAAGTGGCCAAAACCGGGATTCTGCCCTATTTGTATTTACTCGTCTATCGTTTCGTTATCGCCTGCTACAGCGTTTTTAAAGCCGAGTACTCGGCGAATCACTACTCGTTCCATGTCTATTTAATATCCTTATTATTGGGATTTCCAATATAGTCGCACCCCAGTACCCCGTACCCCGCCCAGTATAGTCCCGCTAGGAAAGTCCTTATGTCGCCCATTTAAAAAATCAACATTAGTTAGAACATACAGGGTGAATATAAAGTGTTCAGTATTATGAAGAAAACGCAGACTCCAGATAACACTCATATAATTATTGATCCAACTTACAGGTACAGGCATAGTACAGGTATAACAATATAGATACAGTCGACGTCTTAGTGAACTTATCCCCTCGAGGCTAGTTTGAAGAATGACCTCTCTTTGCTCGTTAATCGGGCTCAAGCCTAGCTACCCCCACCGATTTTACCACAGATTAGCCTATTAAATTTAACAAAATGGCGGCAAGAGACGGCATTACCAGTGTTGCTATTAAAAAATAAGAAAAACCTTCTAAAATCATGACATTCGGCCATCTGATAACGTGCTGTCTCCCGACGCACATATAAAAATTATTTAGAATCAATTAATTAGGTAAGTATACAGCTAATATACTGATACACAACTATTCTCAATAGTTAAGTCTTACAACTATGTACCTATTTAGGTTAATCTTATAGTGATAAAAACCTTAAGTTAAAACTTAAAACATAATTGAATCAAATACATTATATTACACAATGCTCAACAATAAACTTTTAAGGAAGCCGATGACTTGTTTAGAATATAGATATTATCGTGAAAATATTGTTTTAGTAAATCGTTAAGTAATACATAATCAAAAAAAATAAATTATCAATAACAAACTAATCTAAAACTATTTGAATCAATGTATAAATTAACATAATCATGACATTCGTTAACAAGCGACTATTATTACTTAGAAAACTTATTTTGAAACTATACTTGTTATATAATCATGTGTAAGTAAGTATATGGAATGATTAAAGTAAAGTCTGGTTATAATCTATAAGCATTAGTTATGGGTCATAAAAGAAAATGGATTAGCTTGGTACTAGTTTACATCAATGCATTGTCAGGAGCTACATTCAAGAATATTAGATGGTGTCAGAAGCAAAATCCCTAAGAATGTTACATTAGGAATAGGTAGGAACAGAATTTAACTTTAACCTGATAACTAGACACCTTTATCACTTCACTCAAATAGTGGAAAAAGCAACTAAGAGTCATGAAAGGATTAAAGACCTAATATTAGATGAATTTAACTATCGCTAAGTTTTACCTAGTTTAGTCCTTACAAAAACAACTGTAGGCCTCTGCAGTTACCAATTTTTACCCAGATATGATTAACAAACCAAGTTATAGATACGTATTTACCATAGTGCACAATTTGTATTAAATCAAGATATGAATTAGGACATCTAAAGGAATTATTTAAAGGCATGTTCGTAATAGGCATTATTACCGATTAATTTAAATATTCTTACAAGGAAGTTACACTAATAATGAAGATGGCGCAGATACAATTTGAACCGTCACAGCAACAATTTGCTTTTCCAACTTGTCAACCAGTTGTCCAAGGTTTCCAGAGCATTCTTCTCCAGCACCAAATCTTAAATGCATCTATTCTCTGCCTCTGTTAGAATAGTACAATACATGGTTCCACTCCGTACATGAAAATCAAAAGATCATATTATTATCATTTCTAATGAATAAGTTAATGATTTTAAACAAGTTCGCAATTTAATATCAAAACTTAAAAATGTCTACAAGGTATCCTCATACGAGCATGACCCGCATTCTTATCAACAAATATTCATATTACTATGAATAATATTAGTGTAAATAGATTTAATAATTATAATTGGGATATGAAGAAGTATATTACCATGGATAGAAATAGGACAAGTAAAATCATGAACAGCTTTTCGCTCAAATAAATTAACTACACGATGATTTCCCGTGGGAATAAAATATCCTCCCGGGGTCAAAAGAAGCCGATATGCTATTCCACAGACAAAAGATTTCAAAGATCCGTCCCGCCGGTAGCCGTGATTGGGGAACAAACATACAAGCTTTTGCAATCATAATATTAGTAAAATGAGATAAGATACATGACATGATAATATATACTTCAATATAATTCAACTTCAGTATCAGCGATCCACTCGTCTCAATATCCGACTTACAACCACAGCCCACGATGATCACCATCATCACAACAACGATCACCCTGTGATCTGCACCTTCAGTATCATATTATCTCCTCTCATTACCACAGCACGAACACTCTGCTGCCACCAGTTTGTATGCTGTGTTGGTTCGTACGTTCAAGGGTAGCGGGATCCTCATTATTATATTAACTCGATGCTAGCACATGATAAGTACCTACTGGATGCTACAATTGTCATCTGAAAGCAGTAAACTCACAACACACATAGTAACCAAATCAATTTTATTAATCATTCAAAAGAAATAGATGTATCTGATAATGAATCAATAGAAATAAATGTAACTATATGAATTCTCATATTCTTTTATACTTAAACATTAGTAGGTAAGGTACTTAGTACCTTCAACCATAGTAGAAACAAATGTTTAACTGACCAGATCTAAAAAAATATGGAAATGATTACTACAGAATATGTGAAGGAACTTCAAAGGTCCGTGAGGATGGTAAACTGCTAAGAATTTTAGTATCACGAGCCTACCAAATGAGACGGTAAATTTGACAGATCTACTTGATTTTTGGTTTAATAAAGATATTAATGCTCATTAAGATAACAATAAATTAGATTCACATAATTTGAAATCATATTTTGTCAATACGTACACTAGGACGGTAGTATTAAAATCCTCAAAAACTAATTTTAAATCATACCGCCAATAACAACAAAAACGCGGCAAAACTAACTTGGTATGCTACAGCAGTGGTTACTTGTGGCTTTATTTGTTAGAACAAGTTTAAAACATGAATTAAAATGTTTGCATGAAGATGTATAGAACATTTTAATAAATTGAGAGGTGTGATTGAGCAATAATCGTTTTACTTTATTTTGCTTAATTAGGAAAACATCAGTTACAACTTGACAGTGTAATAAACACGATCTACTTAAATGCACTATGGACTGTTTACATGTTTTTGCATTAGAAACATCATTTCATCACTATGTTAATGAAAACAACTAGAATAGATATCAGTGAATGCTTCTTGCAGTGCTGTCTAAGCAACTACTTTTGACTTGCATCTAAATCATTAAGAGAGATCTAGAACACTACGCAGTACGCACAAATAGCAAAATAGCTTCTAGTGATTTTGGCTGTAAAATTTTCCATCTGTCTAAACCAAAACTGAGTTGCCCGGAAGAAACCGCAGTAAGACGATAAGGCCACCATTTGGTTTATAATTTGTTATCTTTGTGTTATTATTATTATTTCGTGTGTGATTGTTCCGTTCGTAATATTGTGTACAAATAAAGAATTAATCTATGTATCTATCAAACTAGGTACTTAGATAAAGAATCTTCGACGTTCCCGGAAAAATGTAAAGAATGATGATTTCTACTCAGTCTTATGGCTTTATTGTCTAATTATGTAAAAGACTCAGAAAAGTATGTTCCTGATAAACTTTCTCTAGCACTCATCCACAATTTAGTTTGAATTTAAATTAAATTTGAGATTTAAGTTTGCCACTAAACTCAAATTTAAAAAGTCAAGCATAGTGAATTCTTTTAAATTAAGCTACATGTAACAAAAATAATAGACGAAATGTCCACTTGAACAAAGCTACAAAAAATAAAATAAGTAATAGGAAATAGTAAATTTTGGATATCTTTGCATACCTACATTGCTTCCATCCCGAACTAAGTAACTCAAGCACTTGTGTTATGGCATTTGGGAACAACGACGGGGATTACCACATACAATCGGGCAGAATGTTGAAAAGTTAAACATACACCCGACAGGGAATCGAACCCGGTAGGTACCTCAGAGACAGCGGCACCCCGAAAACCTATGCGTACGTACACCGTATCTACAACACTGCTATGGAGGTTGTTAAGCTTATACCAGAAACTAATATTGTTTCCATAGTTAAAAGGTCTATAACAATCTAAGTGACACAGATCACAGTTTATAAAAGTATTACCCAATCGCAATCTTGGAATACTAAAATGCGACTTTAATAGTGTGCTCTTATTCAAAAGTGAATCGTCATCATGTCTAATCTTATCAAGATCAGAAATACATCCAGTCCTGCGTAAAGGTCACCTGGGCATAGACCAAGGCATAGAAAAACAAACCTAGCTCATGGATATTGACCACTCATGAGAATCAAGATATTGTATGGATTTCGTATAAATGGAAACTAAGGTAATTATAAAAATCTTAACTAGGTAAGACAATAACCCCTACTCAAATTGTGGAGCATGTGGATACTTATTATGCAAGGAAAAAGAAATGATGCAAACATAATTTAGTATATAAATATCCTTATAAGTAAGTAGGTACTATGTTGCGATAATTAGAGCGCATATTGACAATAATACTTTAAAGGTATCTACTGCTACAGCTGTGGTACCTACTAGATACTCAATGTCAAGCACGTAGGCAACTGTAGATTTAACAGGCTTTTCATTCTTCCCTAAGGGTATTTTGATAACATCTAAATGATTCTATGAAAAGATAAGTTTTTATAGTTTTGTTTTGTTTTAGTTAGTTTTAGACCTTTACAAACTTTATTTCAGGGGGTGTTACAATCAATTTAGTCGGTTATGCGAGATGAAAATTAAATCTTAAATAGCTTTATTCGATATGCAAATAAATAAACATGAAACATTTTAATCAAAACAACTTCAATACTTTCCCATAAACAAAATGCTCTGCATCATCTCAAATCCTCTTTGACCAGATTCAGCTACGAAGAAGGGTATTCCTCCTTCGCTCAAGACTCCCCTGGGTCGGCCACGTCACCCTGGAGGCCTACCAAGCGGCGCACCAGGTGGCGCGGGCCGTATTCGTCCTCAGATGCTATTTACCTTGGAATGTATACATTATTCATCGGCAAAAGATCGTTCCGTGTCATTCTATAATAAAATCATTAGGTTATCAACACAATATGCCCTTCAGGAAAATTCATGATTTATACTGTTTACTAGCTACAGTAGCTACCTACATCCTTTATTATTTACAAAAACCATTTCTTTTATTAAGAGCTACTAGAGACTTTTATTAAGAGCTGTAAAATGAGTATTGTAAAAACAAGAATAAAACGTTTGAAATTATCTTTGTTCTGTTGTAGTTTCATTTAAATCTAATAATCTTAAAAGTGGCCATACGGGTAGTAAACCAGTATGAAATATAAGTAGGTACTCATTTAACCAGCCTGTGAGAAACGTACTCACTTAACATTTCAACATATTCAGACGAATGTATGCCACCAACATACATCGTTCGTACTCTAAAATCCGGCGAGTGTATGCCACAAACATATACCGCCCCCTTAATTCCGACGAGTGCATGCCACAAACATACATCGTCCCCTAATATCCGACGAGTGTATGCAACATACATACATCGCCCTCTAATATCAAATTCAATTTAATGCATTTCAACAAACTAATTCAATGTATCTCTTGTAACCAGTGAGCATGCATAGCTTGCTCACTCAACCCAGTGAACACCTTATATTTGTTCGCTCATCATTAAAAATTAAAAATATTCACATTAGAGATATCCAAATTCACATAGACTTTCATATTTAAATATTTAAAGATACCATATTAAAATATTCGTATTTAAACTCATATTCATAGTTCAAGCAATTTATATTGCTATTCACGGTGTTCATATTAATTTAATCCACAAAATTTGTACCTATTAATTAATATATCAATAAATAGAAAGCCAGAATTCAATTGTAAGCAAGTAATACGTACCTATTAAACCAATCTTACCAGGTAACGTAGGTAACCAGTAAGCATACATGACTCACTCAACCCAGAGAACAACACGTTCGCTCAATACATTAAAAAACAAAGGAAAATTTGTAATAATTAATTTTAATAATATTAAGATAAATGAAATGTAAGCAACCAATCATAAATTATTCTTACTCTTTACTACTTCTTATTAGCTTCATAACTTATAGTTTTCTTTTATTCACTGTTAGTATTAGATACCACGTTAAAACATGGATTGTATGCAAAATTTATTTGTAGCCATAAGTGATTTTACTCTGTGCAACAGTAAAGGCTATCAAAACTTAGCACTAATTACTTAAAACATTACATGTAGGTACACAGCCAAAACTGCCAGTCCTAGCTCCATGTGTAAGATTATAAACAACATTAACAGCAAGTACTCTAATAATATAATAATGCCAATCATCTCCATACCCGCGTTTAAAATTATGTAAGTATAATCGGAGGGTAGCCCCGACCGTACACGAACACAATTAATCAATTCAAATAAAAGTGTGATCTAGTTTATGTCCGTTCCGTCGGAGAGTAGCCCCGACCATGTACGGAACACAATCCGCCACACAAATATTCCAATTTGAACGCTTTAGATTTAACTAACACGATCGGAGAGTAGCCCCGAACACGAATTAGTAAAATCTTAGTACTAAGCTACGCATATAGACTTTTTAAATTATGTTAGTATAGTCGGAGGGTAGCCCCGACCGTATACGAACACAATCAATTAAAACACAAATGCGATTTAGTTTATGTCCGTTCCGTCGGAGAGTAGCCCCGACCATGTACGAAACACAATCCACCGCAAAGGTATTTAAAATGTCATTTAGATAAAAAAATACGCATTAACATGGAATCTGGAATATTTATCCTTTCTCTGCGTGAAGAGAATAAAATAACTCGTTTGGCATTACTATAGCACAGAATAAGCAAATTATTCTTATTATCAGGTTTAGAAATAAACTTACGTGGGTACTATCCCACTTCTGAAATATGAAGAAAACGCAGACTCCAGATAACACTCATATAATTATTGATCCAACTTACAGGTACAGGCATAGTACAGGTATAACAATATAGATACAGTCGACGTCTTAGTGAACTTATCCCCTCGAGGCTAGTTTGAAGAATGACCTCTCTTTGCTCGTTAATCGGGCTCAAGCCTAGCTACCCCCACCGATTTTACCACAGATTAGCCTATTAAATTTAACAAAATGGCGGCAAGAGACGGCATTACCAGTGTTGCTATTAAAAAATAAGAAAAACCTTCTAAAATCATGACAGTATTGATTAGAGATTCGCACTATAAAATAAATGTTTATTCATTGATCGTTTTTTGTAAATATTTAATTTACTACATGGCGAATTTGAAAAGATCTAGGTAGTCTAGAAATAAAACATTATGGGTCGAATTAATTTGAAATAATGCCCTAAACTAAAAAGAACTAAAAAACAATAAAAACAATAGTCCTTTAACTAGACGTTACGTTTTAGTTACACCACTATGGACGTGCGGTCTCACAGACCGTTATCTTTAAAAGCCAAATTCTATCTAGTTAAGTCAGTATTGTGCCGGTTTTTCTTTTTATTCCTTCTAGGACTTACTAAATGTAAATAAAAGATGTAATTTTAATGAATATGTATTTATTTTAAACATAAATATAACCATATAACAATCATAGGCACTTTTCAGACTTTTTACTCGAGATGTTTTTAAAGAAACATTATTTAATGAAAATTACTTTTTAGTCTGTTCCACTATTTTTCCAATAAAATATAAAGCATAAAAAATATAAAAAACTTTACATTAAGTTCTTAGGACTAAACATTAAAATTTTGACAAAGGCCCAACTTGTGCATATTTATAGGCAGTCTTTGCATAATGGCTTAAAACATTGTAGGTATATTGGCTATTTACAGCCTACACGAGTATGGAATCGATGAATTCGATGTTTGTTTGCATGCAGATGTACTATAGGTCGATCATTTATTGCTATTTTTAACCGACTTCTAAATCAAAAAGGAGGAGGTTCTCTATTCGTCTGTATGTATGTTTTTTTTTTTTTTTTTTTTTTTGTGTATGTCCACCGATTACTCGAAGACGGCTGAACCGATTGAAATGGTTCAAACGTTATTACATCAGGTTGGTTTCCAAGTTGGTCCCATTTTTTGAAATTTTGAAATCGGTTCAGTAGTTTTCAGGAAATCTTGAAAATACTGTCGTTTTCGTTACCACTTTATGTGAATTTAATACGTATCTCCATAACGCATACGCATAACTCCTTTGTTTATAAACCGATTTAGATAATTCTTGTTTTGTGAAAAAGGGGATACCTCAAGGTATTTTAACCGACTTCGAAAAAGGAGGTTTTGAGTTTGATCACATACCTATTTACCAGAAAACACGCAAATTGCCTGCACGATGCACTAAAAAGAGTGAAATAAAAATTATTTTTATAAAAAAATAAAACCGCCTTCTAAAAAACCACATCAAAAAATTAAACCGCCTTCAAAACAAAACTGCAAACAAAAACTCATTTCCCAAAAACACGTAAAAGTGAAAAATAAATTGAATCATTCAATTCAAAGTACGAAAGTGCGGGACTTTTTCTAATTAATCTTGAACTTACTGATCTGATTGAAGTCGGTGTCAAGCCAAATAGATATTAATATTAATATGTATTTGATAGGTTACAATTTACACCACTCTGCGCATGAGATATTGTTTATTATTGTTTCACTATTTTGAAATGAAATGAAATTGAATTTTAAGTATTCGTTCTTGTTATTTTCGGCTTGACACCGACTTCAATCAGATCAGTAAGTTCAAGATTAATTAGAAAAAGTCCCGCACTTTCGTACTTTGAATTGAATGATTCAATTTATTTTTCACTTTTACGTGTTTTTGGGAAATGAGTTTTTGTTTGCAGTTTTGTTTTGAAGGCGGTTTAATTTTTTTTGAAAAATTTTGTTTATTTTTCCTTTTTTAGTGTAAGAAATCTACTATAAGAAACCGCATAATGAGCAAGGGTAGCTCAATGTGCAACGACTATAGCCCATATCTAAATTAGAACTCAGACAAGCACCACCCTCCAACTCTTAATTGTTATGCAGTTTCCTTCCACCATCAGCTAACCTAAATTACTTGAAAGAATACAACCTAAAGTTCTATTTGCGCTTGTAGTACTTAAAAACATACTTTAACTCCTAAGCGTTAAAGAGTTTTACCTTCCGTCATCAGCTTAACTAAATAACCTGAAAGGTAACAACTACAAATATTTACGTATCAACGATATTTAAAGAATTATCCTCCAACTCCTAACTATTGAGGAGTTGTACCTTCCATCACCAGCTCATCATCGTGAGATGATGACTACCAGTCGCAAATACTTGAAAATTACTTATGAACCTTAAAGGAATCGTATTGCGCCCGTAACATATTAAGTATTTAATTAATGTTTTCGATGGCCATATGTGGTTTTCATCATCAGTTACTCTTCACCAAATGGTGCTTACCGAAAGCAAATGCACGAGTTACTTAAGAAAATACCAAAATCGCTATAGGTGTCTCTATAATATTTGAAGAGTTCCCTTGATTTCTCCAGGATGCCATCATCAGATCCTGACCGTATAACAATGGGACCAATTTGTAACTATATGCTTTCAAACCAAAAAAGAATTTCTAAAATCGGTTTATAATTGACAAAGTTATGAGGTAACAAACATTTAAAAAAAAAAAAAAAAAAATTCAACCGAACTGAGAAGGAGCTTTTAACCGCCTTTTTTTGAAGTCGGTTAAAAAGTAAGAAATAATTCCTCACCAAATAAATAACGTAAGTACTTTGAAGTCGGGCGGGTTTTAACAAAAACAACAAAAAATTGTACATGTTTCACGCCCGACTTCAAAGTACTTACGTTATTTATTTGGTGAGGAATTATTTCTTACTTTTTTGATGTGATTTTTTAGAAGGCGGTTTTATTTTTTTATAAAAATAATTAATAAAAAAATCTAAAACAAACAAAATCGGCATCAGCTCAATTTATTACACAAACGCGGACGTGCGGTCTCGCAGACCGCCCTCAAAATATAAAGCGAAATTACTCACGAAACATACAGCCAGCGACGTGACATTCACTCTCAACAGTTGTTTCGCCACTAGAACCGAAGCTACTGAAGCTGATAGACACTGCAAACGGCCTGTGAGACCGCGCGTCCATAGTTAAAGGTAGACAATTTGAGCTGTTTATTTTATAAAAATATTTTTTTTCTTTTTTTCCTATCCTGATAATCCCTAATCATTCGTGACTTAATCTGGCACAGAACAATATGTCACGTGCAGAGCACGTCACAACATGCTTAAGCAAAATGCCTTCATCTATAAGGATTAGAATTAACAGGCTTGTGAAAAGTAATGGCGGCAGCTTAATTGAAGATTTAAATCAAGTTTGGATTTTAGATAAGGTTGCTTTGTAACCAAATAAGCATTTCGGTAATTTTGCTCTTTTCAATTAAACCTATTTGGGACTCAGGGGGTTTAGGAAGTGGCTCATTTTTATGTAAACAAAGCACTTGAACGCTTGTTATCGTTCTCCCGACGATGTTTATACTTACAGTGACTCTAGTTATATTTATGAGAATCTGATAAAACAAAGCATCAATTTAAAGCTATTAGACAGTTTTGCGACGTGTTTTGTTTTTATAATCGTTGTTCGAACTCGACCTTTACGTAAACAAAGAACAATAGTGCGTCCATGCGACAAAAAAAAACCTCAAATAATAATCGATAGAATAACATAATATTAAGTTCATATAAGTATATTTAGAATCTACATAAAAAAACCTATCGAGTAAGTGTATAATATACGTTTCTATTCTACATTTTTGTTCTTTTCCGGATCACATATTTGTAAGTATTTAAATATTGACAGTACCTACGTAGAATTTATTTATCTATTGAACCTCGAAAACCGCATTATGATACGTAATGCAATAGTTTGAAAAAGTACATAAGTTATTTATTCCATAAAACAATATTACATTGTATTGGATATTTGAAATAAATTAAAATAGTGAAAAATTTAGAACAATCACATGCATAAACAATAATTGAAGTAAATTAAGACAAGATTGAGAACGGGGTTAGTCGGAAATGGCATTTAAAAATGACATTAATAACATTCTATAATGCTTTACGATTCTGCGCCACCAAGCTCCTCACTTTACCTTTTATATTAGCTGGTGTTTCCAAAACTTCCCTTTCTTCCCCGATTCACTGGTTCCATCGGCAGATTCCTTATAAATATTCTAATAAGCAAGCGCCGGAGCACAAAATTCCGGAAACAATTATCTGATAGTGCTCGCTTGTTCAAGCGACTGGACTGGTTATCGGCCAAATTTATTGTTTTCGACCCCCGGGATTTTGCGTATTGTGGGCAAAATTGTTCTTTAACATCTACATGCAATTCTTTCCCACCTTTTTATAAAGAAGAAAGTTGCACACTTTTATTGGAGACAGGTTTAGGAGCAGAATATTTTGAAACACATTCAAAATAAAATTGCAACACAGCCAAATCTGTAGGTAAGTAGGTAGGGCAGGCGTACCGGTTTTGGCCACTGTACCGGTTTTGGTCACTTTTCACTTTAAAGTTATATAAATAGGAATTAAATAATTATTGCTTATATTTATTAATGGCGAATAAAAGATTGGACTTTTAGTTAATAATTACAGCACTTAGCTTTTTTATGTAGTACGATATTTTAGAAATAAACACGTGTTATGTTTCAAAGTTAACGTTTTGTAAAATTCTTAATCAAAATGTTAAGGGTAAAGGTTTTGTAAAATCATTTTTTTTCTAGAATAAAATTATTTTATGGTTATTTAATATGTTATATCATGTTGGAATATGTTTCTTCTAGATGGATTAAGTGTTGTTTTTTCACTGTTCTTACAAAAAATTGGGAAACAATAAGTGACCAAAAGTGGGGCTAGAAATTTTAGCATTGTGCCACCTTTGGCCACTTTGGCATTAGTAGAAAGTTTCCAACCTATCATAAAGTTCATTTATTTTAAAAGACTCACAACTCACTTTTGTTAGCTAACGTACTAGAAAATTTGCGGATTGAGGCTAGTGTAGGCTAGTGCCTACACTAGCCTCAATCCGCTAATTTTCTTTTAATCAAGTGATAAAGGTATACTTATAAAATCGTAGTAAGGAGCTAGCTGTGATTGAAATACTATTTCATGTAGTGTTTTAGTCCAGAACTCTAATAAGACATCAATTAAGCATAAACTCAACTTATAAATATAGTAATTTCATGAAAGTGGCCAAAACCAATGCAAACGGTGTATTTGGCCCCCTCCACAGAATTTGTTCTAAATAAAAAAAACTATTGATTTTTCTTTACTTTGTAGATTGTACCCTTAAAGGTCGATAAATTATCTATAACTCTACATTATAAATTTTCTCTAAAATACTTAAGACCATTAAGCACTAAGCGGTTAAAAGTGAAAAAATCCTTAAAGTGGCCAAAACCGGTACGCCTGCCCTACTTGAAAATTTTGTGATAGCAATTATTTATTCGTTTTGTGGGCCTAACTAACAAACTAAAGTAACAGTTTATATTTTCCAAACGGATTTTAATTAACGCATCAATGCATATACAAATATGTAAGTATGCATTGATTTGTAACTTTCTGCTTGCGTATTGCTCGCGTGAGGTAGACGGTGTTTTCTCGTAGAAATGAAATATTTTGACGGGGTAAAAAGTAGCCTATATGCTATTCTAGACCATTATCTATTTCTGTGCAACATTTCATCCATATCTGTTCAACCGTTTCGCCGTAATTGATTAACAAACATCTAAACATCCAAACGTTCGCATTTATGTTAAAGTATTAACTCTGGTCAATTATACAATCGTTGCTTCGTCCTTTGAGATTAGAAGGTAATTTGTAGTAACGCACATCATGTCGCCTTTCATCCACATAGTTAAGAGAATAAAAATTTATTTTTCCGGTTGCGGGTATGCATCTACTCACTCCTGCACAGCGCGGGGAGGCCGCGGCTCGCGCCATTCGCGTTTTTGTGCTTCGCCGATCACCACGTTACTTTTTCCCTCCGATACAGTTTCGTCAATTTAGGTTCGATGCCGAAACGGCGTAGTCATAGTAGTGATGATGACAGTGATTATTGCCAAAGGAAGAGGAAGAAAATAGAAAAAATTATGGAAAAGATCAAAAGGCACGAAAAGCGTTTGCGCCGCCATATTAGTTCGGAAAGCGACAGCTGGGCGCCCGCCTCGCCGGCGCCGCCGCCGGCGCAGGCGCCTAGCGCGATAGCATCAGTATCGCCGCTGTTACAACAAAGTCAAGGTAAGCCGGTGAATTTTTACAATAATGGTAAATCATGATATTCAGAAAAATAAAATATTGTGTATAGTTGAAAGGACTATTACCGTATTTTTCTTAATTCCAAAGTGTTGTGTTCATCTGAAAGGGATGATTCCTTCACGCTTATTGGAATAGGTACTTAATTATCTGAATCAAATTAGTGTTGTATTCTTCTGAAAGGGATGAAGCCTTCACGTTTATTAAAAAGTGTTGTGTTCATCTGAAAGGGATGAGACCTTCACGTAGTTATAAGGGAATAGCCCTAATTCAAGTCTTGTGTTGTGTACATCTAAAAGGGATGTTACCTACACAATAATTATTTATGATTAAATTAATCCTTAATCATGTTTAAGCGATGTTTTAAATCAATAGGAATGTTTTCTTAAGTTCTGTTACTAAATCGCGTGTGGTATTATGAATTTCATATCACGACTTAGACATAACAAACCAATTCAATATTTGGGTTTTGGGTTACCAGGTGAAAATGAAAACCGTTCTGAAGATGTCATACACCCCATTATTGTAGACGACACTGAGCCAGGCCCGTCTACTTCAAAGGCAGTTCAGCCTACCGAAGGGGAATCCGTTCAACCTGAACTAGACGAAGAAATTTTAAATCTCTTGGGGCAAACTCCTTCCAAAGAAAGGAAATTGGGTCCGGAAATTCAAACTGATCTAGCCCTACGACTCGAGCATACAGCTACAACGGGGTTAACAAAAGAATTGAAAAAAGAACTTTTGGAAAAATATCTTGTCCCCAAAAATAACACAAAAATTGATGCTCCAAAATTAAAGCCCGAGATAAAGGCCGCGTTATCTGAAATTTTGATTAAAAAAGATAAAGCTTTAGAAAATAAGCAGAGACAGCTCGCAGCAGCTATCTCCTGTATTGGCGATGTTCTGTCGAAGATGTTTACCGCAGAACACAGAGATCAAACTGTCATAAAACTATTGATCGAAGCTAGCCGTTTAATGTGTGACGCACATTACACCGAGTCAATGACCAGGAGGAGCTTTATATGTTCAACTATAAAAAAGGAAATCAAAGACCATTTGTATAACACCGAGATTGATAGTTTTCTCTTCGGTGAAAAACTGACGGATACCCTTAAAGCTGCAAAAGCTATAACTAAATCAGGAGCTGAAATTAAGGTTACTGCAAAGAAGACATCTGTACAACAAAAACCAAGACAGCCGTTAACACAGTCTTTAAACCAAAAGCCTCCACTTCCGCTAGCCAGGCAGACGGGAGTAGCACGCAGGACGGAGCCGGCACGGCCGCCGCAGCCGCAACCGCCGAGACAGCCGCCGCGCTCGCAGCCGCGCCGCGGCCATCGTCGTTAGACCCGGTATGTGTAGCTGGTCGTCTGACCCATTTTTATGACAATTGGCGTATTTTGACAAACGACCCGGTCGTATTGTCGTGGATAAAAGGTTATAAAATACCTTTTTCCAAAAATGTTTCGCAATTGGAAGAACCAAAGCTACCTTCGTTGTCTTTATCCGAAGCTTTAGAGTACCGGGTGGCCATATTGTTTCGGGATCTATATCCCCTTGTACGCCTGTTGAAGGTCAATTTTTATCTCGGTATTTTGTAATCAAAAACCTAATGGAAAAAATAGGTTCATATTAAATTAAAAATCATTAAATAAACATATTACAACCGAGCATTTTAAAATCGAGGATTTACGAACAACCCTAAAACTTTTAACAAAAAATAGTTTCATGGCCACCCTAGATTTAAAGGACGCTTAGTTTTTAGTGTCAATTTATCAAGGTCATAAAAAATTTGTGCGCTTTAGATTTGAAGGTAATCTTTACGAATTTAACGTTCTTCCATTTGGCCTCAACACAGCCCCGTTTGTATTTACTAAGTTGTTAAAACCAGTGATGTGTTTACTTCGTTCTTTAGGACATTTGTCAACTATTTACTTAGATGATCTTTGCGCCATTGCCAAGGATTATGAAAAATGCCTGATCAATGTCTGGGAAACAAAAACAATTCTTGAATCATTTATTAGGTTTCATAATAAATGTTGACAAAAGTTGTATGGATCCCGATACAAGGTGTAAATATCTGGGTTTTGTAATAGATTCGAAAAAATTTCATATCAGCTTAACAGAAGAAAAAAGGAAGTTTATAAAAACTGAGCTTTTATTATTTCAAATAAAAGACCGTTGTAAGATTCGTCAGTTCGCACGTCTAGTCGGACTCCTCACTTCATCTTGCCCTGCAATTCAATATGGTTGGTTGTATACCAAACAAATGGAAAGATATAAATATCTTGCCTTATTTGCCACTGGTAATAATTACGATAGCTACATTTCTCTTCCGGAATGTTTGCAAAAGGATTTCTCTTGCTGATTAAAATCTATTGATAAATCAGTAAATCCAATTAGACAAGATGATTATTGTATAGAAATTTTTTCGGATGCGAGCAAAAAAGGGTGGGGGGCAGCATGCGGCGAGGAGACCGCTAGTGACCAATGGAGTTTGGAAGAGTCAGTTAAACACATTAACTATTTAGAGCATTTGGCTGCCTTTTTAGCATTACAGACGTTCGCCAAGAATCTCAGCAACTGTCAAATTTTATTGCGCATTGACAACACAACTGCTATTTCATATGTCAATCGGATGGGTGGTGTACGTTTTCCACACCTTACAGACATGACTAGGAAGCTCTGGCAGTGGTGTGAAAAACGAGGAATATACTAAGTTGCTTCTTATATAAGTTCGAAAGACAATGAAATAGTCGATGCAGAGTCACGCAAATCCCACCCAGATACTGAATGGGAATTGAAGAATAGTGCTTTCAGTAAAATTGTACAGTCGTTGGGAAAACCAGAAATTGATTTATTTACATCTAGAACAAATAATAAATGCCGTAAATATGTTTCATGGAATAGAAACCCCCGAAGAAGACCCCGGAGCCTGCACTGTAAATGCTTTTACATTAAATTGGGGAAATCTTTCATTTTATGCGTTTCCACCATTCGCTGTAGTACTAAAGGTTTTACGGAAGATCATAACTGATCATGCTGAGGGTATAGTGGTTGTCCCCTACTGGCCCACGCAGCCCTGGTACCCTTTATTCCAGAATCTTCTTTGTTCAGAAGTTGTACAATTTTATCCTTGTGATAACGTATTATTGTCTGTCTCCAACAGCCTACCCAAGGTCACGTTGATTGCAGGGAGGTTATCCGGACGGCACTACTAAAAAGGAGCGTACCACCGTCATCCTTAGACATCATGCTAGCGTCTTTATCTAAAAGTTCATTAAAACAATATGATGTTGCAATTCGCCGTTGGGTAAGCTTTTGCAATGATCGTAATTTGGACACGTACGAAGCATCAATTCCTCAAGTAATTTATTATCTCACGGATTTGTTTCATTCTGGTTTACAATACGGTTCCTTAAACAGTCATCGCTCTGCTCTGTCTTTGATCTTAGGATCGAGAGTGGGGTCTGATGATCGTATCACTAGACTATTCAAAGGATTCTATAGACTTCGGCCTTCAACTCCTAAATATGACATTACCTAGGACCCTGGACTAGTCCTGACGTTCTTATCAAACTGGTACCCAAATTCTGCCCTTAGTCTAGAACAGTTAACTAAAAAAGCGGTGACACTCATTCTACTTGTAACAGCACATAGAGTGCAAACTATAAGTAAAATTAAAATAAATAATATAATAATTAGTGATGGTCAGCCCATCTTTATTAAAATTGATGATACTTTAAAAACGTCTCGTCCAGGTTCATTACAACCAAATTTAAGCCTTCCGTTTTACACAGACCTCACGGACATTTGTCCAGCTGAAACGTTGATCTCATACATTGAGAGGACGAAGTCTATAAGGATCAACAGCGATGAGCTTTTTATAAGTTTCAAAAAACCCAACAAAGCCGTTAGTACAAACACTATAAGCAGATGGGTAAAGGAAATTTTACTTGCCAGTGGAATTGATACTTCGATCTTCACTGCACACTCCACTAGGCATGCGAGTAGCTCAGCTGCCCTAAGGGCTTAAAAATAGACACTATACGTAGAACTGCCGGGTGGAGTGGCAGATCCACTGTCTTTGCAAGACATTAAATAAATAAATAAATAAATAATCATTTATTCACAACCCGACAGTAACAATAGGTACATAATTAGTACAAAACACAAATTAAATCTAGGGTTTTACATAAGTCGAGACAAGAATAGTAGACCCCTGACCCTGAAACTAGTTGTGCTGTATTTTCAGGGTCAGTGATTCCTCGATAATTTTATATAATTTTACAGTAAAACACAGGTGTGTAATATGGACATGCACTAACAAAATCTGCACGGGAAGTTGAAATGAGGGATGAAAATTGTTTACATACATTAATGAGTGTTGTGAGAGAGTAAGGATGCTTGTTGTGTGTGTGTTTGTGTGTGTGTGAGTGTGTGTGTGTGTGGGTGTGTGTATAAATGCATGTGTGAGCGTGTGCACATGAGTATATGTGTACGAGCGCGCAATCCTATAAATTGATAAAAGAACATTATAATAGAAATATTCAACCTGATTCACCAGATCAATTTGCTAGGTCTATTCTTAATAATATCCAGTAATATTATGCTGATTGTTTATAATTTTGTCACAATCAGTTTTTTCACAATATGTTTGTTTAATGGTGATTCTGGATGATATTTTATCATCCAAGATTTTATATCAAAATCAAAAGTTCTTTGTGATTTCTTTGCTTAATGTTGATTACATGTTATAGGGAAAAAGTTTGTTTTAATATTTCACAAGCTTTCAAAATCTACAAATTACCTTCTAATCTCAAAGGACGAAGCAATGATTGTATAATTAATGATTAAACGAACTTACCTGAAGTGACGTTCTATCATAATTACACGAGTTGCTTCGTCCGAAGAGATTAGGTCCCTCCCTCCCAGTATAAGTACTATCCCTATGAAGTGAAATATTTAAGCTATTGTAGGCTCAGCAGGTCTTTCAACTTAATGACGCGAGCCACGGCCACCCCGCGCTGTGCAGGAGTTCGTATGTATGCATACCCGCAACCGGAAAAATATTTTTTTATTCTCTTAACTATGTGGATGAAAGGCGACATGATGTGCGTTACTACAAATTACCTTCTAATCTCTTCGGACGAAGCAACTCGTATAATAACGTCACTTCAGGTAAGTTCGTTTAATCATTAATAATAGGTTATTATTATACATTTTTTATCGGTAAAATATCAAACTCTCTTAACCCTTAACCACCTAGCATAGGTCTGACAGACCCCGACGAATTTATAATCGTGAATATTGTTGAGCCCGAGCTTCGTATAAACTTGTTCGTCCATGTACCTTTTCCTCGCGCCCCCCAGTGCCGCACAACCGCTTCTTGCAGTTGGATGTTTGCGCGTTTGTATCTGGTAAGTAAAAAACTGTCGCCGAGTGAAAAATTTTCGGAAAATCTGTGAGTTTAAGTCCTGGTATTTCGTTTAACTTTAACTTTTTTGGAGATGTTTTATATTTTTTTTTTGGTTTTTTGATTACTAAGTAATAAAAAAAAGTACAAAGAAGTACCTACTTATGTGGTTATTATAATGGACCTCATTTTCCTACTATGTCAGTTTATAAGTATAGTGTTGATTACTTAATTGAGATTTTCTTTTAAATGTGGCTTTTCATGTGCTTTTCTTATTTTAACAAATAGCTTAATATGTTCCTAACAGACTTTTTTATTAAAAACTTAAACTTACCTCACACAGTTTTACAAACGAGAATCATTTAGCTACGAAGTCTCACAGACGTATGCTAGGTGGTAGTGTGACGATAACTGATGCTAGGTGGTTAAGGGTTAAAATGAAATCTGGCAATACGTTGTTATGGCCTCTCATACTTAGATAACGACTCCGGAATAATCTATATAAAGAGGAAAGATTAGGTTTTTTGGCTGTTTGTTTGTAATGGATAAACTCAATACTACAAGACCAATTTTAAAAATTCTTAAGACAGCCTCATTCCTTCGGAGTGACATAGGCTATATTTTATCCCAATATTTCAATACCCACAGGTACCACGCGGCGAGCCACAATCTACCATAAAACACTTAGTAAGTACTTAGGCTAATTTGCAACAATTGTCGGGATCCTCAGCCGATTGTTGTATTAACATAATGACTGCAGTTCCGTTTCATATTCAGTTCTATTTGCATAATTATCAAAGTGAACTAAGAATCTTAATTTAATAACCATATGGCCAGGCAAAGCGTTTTGGTGGAAAAAGGTTTCAACTTGTTTGGCTTACTTTTTACTTACTATTTTAAACTTGCTGCATTATTTGCAAGATCGCCATTCAAACTCTCTTCCTATGTTGTCGATTGGGATCAATCTATCCTAATCTATCACAAAACTTCAACTTAAAGTAGGTATAAGACAAGCACCGGTGTGCCACGACTGCGGCGCACCGGTCGACACCACAGAGCACACTCTTGCAGAGTGTCCGACGTGGTCGTCACAGCGGAGAGAAGTAATGGCGGTCATTGGAGGGGACCTCTCGCTTCCCAGCGTGGTAGTCGCCATGCTGGGTGGTGACAGGTCATTGCAGGCGGTGGTCTCCTTCTTTGAGGACGTGATTTCACAGAAGGAGGCCGCAGAGAGGGAACGAGAGGCGGATGCTGACGCAGACCAGCTCCGACGATGACGGCCAGGAAGAAGGAGGAGACGCTATGCGCACCTCGTTCCTCCTTAGTCCCTGTCAGGGGAGGAGTGCCATTCAGTGGTCCTCCAAGTGCCGGGCACGTTGGGGCCTCAACACCAGGACCATACGGTGCGTGATATCACGGTCCCGTAGGTCCTGCGTGTTTGGTGGTGTGTGAAGCAGTAGAGGGTTTAGTGGGTAGGGCCTTAGCGGCGAGTCCCACATACCTTCGGGATGCATAACCGCATTCCCCCACTATAAAAAAAGGTATAAGACAAGCAAATGGACTTGAATGACTTCTCTGCATTCTCATTAGTGCCTACACTATACTTATCTACTTACATAATTAAAAAAAATCTTTCAACTAACTTAATTTCATTTTCAATTTGGTTATTAAAGGAAACCTTATTTACACTGAAACACTTATCGCGAAACTAAGTTACATGTCTTGAAATGAAAACGTAAAGTCATACTTGACCAAAACAAGTTCCTAAATCCGAAATAAGTTTCATAAAACAACTGCTTAAGTAAACACTTTTAAGACACAAAAGGCAAAAGTACGAAGAGACAAAGAGAAAAATTATCCGAGATAAACACTTAAGAACTGCACTGTGCCGTTTGCCAAATTCGTAAATGCAATCTCCGTGGAGTATCAAATAATAAAGATAGGGAAATGTTTCCGAACTCATCTCGCCAGTATGAAATAATGATATTGCGTTGGCAGTGGCCGTTGTATCCTCGCAACGCCACAAGATGTCACCTTTCGTTTGAATTTCAGGATGTAGGCCAATTGTGTGAAACAAGTAGGTACCTATACTTAGCTTCCATTTTTAAGATGTCTGACTATGTTTACAGCCAATTTCTAGATACCTTTTTTTAAGAGTTCTTCTTCTTCTTTTTATGCAATGGCGGTTACTCTTAGGATTTCGCCAATATTACCTAGCCAGTTTTAGCTCAGTTGCTTGTTTCTACAGACTCATTGCTTGTATCGGTTCCTCGTGAGAGCACAATGTACAGAGGTGGTGAGATCTTAAATTTTAAGGCTGTAGACCCAGCTAATGACATTTTTCTGAGATATTGAATATTATTGCTAAAGAACCGAGTAAATATAGTGGGTCAAGCTTGCACAGATTCCTTGAGACTGCGATCTTCGCCTCTGTGCGAGCGCGATGCAACCATATTTATGCGAGAGCGACAAGGACAGATAATAACAGGTCACTATACGAGATTCTTCGTGCTCCGCGACCGTACTTCTTTTTTAATTATTTTTTTTATTAATAAATAACTTTTTACAATCACACCAATTATCTAACTCATAAATAGTTTTTACTACGAAACTGTGTGGAAACTAGATAACAGACAAATATACACTTATATAGGTATTTTTTTGTAAATATATACATACATAGAAAACACCCACCCTCTTTAGTAATAATGTAAGCCATTTATTTTACAATTGAAATAATTATTGTGTTTTGCATTTAGTCATTATCACAGAATGTCTTTGACTCAGACCCACTTCTTCGTTTTATGGATAGGCCATGACAAACCACACAGATATCGAATTCGATCCAGTTTCCGACGGCTTGTGAATAAAGAGGCTGGTGGGTGTAAATGACTGTGAATGCAAAGAGCGCACCTAGCGTTTCATCTAAACTTAGAAAAGTCAAGCTAATTAACAAATTTATGTCTACTAATATCATCTTAAGTTTTCTTGTATTTCATATCCTTGAACAGTCGTGGATTGTTAACCATTTTCGCTGGCCAGCCCCTTAAAGTAATAAAGGTACTATACCTAATGAAAAATTCGCCGCTAAATGGCCGATTCACGTACGATTTAATCAGTGGCTCTCTAAATCTACGAGGAATGCAGAAAGTTAATACAAACTTTTGGGTTAGACCGAGAGGTAGTTCAGTATAAACATTTCTATTTCAGGATTTAGAACAACAGTTTACCTTGCTCTAAAGTCTTAATTATTCATCTGTCTATTTTATCGTGAACTGGTGACCGTTTTCCGTTAATTCCTTTAATGACGGAATAGGCTTCCGCCCGCGGCTTTGCCCGCGTGGACTAAACGACGTTATCCCGCGGCTATATAATAAGTAGCCTATGTCACTCTGCAGCTCCCAAACATCCCCATACCGAAAATCATACCGATCTGTTGCTCCATTTTGACGTGAAAGACGGAAAAACAAACACACACTTTCTCACATTTATAATATTGGAATGGATGTACAGAGCAGCCTTCTGCTTATGGGTCTCAGGTTCGATCTCAGAATCAAAAGTCAAAAATAAAAAAAAATCAAAAATTTCTTTATTGTTTCCAGTAATTTAACATTATTACAGGGGTTGGGCTCCTCCTTTGAAGTTTGATTAAACCTGTATTAGGAGGAGCCCGCTCTTTCATTTATTGTTTCATCTTGAAACTTAGAAACAAATTATAATAATTAAAACCTTATGAGTTACTTATTAGAAAACATTTCCTTAAGTATATTAAAGTGTGCATGAATATGTATGTATATATGTATGTGTATACGTGTGTACGGTCGTGTAAGTGTGTACGTTAGTTTGAGTAAGTTTTATGCGTAAATGTGTGGGTGTGAATGGGTGTTTGCGCGCTTGTGCATAATGTTACTGTATGAAATGATATCAAATTCTAATCAATATATAAATATATACAGACATATATATGCTTAACTATTTAATAGAGTAAATCGTATGTAAAACAAAATAAAAATAGATATGTGGGCAGTATTGCTGAGAGCATAATCTTGGTAGGTAGACGGAATTTATTTAGCGAGACAATAATTGCTCTGTTTGGTCATAATCCAGTTTACTCAGCCAGTCAGTCAAAGATCTTTTACATTGCCTTAATGTCATTGTGTATATATGCAAATGTCTATTTACTTTATTAAAAATCCTTATAGAAAGATTGTTGAATTGTTGTTGAGCAAATGCGGTTCTTACGATAGGTTGTTTTATTAGACAATATAGATTACGTTTATTGGTCATGGTTGAGGTTATTGTGGTTTTCTTATAAAGTTTTAGGACACTTTTCAATATAAAGAGCTGTCTAACAGTGAGGACATTTGCTTCCCTATATAACTTATAAGTACTATACATTCTATTCTTATTTAGCATTACTTTAAGTATGGATCTCTGTGCACGCTCGATACTTATAAATTGAGATTTACACGCACCTCCCCAGATTGTTATGCAGTATACTAGAATAGATTGGATAAGGGTCTTGTAAATATACGTTATAAGTGTTTTATCAGTAACATTTCTTAGTTGTTTAAATAACCATATTAACTTTCTAGCGCGATTTGCGACTACATTTAACTGAGGGTACCATGATAAATTTTGATCAAGAGTTATGCCTAGGTATTTAGTTGTAGTAACTCTTTCAATGTTATGACAGCTACAAATTTCATCATGACGTCCTGTAGTACTACAGAAATGGGCAGTTATGCTTAAATCATTGGAAGGTTGCTTGGAATCTCTTATTGAAAATGGTATGTAATTGGTTTTATTTGTATTAGGTGTAAGAAGATTAATGTTCAACCACTTAATAACGTCGAGCAATTCAGTTTCAGCTTTACGGAAAACCATTGGCCAACTCATATCATCAAAGAGAAGGGCAGTATCATCTGCATAAGAGATGATTTTCCCGCTATTTAATTTAAGATTTGTAAGATCGTTCATATACATTAAGAAGAGGGTCGGTCCCAAAACACTGCCCTGGGGGACACCATAATTTGTTGTTGAGATATCGTCACTATGGGTTTTGGTATCGAGTTTAACTCGTTGTGTACGATCACTAAGGTAGTTAGTTATCAAACTCAAAAACGTGCCCCTGATGCCCATTTTTTCTATTTTACGAAGAAGGAGGGGTACAGAGACGGCATCGAATGCTTTTTTTATAACGAGGAAGATGCAAAGTGTTTTCTTTTTTTTGTCCAAGTTATGAGTTATACTGTCGGTAAGTTCGTGAATAGCATCCTCTGTACTCAATCCTTCTCGAAAGCCGTACTGAGACTGAGATAAAATATTGAATTTTGATAAATATCCAATGAGGCGAGAACTAATAAGTTTTTCAAGTATCTTAGAGATGACCGGTAGTACAGAGATTGGTCTATAATTATTGATGTCTTCTCTGTTTCCGTTTTTGAAAATGGGATGAATTATAGATCGTTTTAAGAGTATTGGAAAACTTCCCTGTTGAAAGACTAAGGTACTGAGATAAGTAAGTAGGGGGATAACTTCTTTTTTTGCAAGTTTAATGAACGCTGTGGGGATTTCATCCCAACCTGCAGCTGATTCTGACTTAAGGTTAGATATTATTGCATCGATCTCGGCCTGGTCCGGTTCAATAATACCAATCGAGTGTGGACAAGTTGGTAGCGAGTCATAATATTCTTTTAGTGATAAGTTACTATGGTTTATAGATTCAGCCAATGATTTTCCTACCATATTAAAATGGTTATTAATATAGTTGACAGACTCACATGGATTGTCTTTGAGCGTGTACAATTCTTTATTAACTGATTTATTACTATTCAAATTAGAAATATTTTTTATACATGTCCACAATGTTTTATTATCTGATTTTGCTTTATCTAAAAGGTCTCTTTCATATTTAATTTTAATTTTTTTATTAAATTATTACAATAATTTCTGTACCTACGATATGTCACTTTAAGTAAATCATTTGTTGGATCTAACTTTAATTGTTTTTGTAATTTATTTCTATGTTTGATACATCTCAAGATACCCGGTGTAATCCATGGCTTCAATATTATTTTGCTATTCGGTATTTTCACTGTTTTCGTGTTAATTTTTAGGGAGTGCGAGATTATGCCAATTATTTTTTCAGTTAAACTATCCGGGTCTGTGATGGTAAAGAGTTCATTGGTTATTTTAGATTTGAGAGTTTCTAGAGCAGCGGGATAAACAGAACAAGACTGTGTATATTAAACATGTCTATTTATGTATTTATCTTGGTCCGTGTTTCATCCTGTACATTCACGAGCTATAATATGTACACAACATAGAATTTTGTCACATTGAAGCATTCCAAAAGAAAACTATCAGTGTCACAGAAGTTATTCAATATTGTAATATGATATAGCTCTATGGTCCATATTTTTGCTGGTGACTGTACGTAATAATCCATGTTCTTAAAAAAAATTAAGTATGTGCTGGAGATAATGCTGTGATTTCAAGTTTTAAATTTTAACCGACTTCAAAAAAGGAGTAGGTTATACGTTCGACTGTATGTATGTTTTTTTTTTATTTAGAGCAAAGGTAGAGTCTTACAAATAAGACTTATTAAGGAAGCGCTATTTTCTATAATTTCACGTTCGAAGCTATTTTACTATGAGTTTAGTTTTTATTAACAACTAGGTATGATCACAGAAAACAAACTAATAACTATAAATAATATACCTAGTTATTAAGAGAATGGTCTAATTGAAACTTTAAGTTCCGAAGATCTGTCTCCAAGCAGGAATAGTTTAAGTTGTTGAAAACCGGGAACTAACAAATTTAGTTGTGGCAATGAAAAGGAGAAATTGAATCTACTTCGATGAGACCTAAGTTCCAAAACCTGGGTGCCTACCATCAACTTTAAGACAGCGATTCAAAAAAAGCGCAATGCAGAATAGGTTCCTAAAATGAATTGCTTTCTTTCGTACTACGACCTTCTGAAAACTGGATCGCAAATGAATTGTTAAATGTGAATGACCGAACGATTTGTGTCCTTATTTCTTCTACCCGTCTCTTTCACTCGATTCTGTCATGCCCGGAGAGTGAGAGGAACGGGTATAACCTGAAGGTGTCATTTCAGCTTGGCCGAGTTATAAGTCAAGTAAGAGATCTGACAGCTTAGCGGCTGTGAAATGTCATTGAATGATCACTGAATCGCTGTCATTGATATTAAGCTGTCGTGGTACGAATAAGCGAAGCAGTTCAGTTTAGGTCCTAAACAAAACCGCAATAAGAGTTGATGGTAGGCACCCTTAAAGGCAACTTTAAAGTCTTCCAATTGAATAGACACTGATATGATGTTTAAATACCTTTTATTTTATTTCTTTTTACTTGCCGCGACGAAAGAGAACTCTTCTGTACCCCACCATTCTTCTGTACCCCTAAAACTATCATTGTTATTGTCATTATCGTGATCGTATTATCAATATCTATACTAATATTATAAAGAGGAAAGATTTGATTGTTTGTTTTTTTTTGTTTGCATCGAATAGGCTCCGAAACTACTGGACCGATTTCGAAAATTCTTTGACCATTAGAAAGCTACATTCTGCCCGAGTGACATAGGCTATAGGTATTTTATCCCAATATTCCCACGGGAACGGGTGCTACGCGGGTGAAGGTCCGCTAGTATTGTATAAAAACTAGAGCCTCATTCAGGCGTATAAGAAACTAAAATGCAGTGTAGGAAAAAATGTGATAGTAACAAATGCCCTAAAAAGAATAAAATAAGTAAACTTTGTACTTATCAAGTCAAATCCAACAAATTTATTACATTAAACAATTTATATGTTTTAAAAGCTTGTCGCTTTAATTTCTTAAGTCAAATATAAGTTAAAGCATTTGTGTTTAGTGCAAGCCCAGTAACAATAAAATCTCGCGACAAGCTTTTAAAACTTTGTAGTTTACTTATTTTATTCTTTTAGGGCATTTGAATAAAAGCTTGATTTTAAATAAAAGGTTTTTTTTAAATATAATTTATTTTTGTGTTTTTAGTTATTATTGGACGTGTTTCGCTTATACACTTATTTATACTAGGGGTAATAGACGGACAATGGTGCGAGGGAGAAACCAGTCCTTACGGCAGAAGCTATGTGCGAGAAAGAGTTGGAAGAAAATGACAGCAGAACCCGATTTGACTTATTTAGCGTCTTTTATCATCTTGATAAATGGCGTCCACTCGATTATATTGTGATTTTTATCGCGATCGCGTCGATTTGGCTCTTATAACTATATAAATCAATAATGTAGTCAAGGTGTAGTGTTCTGTGTTGAATTGTTATGTTACTTACGACAATAAACCAAATAAACACTATTTTCACAGGTAAATAGGATTGTACAATTACCATTTTCATAGTTCATATTTTAGTTGAATATATTCCCAAATACGCTAAGTGACACATTATTATCATACTATTTTCCGCCTACTTTCTAAATATAGGCTGATTTTTAAACATTATGTATTAGATAAAAAGATATTATATCCGTGAACTTGAGAAAATATGACGTAGAGATTGATAAAAAATTATCGATATCGATACTCATGTCGATAGTTTCCAATATAACTTTGTTTGTCTTTGTGAACACTGATAGTTTTATCAGTGCTGATTTTAACCGACACTTTTTAAATAGTAAATTATACCTACTTCAGTACCAATTTAACAATATTTTCAGGTTTCCTGTAAATACAGTGATTAAGTTAAACTGGATAAAATTAATAAATAGAATAGGCTCCCAGCCGGGAGCTTCGCCAAAACTCTGTGGTGTGCAGCAAATATTTCAAGCAAAACGGCAAAGAAACCTTGAGAAAATATTTAAATAAAATTATTTTCTTCAGAGGACAATAATTAATGGTACCTAAATGTTCAGTGGGTTTGGGAAAGGTATTTTTATTTATTTATTTTTGAAATATATACATTTTAACTTCAAATATGTCATTACTTTTTTTTCCGTAGCCCTTCAAAATACTTTACAATGAATTTTTAAGCATTCGTAAAAATGACCACCAAGTTATTGAAATTTTTAAATTTTTGCATGCACAATGCAGGTTTTATTATTGAAAATGAAGTATTTAGAAAAAATCGTCCCGTCTCAAAACCAGCTCCAATGGGACTCGAACCCACGACCTTTCGCTGTCCGGGCGACTGCTCTAACCACTGGGCTACGGAGTTGTTGATCGTTGTCGTTGTCGTCGTCGTCGTTAACGACTCCGTATCTCAGTTCGTTAGAGCAGCCGCCCGGATAGCGAAAGGTCGTGGGTTCGAGTCCCATCCCATCGGAGCTAGTTGTGAGACGGGTCGATTTTTTCTAAATACTTCATTTTAAATTTTTCACGTGCTTTTGTTTTCGTGACAGCCTCAATGCACCCGGAAGGAGCGGGCCTGACGTCATACAGCTCAATTATCTCGCTAGTCTTATACAATATTGTATTATTCAAGAAAATTTGATAATTTTCATGTTGATAAATGTCTTCCCAAAGTACGGTATTTAAATACTGTATTGTGCCTCTGTGTACGAATACTTCGATCAAAACGCAGAATAGAATCTCTATTCGTAAAAAATCGAAAAATTTGGTGCAATGCGATGAAAAGAGACTCCAAAAACTCCAGAACTAGTTTTGTTAAAAAAACAACTATAAAACAAGATTTCAATTCAATGTCTGATCTGTGCCCGTAGTGTAAGTTTTTATGTCAAAAAACGCAAACTATTCCGATTCCGTATTTATGTCAATTTGTATGATAACTGTATTAGCGCCTCTAGCGGCGAGTAGCGCGCTTATATAGTTTTCATACAAATTGACATAAATACGGAATCGAATTAGTTTGCGTTTGCTTGACATAAAAACTTACACTATGGGTACTGAACTGAACCAGTGCAGCTGTGCGAGTAGGTAAGTATGACCGGCCGGTGTGGTATACGGGCGGTCGGGAGGAATGACGTCGAACGTGGTAAAAGCCGATCGCTAGCGAACAACCAAGGCAATAGTGTTTTAAGCAAATTAATTTTTTCAATAAATTTGTAAATACTAAATAGCTTCTTACATTCACACCAATTATCTAAGCCCATGTTAATTTCATTAAGAAACTGTTTTATGGAAAACTTGATAACGGATAACTTAAATACTTTTTGTTTGTAAATACATACTTAATATACATAGAAAACACCCAGACCAAGACAAATAGACATATTCATGCACACAAATATTTGTCTTGTTCGGGAATCGAACCCGAGACCTCTGGCGCAGAAGGCAGGTACCTACCCCTACCCCTGCGCCAAATCGTTCGTCTAATACTTATCGTATTGAAGTGAAATAAAAACTATTGGTTTTGGAATAACGGCTTCTATACTGGTATAGGATAAAAATTACCTTTCTTTTATTTTTCCCATGTCCATTGAAGTATACTTCATATACATATTTTATTATAATTATCAAATCTTGTTTGTGTTTTATTTACATTATTGTTATCGACAACCTAAAATGGACTTGAGGGCCGCTCTAAAACTCACACACACTTTTACAAATTACACACACTAGCTCATGTCATTTTCTGTTTCACACATAAACTTATTATACTCTAGTTAGTATAAATAAGTTTATGGTTTCACAACCAAGCGAGCTCTGTCCGTCTATTACTAGAGTATAATAAGTTTATGGTTTCGCTTCGTTTCATTTAATGCATCATCATTGCATGGTCGTTTGCCAGGTACCTAATTTATTACAGTCTAGCTCTTCAACTGCATCAAGTAAGCAAACACACAATAGTACATTACAGCCGAGGACAGGTAAGTAAGAAATTACATTGTCGAGGATGGTTTGAAGCACGAGCCGCAGGCGAGGGCTTTAATCATTCGAGGCAAGGTAATTTGCTTACCGTACAAGGCTTGTATACGTGTATAGTGCTTTTCGCAAGAAATGCGAGAAAATAAAAAAACTGTAAAAAAACTTAATAAAATTTATTAAAATTATATGACACATGTTCGGGCAATTTTAAATGTAAATGTTATTTTTTCCCGGGCAAACTTTGTATAAATCGCCCATAATAATATTATTTTAATGATGTATCATTAAAATAGGTACGCCAACAACTTTTTTCTTTATTTTTTCTTTCGTTATTCCTGTGTATAAAAACAGAAAAGCAAAGGGACATTTGCACCATAGAGCCACATTATTATTATTATTATATAGGTAATTATTATAACATAATTAGGTTAACTTTTTTTTAAATACGGTGCGCACAGAGTATATTACTTCGTATTGTACCACAAGCGCTATATATACCCTTAGCACGAACATCAATAGAAAAAACAAAATGAGATTTATCATAGACAAAATATCCTTTACGAGTAATTTTGTATGGGAAATATGTACAGCGCCATCTACCGCCCAGAAGCGGGTATTGAAGTTGCGCATTTTCGTAGCAAGTAGTAAGTTTTAATAGGCTGTATGACCGTTCCACATGGGCTCACAAACCAATATTAAAAAAACGGCGGGAATGATTTTCAGCGGTTCATTTGATATCAATACAGCTTATATTGTGTAATAAATTATCAAAATGACTTCCAATGAAACATATATACAGACATTGTATGTACCTACTCCACCAAATTTGAGAGCAGAAGCAAAATTAATAACAGAAAACTTACTGCCAGCAAAATCAAAAGAAAGATATATGAAAACCTACGATCTGATTTGGAAAAGTGAAAAAAAGGCGCATACGTTTTCGGAATCTGTGATGTTGGCGTATTTTAATGATACATCATTAAAATAATATTATAATGGGCGATTTATACATAAGTGTGCCCGGGAAAACAATAACATTTACATTTAATAATTGCCCGAACATGTGTGATATAAATTTTAATAAATATTATTTAGTTAAACAGTTTTTTTTATTTCCTCGCATTTCTTGAAAAAAGCACTATACAAGCCTTGTACGGTAAGCAAATTACCTTGCCTCGAATGATTAAAGCCCTCGCCTGCGGCTCGTGCTTCAAACCATCCTCGACAATGTAATTTCTTACTTACCTGTCCTCGGCTGTAATGTAATATTACCACCAAATAGAGATTGTAGATTCTTACTACAGACACACACATATTCATTAAATACAAGGCATATTCACATAGGTATAAGAGTAGATACCACTGTATTACGAACAAGAATAGAAAACACAAATTAGACCCAATAAGACAAAAAGTTCCAAAGAAAAATGTGTGTGTGCCGCAGCAGTACCTACTCAATGGTCGCAGCTCAGCGTCATAATATTACTTGTCTTGCAACGCAAGCAAACGCTGATTTTCAGCTGTAAATTTTAGTAAGTATTTCAAAAATAAATACTAAAGATCAAGACACATTTAAGTTTCTATCAAAGTTGATAAACATAGTATCTAAAGAAAAAAAGGATTTTTCTTTTCCGAGGTAGCCTATGGTTGTATTAACTTGGAGCCATCTGTCGTTGACTTTAGTGAACTATTTATGTGCAAAGTGACACCTAGTAGTCAACTTCGCGTTTTTTTGCTTCTTTTTATAGTTCGTTCGTTAGTTCTTATAGCCGCTACACACGTCCAGACCAGACATAACCGCCGATTTGGTGCGGACGAACTTTGCTGTAAAGCAAATATAATCCGTGCTACACACGTTCGTACCAAATCAAAATCAAATCAAATCATAAAAGCTGCACCAAATCTGGCCTTGGCCAAGGCTTTGTATCACATCACTGGGCAAGGCCTTGTATCACATCGCTTTTTCTTATCAAATACCCACAGAAATCACCTGGATTTGACAATGCAACGGGCTTGAAAGGTCTTGGATTTGAAAAAAATTGAACGGTACCTGTCACAAAAGAATGACGAAAAATTCTTCAAAACCATTTTGAGTGGCCTGTAGTCCTGTAACTGACAGGGAAACTTCATTTTAAATGAAATGTAAAAAAAAATATATGTAAGTTATTGTGAAAAAGCCTAAGTCCAGGGACTTTAAATTAATGTTTTAATAGAAATAATAATAATTTCAAATTGATGTAAATAGTATATATAATATACTATTTAAAACTGCATCAAACATTTTTACTGCTTGGTATGTTTTTTTTAACAGACAGTTTTTTTGTCTCCTGAGCAATTAAGTGACATGGACTCATGTTCTTTCTCAAATAACCAATTCAAATCGGCTGTCGGGTTGGGACGTGTGTTCTATTACTATTTGAATTTAGAGTGTTCGCCAGATAAGCCTGCGTGGGGTCAAAATCGAATACTAATATTTGCCATACGCTTAGAACAAAATAATGTACTGTATCTAGCGCCAAAATCGCCCAAGTCGCAGAGTTATCTGACACGCACTCTATGAAGATTGCGCTCGCTGAATGCTCGCTGATTAGCCACTCAATGGTTACGCACGCTTAAATATGCTTACGGGGCAATGGTTCCTCAGCACAGCTCCGCTCCGCTCGGCTTCGCTCGCTCGGCTTTAAATTAAGTTTTACTCAAAAACTAGAAGGATTAAATAAAAACAAGTTATTGATTTATAATGCTAGTTAAATTTGCAATAAGATTGTATAACCTGTAGATGGATTTTTATTACGATTTAATTAGAAACAGCGAGTAGAAGTTGCAGAAAAGGAAATATTTTACCGATTTCTTTTTAAAACATGCAATAAATACTAACAAATAAACAATTATTACAGACCAATTTGTGTTTAAATAATAGTTTACAATGTTGTTATTAGATAAAAGTAAAAAAAAAGATAACTCTCCTCTAGAAAAATATTGTTTAATTAAAGATATAAAAATGTAAGTAAAGAATCACCCTTACGGGCTACAAAAGTATGGATCGATTTCGTATCGACTTCTTTTTTGTAAGTAGATAAATTTTAAATATTTACTTTTTATGGGTATTGAGGGCATAACAAGTATATATTAATGTATTACAACATATTTAGTACAATATATTTAATTATATTTTTATATTTTATTTTTCCATACTTAGCTAACATTGCCTAAATCACGCAATGGTTCCTTGCCTCCTGGAGGCAAGCAAGTCGGCGAACTTCAATCGAATATAATCCGCCAAATTTTTATTAAATTGGACCAATTTCTTGTTCTGCGATTAAAATAAGGTGTCTAGATTAAGATTGGTATAAGTTGGATAGGAACAGAGAGTGATTTGACACAATTAATTGAAGTATTTTAATTAGCTGTCAGCTTGCCTCCAGGAGGCAAGGAACCATTGGAGCGGGTAAAAATACTTGCCTCTGGGAGGCAAGGAACCATTGAGTGGTTATAACTTTATGGTACATTGACAATGTGTCAAGTAACCATCACAACAAAACAAGAATATAGTACTTGGAAATTTGCAAGAATTCTGAATTGATAACTATACTGATTATATATTTAATTGCATTGTCATCGGAACTAAAAGTAAATTCCAAATTTCAGCTCAATCGGACATTAGAAAGTGGGTCAAATTTAGCTCGCAAGATTTGACCCGAACGGACATACATGCATACATACATACATACACTGCAAGTTAAATAAAAGCTTGTAATAAAAACCACGAGCCCTGCAGCTTTCCGGCGGGATTCAAACCCGCGCCTCCGGGGATCCGGCCCGATGCTCTGACCAACTAATCTATACATATAAAATCCTTTGTCCTGAATCACTGACGGATAAACGCGCAGCCTAAGCCGCTGATCGTAGAGACCTGAAACTTGAAGGGTGTGTTCCTCGTATGATGTAGGCATCCGATAAGAAAGGATTTTTCGAAATTCTACCCCTAAGGGGGTGAAAAGGGGGGGTAAAGTTTGTATGGGACAAAGTGATTCCTTTGTCCAATCTTCTTAAAATTTTGCATAAACATTCTTTTACAGAATTAAACGAAGATGTGTTTCATATTTCATTGAAATTCATCGCCTAACAGGGTTAAAAGGGGATAGAAATTTATTTTGGGGGTGATTTGCATCGAAGTTGATATCAATACTTCCTTAGAATAATAACGCCTAGAAACCGAGTAGGCCTAAGAAAATGAAGCAATTCAAACTGAGCCAATTTGGCTCAGTCGGCCCCCGACTTTACACGAACGTCCCGTTTTGTTAACATCAAAGTTTTGTTTGTGTGCGTGTCGGGGCTGGTCGGCGCACGTAGGCACGTAATGCTCGCACACACATAAATCTGATTTTTTGCTTCACTTTTGACAAAGCTTTAGTATGAAGACTATCGATCTAGCGTAAGCGAAGCGAAGAGTTATTAATCTATGAATACTTCTTAGTGCTTTTGATGTTTAATTTCATTTTGTTTTGACACATGTTTGAAAACTCAATCCGTTTACATCTATGGTTTTTACGTACCTCATTGCCACCCATAAACTTATTTATACTTTAATAAGTTTATGTTGCCACTAGACCAGTGCCAGAATGTCACTAGACAATAGAGAAGGCTGTGCCACTATAAATTAGGAAGGAGAAAAAAGCTTCGCTTTGCACGAATGAGCTGTCATAGAGCCCATGCCACATTAAAAAGTACCTTAGCAAAGTATTGACTTTATTTTTTGCATTTTGGTAGTTCAAGAGTAGGAGAATGTCCGAATATTATTCATACGAAAGTAGCTACTGTTTGTCTAGGTATCGTTACCTTCTTATGCCTAAACCACTGATCTGACTTTCATGTTTTGGTATAAATAAAGTATAGGTAGCGTGCTCGGGTTATGTGACTTTCGCAGTGCCATGCCGTGAAGACCATGGTCTTCCACGGGATGGCTGTTCAAAAATATTAAAGTGCTTCGGAAGACACAATAAGCCGATGGTTCTGGCTGCATTTGGATTTGTAAGACGTAGTCGCAGCCGGCCAATCATATTCATATTTCTACTATCCCTAATATTATTATAAATGGAAAAAATTATGTTTGTTTGTTTGTTTGTCTGTCTGTTTGTAGGTATGTTCTTTTTTACGTCAAAACGGCTGAACCGATACAGATGAAATTTGGAATGGAGATATTTTGTGACTTTAGGAAAAACTTTTTATCGCGGGAATAAGGATCATTCCCATGGTAAAATAAGTTTTAGCACAGGCATAGCTGTGGAATAGAATTGGTACTTAAGGTGATATTTTAAAAGGATTATATTTAGAACTAGCTGTGCCCGCGACTTCGTCCGCGTGGAATAGTGACTTTCGGCAGCATTTTTAATTTTTAAGGCTAATAAGCTATTTTGTTTTTTTTATTTATTTATCCTACTTATCCTACTTCCTACTTCCTACTAATCCTACTAATATTATAAATGTGAAAGTTTAGATGTTTGGATGTTTAGATGTTTGGATGTTTGTATGTTTGTTACTCAATCACGCCAAAACGGTTGAACGGATTTGGCTGAAATATGGGACACAGATACTTTGTAGCCTGGAGAGGAACATAGGCTACTTTTTATCCCGGAAAAACATCACATTCCTGCGGAATAAGGTCGTGTAGTCCACGCGGGCGAAGCTGCGGGCGGAAAGCTAGTAATATTATAAATGTGAAAGTTTAGATGTTTGTATGTTTGTTACTCAATCATGCCAAAACGGCTGAACGGATTTGGCTGAAATATGGGACACAGATACTTTGTAGCCTGGAGAGGAACATAGGCTACTTTTTATCCCGGAAAAATGTCACATTCCCGCGGGATATGGTCGGGAAGTCCACGCGGGCGAAGCCGCGGGCGGAAAGCTAGTTTAATATATATAAGTACAGCGCTATGAATGCTATGATACATATTAGCACATTAAAAATTTACATAATATAGCCTTCCGACCGCGGTTTCGCCCGCATGTACTACACTACGTTATCCCGAGGTAAAGTGATATTTTTAGTCTATGTTACTTTCTAGCTCCTAAACTACCCGCACATACTAAAAAACACGTCAATTCGTTGCTCCGTTTTGATTTGAAAGACGGACATACAAACAAACATACTTTCACATTTATAATATTAGTAAAGACTGTATGTCAAAAGAAAATACTTATAACGCTGAACAACTTCTCTTAAGATGCTATATTTGTATCTCTTATAGTTTAGCTGGGTTCCACATCAGGTAAGCCAGACCTTCGATATTTTTCCGTCTTTAGAAAATGTTCATTACGTGAAACAACTTTTCTTAAGACGCCATGTTTGTATCTCATATAGTTTATCCTGGCTGCTAGGGTTCTACATCAGGCGAAACAGACCTTCAAACTTTGTACGTCAATAGAAAGTGCCCATCACGTTTAACAATATTCCTTAAGACGGTATTTTTATATCTCTCATAGTTTGGCTGGACTGCTATGGTTCCACATCAGATATTACGATCTTCAAAATAAATTATAGCCTATATGTTGGCGAGGGCCAATAGCTGTATAACAAAAAAAGTTTCATCAAAATCCGTTCAGTAGTTTTTGTGTGGAACGCGGACAACAGACAGACAGACAGACAAAAAATTCAAAAACTATATTTTTGGTATCTGTTTCGTCTAAGAAGACCCCTGGTGGTATTTTTTTCTATTTCTTTTCAATGTACAGAATTGGATCGTTTACAGTTTTATTATAAGTATCGTTTACAGTTTTATTATAAGTATATAGAATAGATAGAATAGATAGATAGATTGTATCTCTTATAGTTTAGCTGGGCTGCTAGGGTTCCACATTAGGTGTGCCAGACCTTCGATATTTTTCCGTCAATAGAAAATGTTCATTACGTGAAACAACTTTTCTTAAGACGCCATGTTTGTATCTCATATAGTTTATCCTGGCTGCTAGGGTTCCACATCAGGTGAACCAGACCTTCAAACTTTGTACGTCAATAGAAAGTGCCCATCACGTTTAACAATTTTCCTTAAGACGGTATTTTTATATCTCTCATAGTTTGGCTGGACTGCTATGGTTCCACATGAGATATTACGATCTTCAAAATAAATTATAGCCTATATGTTGGCGAGGGCCAATAGCTGTATAACAAAAAAAGTTTCATCAAAATCCGTTCAGTAGTTTTTGTGTGAAACGCGGACAACAGACAGACAGACAGACAAAAAATTCAAAAACTATATTTTTGGTATCTGTTTCGTTTAAGAAGACCCCTGATGGTATTTTTTCTATTTCTTTTCAATGTACAGAATTGGATCGTTTACAGTTTTATTATAAGTATAGAAGATGTACAGAATTGGATCGTTTACAGTTTTATTATAAGTATAGAATAGATAGAGACAGTTTAAGGCCCTGGGAAAGACATAACACTTTTTACCGCGGGAAAAAATCTTATTCCTATACGAAAACTATTTTAAATAAGCGCGGGCTAATTTGCGGCCAGAAGTTGGTACCTATTTAAGTAAATAATGTGAGACCCTGGGAAGTATTATAATAGGCTACTTTTACTTTTTACCACAGGAAAGTATCATATTCCCATGGGAAAACCAGTAGGTAGGTATTGTTTGTTTGTCCGTCTTTCACGTCAAAACGGAGTAACGGATCAATGTGATTTTTTGGTACGGGGGGTAGATTGGCAGCTGGAAAGTGACGTAGTTTATCCCGGAAAATATCACATTCCCTGAGGATAATGATGAGATCCGCAGGAGAACTAAAACAACCGACATAGCTCGAAGGATTGCATCATTGAAGTGGCAGTGGGCGGGACACATAGCGCGGAGAACCGATGGCCGTTGGGGCGGAAATGTTCTCGAATGGCGACCGCGTACCGGACGACGTTCCGTGGGCAGGCCCCCGACAAGGTGGACCGACGATCTGGTCAAGGTCGCGGGAAGCCGCTGGATGCGGGCAGCGCAGGACCGATCGTTGTGGAGATCCTTGGGGGAGGCCTATGCCCAGCAGTGGGCGTCGTTCGGCTGACATGATGAATGTCGTGTAGTACACGCGGGCGAAGCCGCGGGCGGAAAGCTAGTTGTATTATGTTATGACACATACCTATGCTGTTTACATATTTTTGCAAGTGACTGTACAAATAGTTTGAAAGATCTCATCGTCTAGACAGCAGCGGAAAGTGACTGAATTTTATAAGATGCAAAGCTTTTGGAGGAGCGATATGTTGTGCGGCAGGCTTATTACCAAAACAAGCAACCAGTTGCTAATTGTACAATTGCAACGCGACTGCTACTAGTTGCGGTTGGTTTGCAATCGGTACGGTAGGGTACTTTTCATGCAATTTTAGTTCACAGATCGCTCGCTTGTGGCGCTAATCGTAGCGATCTACGTTCCGTAATATGAATATGTGTTTTGGGAGCGATTAATTGTAAATTGCCGCGATTGCAACTGTCACTTTAAGATCGGTAATAAGCCTGCGGATAGTCCTCCCTCTTTTTTTTCTAATTTTGCGCTTCTAAGATTACGTTATCGTTTCATTTAAATTATTGTTATAGACTACGTGATTATTATTATAGACAAACTTGTGTATATACAAATAATTAATATTTAATACCAGACATTCTCTGAGATTTCTACGCTACTAGGTATTTATTAATCATGAAATTATATTGGAATTGGCGGATATTTCACAGGCTTCGAATTTTGTCAATAAAAACAATTTTCGCGTGAACTAATTAGAATAAAATCGTGATAAAATAGGTATCGTGAGACCAGGTTTCTGCAAAAGTGCTGAAACATGGAGAAAATTTAAAGAATTAACCTAAAAAAAAGTGTACCACAAAATCTTAAAGTGCAATAAACGTGACGCATTTTAATCCTTAAAAAAGTTTTATTAATATCCATAACTTAAAATCATAATAACAACCCCTTTCTTGAAAATGTTCGCGTAATTAACAGAATTGAAACAAAATTTTCAATTCCGAAATTCTTTATGCAAATGTTACTTCGAGTCTTAAAATTACTTATTCTTTCGCGCTGTCGCGGGAAGAACTTGTAACATCCGTTAATCAGTTCGAAATCATTAAATCCCTTTCAGTTTACGGTTCGAAAATTCCGAAATCTGTTTTCTTAATTGCTCCAATGGAGTTTAAATATTTGGCTCCATTCGAAGATACGGGTACCTACAGTTTTCGAGAAGTTTGAATTTGTTTTCTTTTAATTGACTGTAGGTATAAATAATTCAGTTGCTAACAATTTCTAAATTTAAAGTTAATTGGATTAAGATAGGCTTTCGACTCCTCACCTAATAGGACAGAATTTTAGATACTAATATCCTACTAATTACATTAATTAATTAATTATCCACCTCAGGTATCAGTCTCACACAAACTTGTAAGCTTAAATAGATTTAGTTAGTACTTGTGATGAGTAATAAACATTTTTTATTATTATTTTTACATGAAAAAATATGTCTTGTTTGTTAGCTACTCAATCACACGTAAACAGTTTTGCATACAAACGGTTTTGACCAATTGACCCGGACCCGGAGTAGGACATTTTTATTCCAACACTAGCTGTTGCCCGCGACTTCGTACGCACGGTAAAGTGGCTTTTGTATTTGTTTATTTTATGTGTAAGGACACAGCACATTACATCAACTCGGAAAGGGATCGACACCGTATCGCCTTCGCCTCGCCGTCAACCAGGCGTCAACCTAACGCAAGCACGTAACCAAACCGCATCAGCGTCGGTACGTCGGCTCGGCTACGGCTAGGCGACGCCGCGCTTACGGCTAGGTGACGCCGCGCTTACGGCTCGCCGCACAGTAGTTCCATATATAAAAAAAAGAAACAATGAGAAAAAAATATATAAAAAAAAATTGATATTCATTTTCATTTTCAGACCACTGTGCGTAGAGCCGTAAGCTCGGGTACGGAGAGACGTGAGCGCGTGGACGACTAGCGGTAAGCGCGGGGATAGCAAGTTGAGCGACCCGCAAAGCGGTTCGTGAGCTGGTCCCGAGGCGAGGCGATTACGTTACGATTCCGATTAGTGTGCTTTGCAGTAGGGGGTTTCATACAAAGAATACTGAACCGCTCGAGTTGATAATTATGTTTACGATCCCTTTCCGAGTTGATGTATGTGCTGTGACCTGTAATCTACATTTCCTTCCAGTGACCGCAATGTATATAGTAGGTAATCTATGTGTGTGTATATGGGTGTAGGTCTCGGAAACCGTTGCTTGTTAACCGGGCTTCACGGTCCTCATCGGTTTCAAGGGCACGAAGTAACCTCATCCTCTTAGCTGACCTAGAGCCTTGCGATAAATAAAATTACAATTTTTTCTAGTCATTTATATAATCGTAATCAAATCACAATAATCAATATCCGTTTTCCAACAATCCAAATCGAACTACAATTCAATAAATCGAAATCTAATTCAAGTATAGTTTACTTATTGTATTTTTAATTCATTAAAATCACAATAACTGAGTTTTCTCAGGGTGTCAGCCGTTAAGGATATAGCATAGGTAAAAAAAAAATCGTCGATGGCCGTTGCTTACACAAGCGAGGGGGTGCTGGGATCGGTAAGACTCCGGCCGCGTACACTCTCGTAGACTGAGAAATACGTGTAGACGCGGCATGCAGCGCGCATTCTATTTACATCTAAAATATCACCTATGTGCGCTTTTACTAAGGAAATTATATTATGTAGAATACAAGAAGAATTATTAATGAATATTTATTGTAAACGTCGGTTTGTAGGAAGAGTAGATCTTAGATATTATTCGTATGTAGTAAAAAAAGCTTTTTTTAACAAAGATAGTCACTTCAAACGATTCTTCAAAATGCAGAACACAGCAGCAGCTATTTATATTTATTTTCTATCTCTAAATCATTTCGATAATATATCCATTATCGAAATGATCTTCGCAGGCAAAACTACAACATTTGCTACAAATTACACTGAAAAAAATAAATAATGTATACTGCTCTAACCAGTAGGACATTTTCAGATTTATTCCAATCAAATTAATAAAACTTATAATTTATTATGAAAAAATATAAATAACTCATACTAGCCCATCATCTAATACTTTTTTACTCAATCAAAATAATCAATATTTAAATAAGTATACCGTTTATATAAAATCACGCTATCAATCTATAATATAAATCAATATATAAAAAAACACTTACTTAAATAAAAATATTGCTTAAGTACAAAAAAATAAAATAAAATACATATTATTCCAATACCAAAAATGATAATATCAAATAATACAATAACTTGTGTCATTGAAAATTGGAAGCAACGATCACATACACCCAGATACAAGAAAATATCTAAAAGTTAGTTTTCGACATTTACCCGTCCGAGAATCGAACCCGGGACCTCAGAGATAGTGGCACCTAGAAAACCGGTGCGTACACCAATCGGCCACGGAGATCGTCGAATTTGTTTAAACAAAATGTAGCGCAACTGAAATAATTGATACTAATATTGATATGATTGCCACGTAAGGTTATAAATCAGCCACTTTAAAAAAACCTTTTTTCATTAATCATTTTAAAATATCTTTATTTTTCATTGTCACTATTTTTCGCCATGTACGCATCATATCCCTTGTGCTCCAAAAATTGGTAAAAAACGTAAAAACTTGCCTAACGTCAGGTTCTTTTTTCTGTTTAAATATTATGCGATATGCTGAAATATTTGTACTAATTAAAAATTAATACCGAAGCGACAGCAACACAACTATATGTTAAAATTTTGTGCAAAGAGAGCTCTACTTAATTCTGTGGAACTTTATTAAAACTAGCTACGCTTTTCTCCAAAAGCGAACTTCTTGTTTTTTCAAGTCGAATCCTTGGAACGGCAATCTTATTTTTATTTCTTGTTTTGAATTGATGTATATTGCTACGTTTTACAAATGTATTGAGATACTTCTTCACATATACCATATTCTCATATATTATTATGTATTGTCCTGCAACAGTTAATATGTTGATTTCTTTTAAAGAATCTCTTGGCCGAAGTTTGTATATGGCGCGAATAGCTCTTTTCTAAAGCACAAAAATACTTTCGATGTTAGCTGCTGAACCCCAAAGTAATAGGCCGTAGGACAATACACTCTAAAAATAGCTAAAATAGATTAACCTTGCCGTTTCAATATCGGTTAAGAGCCTTATTTCTTTAACAGCAAATGCCGCAGAACTGAGTCTACCGGCCAAGGCTTCAATATGAGGGTCCCATTGAAGTCGATAATCTAATGTTATATCTAAAAATTGAGTACTGTTAATTAATTCTACTACATTGTCATCCAATTTTATGTGAATATTAACCTGTCTTACATTTGGCAGGGATTTTTTTTTCACATTTTGTTTTTTTTCGAGTTTAACCCTTAACCACCTAGCATAGGTCTGACAGACCCCGACGAATTTATAATCGTGAATATTTTTAAGCCCGAGCTTCGTATAAACTTGTTCGTCCATGTACCTTTTCCTCGCACCCCCCAGTGTCGCACAATCGCTTCTTGCAGTCGGATGTTTGCGCGTTTGCCTCTGGTAAGTAAAAAACTGTCGCCGGGTGAAAAAATTTCGGAAAATCTGTGAGTTTAAGTCCTGATATTTCATTTAACTTTTACTTTTTTGGAGATTATTTATATTTTTTTTGTTTTTTGATTACAAAGTAATAAAAAAAAGTACAAACGAGTACCTACTTATGTGGTTATTATAATGGACCTCATTTTCCTACTATGTCAGTTTAAAAGTATAGTGTTGATTACTTAATTGAGATTTTCTTTTAAATGTGGCTTTTCATGTGTTTTTCTTATTTTAACAAAAAGTTTAATATGTTCTTAACAGATTTTTTATTAAAAACTAAAACTTACCTCACACAGTTTTACAAACGAGAACCATTTAGCTCCGAAGTCTCACAGACGTATGCTAGGTGGTAGTGTGACGATAACTGATGCTAGGTGGTTAAGGGTTAATGATAGATTAATTGATGATACCACGGCAAAAAGAAATTGCCACAGTACCATCAATGGTACTGTCTAATGGTACCATGGTAAAAGAATGGATTATTGCTATGAAACCAATGCGCAACTTTCGATAAAGTACTATTTACTTCGTCAGAGCAATTATTACCTCTGTCAACTTTAAAGACTAGAGGAAGTGTCATCAGCAAATAGCACTGTCTTGCATAAATTCTTTGCTTAAAAAGGAAGGTCATTTATATAAATTAAAAACAGCAAAAGGGACCAGTATTGACCCCTGGGGTACGCCCATGTTGATAGGGGCTCCAGTAGACTCAGTTTTGTTGATAACTACTTTCTGTGTTCTTTCACATAGATATGATTGCATAAGGCTAACCGATTTATCATAGACACCATAATGTTTTAATTTCCTTAAAAGCGTTTGGTGATTAACACAATCGAAAGCTTTGGAGAGGTCACAATAAATACCAACTACATCTCGCTTGCTCTCCCAAGCATCAAATATATGTTTTTAAATATAATATGATAGGATGACATACCAAGACCAGTATGAATTAGATCCCATCTCACAGGACACCATCGATTTTGGGAATGAATTGCTAGAAGCCATATCCGAAACAACGAGAGAAAAGTGGAACAAGCTAATCGAAGGCGTAGAAGGCATGGTGTTTTATAAGGAAACTAAATAATGATCCTAAAATCGCTGATCGTCATTCCAATGTGACCACAAACCAGATCACTCACCACTTACTCCAAAATGGGAAAGCTTCCACGAAAAGTCTCCAGAAGAAATTTACACGAGACCCTGGTAAAGAGGTTAACCACTTGGACGAGGCTTTTACAGAAACAGAGCTCAAGTTTGCCCTTGATAAGCTCAAAGAAGGTAAAGCCGCTGGCTTTGACAACATCACGGTCGAGCAGCTGAAACGGTTTGGTTTCGTACTACTTATACAAAACTGTCATTTCTTGCATGGCAGTTTCCAAAGGATATGTAATCTAATCACTGACGTTTTAGCCACCTACTTTTAATAAATGACATTTGTGGCAGAGAGTGTATATAAAACTACTTCGAGATTATTTATTTTTATGAGTTTATTATCTTTGATATAATATGTTAGTCAGTTTAAAGTTAGCCCGCCATTTGTTTATACTTTGTGCAATGAAATTTAAATAATGAAATAAATATTCCTCCTTCGGAAGTACTTGTACCTATGCAATATTTCATTAGAGTATCAAAAATTTTACTCCGACTATGCAAGTCTCCTTACAGAACTCCGCAAACTTATCTGACGCGGTGGTTAAATTTGAGAGTTTAAACTGTCAATACAGCTGACAGACCTTTCATTCTTTTTATTGCTACTGGCGCCTCAACCATCGGTTTTAGATATTGTTGTGGGAATTTCGAATTTCAAAACCGCGAGAGCAAGAGCATGTCTTGCAAGAGCCTCTAATTTTGTACTAGGTATTGAATTATAATGGAAAAGAGAATTAGTAATAAAAAACAGCGAGTTGCACTCCGGGAGTGCCGGCAGAAGTGAAAACTTGAATATAAACGTTGTGCATTTTTGATATTTTTAAATTTTTAACCAGTTGATTTTTAGAAAATATACTTATAATAATGAACTAGATGCGTTGATAAAGGGCTCCGTAGACTTTTTCACAAAAAAAAGGAGTTTGGACAAAAAATAAAAGAAAATAATACGGACTGGATTTGAACCCAGGTCTTCTGTTCTGCCGCCGCGCGCCGCCTGTTTTGTCTAACCGAGGTGCCAGAGCTATCAGACCATCGGGAAAGATGGCGAAATTTGCCTTCGTATTCTAATGACATTGTAACAGTTTTTCGATCAGGCCCCCAAGTTGCCCCAAGTACGTCTTACGGTCACGTGATCCTGGGACCGTACTCTGAAACGCAAATCCGAAACTTCGGTTAGCCCCGCCCCTATCACTCGATTCCGTTATGACTCGAGAGTGAGAGGGACAGGGCTAACCGAAGTTTCGGATTAGCGTTTCAGAGTAGGCCCTCTGACGCGAGTTAAACAGCTTTTACCCATCACAATAAATAGTGCACAACGCCGCTAAAGAAGTTGTCACTTCAAGAATGTTTTGAACCTGAAATTTTCACAAAATGGTGCGGTATATGTCCCTCACTCAAAGGTAAGAAGCTGGACTTTTCACAGTCTCATAAAATTGGTGTAATGGTAATATTAGATCAACTAGGTATATGAAAAAAACTTACGTCGGTTTTATTTCAAGAATTGCTTTTTATTGCATTATGTCTCTGTAAAAAACTTTTTCAACAAGTGAATTTCTTATTTCTAGATGCAATTTTTTACACCTACCTATCTTAAGTTTCTCACATTTCCAATTTTGTGAGGAACCTAAAACGAACATAAATTTAATATACAGTAGTAGAAGTTAGAAACTTAGACTAATTATGTACCTACCTACAACACAACAAAATATAGGTACTCAAATAGTACAACTTTTATGGGCTCTTAAGTATCTTAGGCAATATTACTTATCCGTCACTTTTATTTCAAACTATTAATGTTTGCTTTAGGTAATGAGTAAAATTATTACTTGTCCTAGGTTACATAGGTCTATGGTTATGCAATAAATCGCAAAGCACTCATCTATACCCAATCCTGAAGCGCTAGTTCAATATTTCCTAGCAAAATAAGCATCATTGAAAAAAATTAGGATCCTGGTTTGAGTTTTTTTTTTCAATTTTGGCGCAATCGGAGCGATACAGTCTCCACGTCCAAACGCCGCCAATGCCAGGCGGAGACTGAAGAATTATGCTGCGAAACGGTGTACGATCAGAGATGGGCAAATGCCCGGTTAAAACCCGGCATTTTGAAAATGCCCAGGTTAAAACCCATTTATGCCCATTTCTGCCCGAAAAGTTGGGCGGAAACTGTATAATAAATCAGTAATAAAAGTTAACCAATATTATGAAATTTTACATGATTTACAAACTCATTACTTAAATAATGCTAAGTAATATTAGAGTACGTACATATTTGTTAATTTTTAACCCCTGACGCAGCGCAAAAAGGGGTGTTATAAGTTTGAGGCCTATGTCTGTCTCTCTGTACTGTACGTACATTCGTAGTGCCTAAACGGATCAGGCGATTTTATTGCGGTTTTTTTTATTGAAAGCTATATTAATCGAGATGGTTATTAGCCACGTTTGAAGAAAATCCATATGGCCATTTATGGAGATGGTCAACTGCCTGCCGAAACGGAAAAAGATATAGACATGGTGCTTTGACTTAAATAATGTACACCTTGGGCAAATTTTGGTCCAATAAAAAAAACAAAATGGCGGCCAAAAAAATGGCCGCCAGAAATTAAGTTGCTCGATTTGGCTGAAATTAGCGATTTCAATGTGGTTTTATTTTTATTTTATGTGTAATTTAAAAAGGATGATATACAAATAAAATTAAATAAATTAAAACCCCCGACACAAAAAAACCTCAAAGAAAGTCAGGAAATAAATTTTCTCTCGGTCGGGGCACAAAATGAGAGAGAGATTATAAACAACTAGCAGTTGTCCGCGGCTTCACCTGCGTGGTCAAAGAGAATTAATAATATCAATGCCTTAAAAAATACATGGCACATGTCTGGTGCAAGGATATAAAAGTAACAATTCAAAAATTTAAAAAAAATACCAAGTGGGACCCTCGCTAACGCTTGCCGTATACAAAGTGTACGTAGGTATACTGACATTATGTTTGGATTTTATATTTAGGTAAGTACAATAATTATTGAATTTTGATTTTGAATTAGTTCAAATCATGTTCAAACCACTGTGGGGAATTGCGCAACGGTTAAAGGAAGACTGATGTTGTCTTCCGGGATAGGTGTTATTAGCCCGGGGACAACAGAACTGTCCGCTGGTTTTTATGTCGTAGTTCGTATATAAGCGAACTTGGTGAATGAACTTCGTAAGCGCGATGTAGGTTCTTCACTTTGAAGCTCCGTGCCATGTTGATTATGTGCGCGTCGTCTAGATGTCGCCACAACACATAATTATGTATGAATTGATGCAAATCCGCATTTTAAGTAAGTAGTGTATCATAGTGGAAGGGGGTCTTTCCGAGGTAAAAAGAAACCTGGATCATTCTCCACCTTTCTAACACCTCAAAAAGTAGCGCAAAATCCGCAGCACCGTTTCCATAGTAAAAGACCAGTCATTACTGGCAAGACACACTGGTCAAAGACTTTCGTCTTGAGACATTGAGGTATTTCGGACGCAACTATATGCCGGAGCTTCCCAAACGCTGCCCATCCAAGCTGGATTTGACGAGAGATCTCTTTCTCAAAGTTGGACTTACCTTACTGGACCGTCTGTCCCAGGTAAACATAGTGGTCAAAAACTTCGAGTGTAATGTTCCCAACATTAACTGGAGCAGGTGCAGGATAAGCCGGTATTAACCAATCCAAATGTAACCAGAACCATCGGCTTGATTTCCAAAGTACAATATATTTTTCAACAGCCATCCTGTGATAGAATAGACCATTGCGAAAGTTACATAACCTTAGCGATCGCACACCAAGCACGCTACCCTATTGCTTTACCGAATTTCGTGAAAGTCAGATCAGTGGTTTACGCATGAGAAGGTAACAATACCTAGACAAAAAGACACATTCTCCTAACTCTTGAACTATCAAAATGCAAAAACTCAAGTCAATACTTTGCCACTAGGTACGTTTGTGTGTGTGTTTTAATGTAGAATAGATCCTATGCCAGCTCAATCGTGCAAAGAAAAAGTTCTTAATAATAATACCCATGCTACATTGAACAAAGTAAACTGAAAAAAAATATATCCTATGGGAACCGTACTGCAGACCAGTATCCTACATATCAATTTCCATACTTCTTAGCCCAGAAATGAGGAAGTTTCCATATAAATTTTAACCTTCTTATCAATAGGCAGCCTTATTGCTATATAGCAATCTCTTCCAGGCAACCTTGGGTGAAAGAAAAAATAAATCAACAGGACAGAAGGGGAAAGGGTGCATAAAAAGAATAGAATAAGTATACACTAACAAATATTGAAAGAGAGAAAGAAGATAATATTATAGAAGTTAAGGAGTAAGAGAGAGAAAATGACTTCTAACTTGATCTCTAAAGGATTTAAGAAACTGAGCCCTTCTGATACCTACTGGAAGCGCGTTCCACAAACGCACAGCATGGACAGAGAAAGAGAAAAAGTCGGAAGAATGACGTGGAATTTTAAGGGTGAGGTTAGAGGAAGAACGCAAAGTACAGGACGTAGATGAAGAGTGAAAGGAGAAGCAGTCTTTAAGATAAGGAGGGGAAGTAGGCATGAAAACGATAGAATAGAGAAGTTTAAGTGTGTGTAAGTCCCTGCGCCGGCGAATTGGGAGCCATTGGAGTTTGTTACGGAAGTGAGACACATGGTCGTATTTGCGAAGGTTAAATATAAATCTAATTGCAACGTTCTGCAGACGCTCTAACTTATCAAGTAACTCTTCCGACAGGTCAGTAAAACAGACATCAGCGTAGTCAAGGATAGACAGCAGAAGCGATTGTGACAGAGTGATTTAGGTACTGGTCGGCAAAAAGTTACGAAGCCGGTTAAGTGAGCCATATGCTGCAAATATCTTTTTCCTGGTTACCTCAACATGAGGACTTCTTAGACCAGAAGTGAGGAAGTTTCCATATAAAGGGTGTCTCAAAAGTACGTATAGGATTTGAATTTCGTGCTATTTCCGAAATATTCATGATGGCAGGTTGAAATTTGACATACGTCATCTTGACACATGTAAAATTAATCGTGAAGCGTTTCACAATAAAACAGCGCATAGAAGTTGTAGAAATATTTCACGAAAATTCACGATCAATTACAAACACTCGTCGAAAGGTCGAAAAATATCGTAATTTCAAGAAGAGGTGATGTCAAATGGCCACCGAGATCTTGCCATCTGATGCCACTGGATTTCTTTCTTTAGGGCTACCTACGACAAAGATAAAGTCTACACCAACGATCCCCAAAACATAGACAATAAAGACAAAATATTCGCTGAGTTATTGGTGAAATAAGTAGCGAAATGTGTGAAATTAGCAGCGAAATGTGTGAAAGTGTCATGAAAAACTTGCACACAGCAAAAATACCCGTGGCGGCCATTTAGCAGATATTCTTTTCATATAAAATTGTACAAGTCTCTTCAAAATAAAATAAAACTACGAAGAAATTCCAATCCATTCGCGTTTTATTGAGACAAATCATCCTATACCTACTTTTGGGACAACCGTTAAATTTTAACCCCCTTTCTACCCCATTAGGGGGAAGTATTTTAACTTTGCCTACGCAGATCATCTTTAATCCTGACCAGTATCCTACATACCAATATTTATATTTCTAATTCTAAAAATGAGAACTTGAAACCCTCCCTTTGTACCCCATTATGGGGTAGTTTTTTAACGACTACGTAGATTATTAATTTTAATTCGGTGATGTGTGTCACCTTTCGATTTTATATAGATAGATTATGTTAATCATAAATAAAATAAAATATTATACTTATAAGTGCATACTCCATTTTATTATTAAAACATTTTAATACTACCCTGTTAAAATAACAAAAATGTACAATTTTCTGGTATTTTAACAGACTAATATTATTTGTCTTTTGGTAATATTAATGTGCATTATAACCAAAATAATTAAAATACTTACACAGGTAAAAATACTTTAAAACATTGTTTACGCCCACAAAATGGGCAGTAATGGGCATTAACCCGGCGTTTTGGGTTTTAACCGAGTTAAAACCCGGGCGGGCTGAATGGGTTAAAACACAGTGCCCATCTCTATGTACGATGCATTTTGGGATACTAGTTCTTGAATATAAACATTACAAAAAAAATTTTTAGTAACTTCCCTAGATATGACTAAGAACTACTTACACAAAAAAAATTAGCTTGATTACTCAAATAGTTATTGAGATAATTGAGTTTAAGACGGGGAAAAAGGGGTCTTGAAAATCATTTTTTTTAGAACATTGTATTTATTTTATTAAAATAAAATTTAGTAACTTCCCTTCATAAAGAAAAGATCTATCACATATAATATTTTGGAAGACCTAGCAATGATACTTTGTCAGGAAATTTAATTTAAAAACATTGAAAATTCTGAGTTTGATCGCCGGAATGCCCTTAAGAGTAAGCAATATAATATAGTCCCACACTTCTGTCTGTTCCGGTGACAGCCGTGGCAGAGGAGCCACTTGCAATACGAAATTAGCTGTAAAAAAGGACTGTCGTATGAAAACTTTTTTGGTTCCAAAGATTATCACTGGAACAGAAAAGCATGTAAGAAGCCATCATGTAAGTGGCTTTGTAGTGATTACAAACTGTAAAGTATTTTATTTTTATTGATTGATAGGCAAGTGCTTGTCCGCTATCACGCCCCTAAGCGTTAATGCGATCTACGATGAATCGCGCTTGCCTAATGTTAATACTACACACAATTTGGTAAAAATCTGTCCAGTAGTTTTTGCGTGAAAAGCAAACATACAAACAGACGCCAGCAAATATAAGTTTTTCTAGTTTTTATAAATATAATGAAATTTTCCCGCAATAAAAGGTACCCTATATGTTGACCCAGGTTATAAGTTATTACTACACAAAATTTGGTAATAATCCGTCCAGTAGTTTTTGCTTGAAAAACAACCATACAAACAGACGCCCGCAAATATAAGTTTGTCAACGTTTTTTTAAATATATAGAAATTTTCCCGCAATAAAAGGTACCCTATATGTTCACCCAGGTTATAAGTTATTAGTGTTATTACCTACTACACAAAATTTGGTAAAAATCCGTCCAGTAGTATTTGCGTGAAAAGCAACCATACAAACAGACGCCCGCAAATATAAGTTTGTCAACGTTTTTTTAAATATAAAGAAATTTTCTCGCAATAAAAGGTACCCTATAGGTTGACCCAGGTTATAAGTTATTACTACACAAAATTTGGTATAAATCCGTCCAGTAGTTTTGGCGTGGAAAGCAACCATACAAACAGACGCCGGCAAATATAAGAATGTCAACGTTTTTTTAAATATAATGAAATTTTCCCGCAATAAATGGTACCCTATATGTTGACCCGGGTTATAAGTTATTACTACACAAAATTTGGTAAAAATCCGTCCAGTAGTTCTTACGTGAAAAGCGAACATACAAACAGACAAACAGATAAACAGACAAAATTTTTAATATCTATCGTTTTCGGGTCTATATCCTGTACACATCACATAGCAGTAATAATTTTTTTTTAATATTTCATGTACAGACTTTTTTCCGTTTCTGTTTTATTATAAGTATGTATAGATTTCCAAGGCAACGGGACACAGTAAATAAAACTAAGAATACCTACAATTTTATTTTAACCATACACACATTTGATGAGCTCGTGGTGCTATGTGCTATAGTTAGAGCGCTCAGCCTGCGATCGTTTGAACTTCCGCAATAAGCGCAAGCGCCACTTGACTGCCAGCTGTCAAGCGAGCTAACGAGCCGACAGTGATGCCAGATGCCCTTGTTGCATTCCCTCAAATCTGGTCCATAATCCCCCCAGAACGCCGGACCCCCAACAAGCCAAAATACTTGAAAAGGCATTTTTGTAGCTCACTTTTCCCTATATAATTCCCCCCCACAGCTCTAAAACCCCCCTAATTTGGGTAGAATCCCCAAATCTGGCATCGGTTAACAACGCAAGCGACTTAGCTCGCGTCTCTCTCTGTCTCTCTCTCTATCTCTCTCTCGCAGTATGAAAAGACATCAAACATCACATTGGTAGCTCTCTCGCCAGCTAGCTACGTGCCTGTGCTTTGGTCGGAATGGGTGTTCAAAGTTTTTTAATATCTAGCTTTTCCGTGCTTCGAAGCCGCTAGTCCCGGCTGCATTTGCAGTCATAATAACCCACTAATCCACATTATCATGGTGGGTCATGGGCCATTCTCCTAGTCCATCCATATGGAAGGCTTGTACCTAAGCAGCGGGGACATTGAAAATGCTGATGATGATACATTCAATGCAATAATCTAGAAGCAGTAAATTTCTTTCAACGTTTCTTATAAGCACTAAGACTGCGATCGTCGACACAGCAAGCCCGCAACACAGACCGGCCGCCGGGGCGGTTAGATTTCAGCGGTTTTATTTCAAATACTCATGTCGACGAATCATTTGCCCGTCCAGTCTTGACCTGTCACTGTCACTAACTACCAAAAAAGTTGCAGAGTTCATGCCGCCAACAAAGTTAAACTAGATGTGAAGTCACCGGCGACAAAAAGGCGACAACTAATGTCAGCGGGTCGGTGGGTTTGGTGTGCATACTCCGTTATACTGCGCGTTTCCATTGAGATGCAATAATCTAATTGGCCTCACACAACATTCCCGCAACTATACGAGTAACACGAGACAAACATTCCCGGAATTAATCACGCGGCACATCTAGCTGCCAGAAAGTCGACATGGGAAAAAATTTGACCTAATTTAGTTCACAGTGATTGTGACACAGTAGAGCAAATAAATCGAAATCCTTTTCTAATATTACTAGCTTTCTACGACGACACGACGTTATCCCGCGGGAATGTGCTGTTTTTCCGGGATAAAAAGTAGCCTATGTTCCTCTCCAGGCTAAAAAGTATCTGTGTGCCAAATTTCAACCAAATCCGTTCAGCCATTTTGGCGTGATTGAGTAACAAACATACAAACATCCAAACATCTAAACATCCAAACATCCAAACATCCAAACATCTAAACTTTTACATTTATTATATTAGTAGGATAAATATGTGTAAACAATTTAAGATGTTTGTTTTTTACACAATCACGCCAAAAGCTGAACGGATCTACAAAGATGAACAACTACTTATTAATTGTTTGAAATTCTCATGGAATCGGTAAACAGAGAAGTATAGCTAGTATTTATGTAGAACCCGGAATAGGACTTACGTAAACAAAAGTACCTAAACTTTTAGTTCAATAAAATTATTTTGTTAAAACTTCTTACTTTTATTTAAAAGTTAAACTACTGTTCCAATCCGCTATACTATGTCTCAATTCAACCTGTTTCTGGTTTCCCTTTTCATTAATCGTACATTTTCGAAAGTCCCAGTATTTTTAAACGAAATTAATTCATGCTCGGAGCAAAAGCAACGAACCTTTTTCGTCCAATGTCTTTACATGCCTTTGCTATATGAAATCGTTTTGATTCAATTATTGGATCGATATGCAATATCTTGATGTGATTTTTTTTACGTTTTATCTCCTTGGAAAAAGTAAGAACGTTTTACACTGTTTTAATAAAAAGTGTGATAAGTTAAAGAGTAAAAAACAGTTGATTTTTTAATAAAAACTTTGGAATCACAAATACCCAATTAAGATTTAATCTTATGCTAATAAGTAAAAATAACAAAGGTAAGACGAAAAAAAAGTAGAAACTAAAATTACTTCATTTTTGCCCCGCTTTTGAAAATAATTATGTAGGAGAAAAATAATAGTTGAGTTGCTTTCCTTGAGAGACAAGCCAACGTGACACTATCTTACGTCATTTTTGAGAAATGGTGGTGTATCACAGCAGTGTGGACACTTAGTCGTCATTTTGCTCACAATCATCATCATCATCAGCCATTTTAAGTCCCCACTGCTGGGGCTCCTTATCCTACTATCCTACTTCCTACTATAATATTATAAATGTGAAAGTTTAGATGTTTGGATGTTTGTATGTTTGTTACTCAATCACGCCATAACGGCTGAACGGATTTGGCTGAAATTTGGGACATAGATACTTTGTAGCCTGGAGAGGAACATGGGCTAATTTTTATCCCACTCCCTTACACAATAACACACACGGAAAATATCACATTCCCGCGGTATAACGTCGTGTACACCACGCGGGCGAAGCCGCGGGCGGAAAGCTAGTAGATGGATAAGTAGAGTGGGCCATGAACCTTCACGCGGGCCCAATAGGGATAGGTGGGTATGAACGACTGCAAATGTAGCCTGGACCAACGGCTTAACGTGTCTTCTGAAGCATGGAGGAGCTCGAGATAATGAATTTTTGGTCACCCAACCCGTGACCGACCATTGCGGAAGTTTAATTTAGATTTAGTTTTATTTATTGATCACCAACAAGGTCACACTAGCATATACAACACTTTTGAAGAAGAAAAAAAGACAATCTAATAATAAAAAAGAACAAGCTATGAATTTATACAAAAAGAAAATAAATAACTCAGCCTTACTTATGGTGTCAGTTTGTTTAAATATATACATTTTAATTTACATAAAGAATCTGAAAGATATCGATATCAGTGGACTTTGACAGTGAGTTGTAGTTTTTGAACATTCTATTAAGGCCCGTGGTATCGCCAACGACCTTGGGCATAGAAGCGTGGCCTAATTTTCCCGCCCCGCTACCCGCACCAAAACAGCTTCAACACACGTTTCGTCAAAACTATGTATTAACTATATTAGAACGAAAAATGCTCAGTTTTAAGTTATACAAGTTGGCAATCTTTTCCTGAAAGATACGAGAAAATATCACTTGTAATTTAGAAGCAGTAGCGTATTTCAAGTTGAAAACAGCTTCATTTCAATGTTTTATCTTAAAGACTATGTTACAAGTTCCGCTTCCTGTCCCCCGCTAGTTGGCCCCAAATCCCCAAGTTAATTATTATTGATTAGATTATTGCTGATTAATATCTTATTTTAATTGATTATTGTTATTTGATTATTAAGTAATTAAAATACATAAGTTGCTAATTTATTGATACTTAAAATGGTTGTTAATTATAATTTAATTCTCACTTCCGTTCCATACAATATGTTTATTATATTTTACAAGGACCCTAAAATCTATTTCACTATTTTAAATATTCTAGTAATTGATAACATTAATTTAGGAAATGTATTTGTAGTAAGTTTGTGCAGTATTATTAATTTGATTGAATTCCGTTGTAATGTATAAAAGACGGGCGTCGTCCATTTTGAATCACTTTGATTAAAACGGCCTTCGAGCCAACACTTCTACTTACGTCGTATTATTTCTCCACTTGAACTGCTCCTTTTACAGTTCAGAAGTGGGATGGAGCACTTCCACGGCCCGTATTATCTCGGTCTGGGGAAACGGAGACCCAGCGACGCATCAACCGAAGATGAAAACGTGGGAAGAAATAACGACTTTTTTTTCCACTCGCCGCCGCCGGACAAAATGTACCCGCAACCTACGAAGAAACGAAGAATTAATCACCTGGAAGCTGAAATTATCCCCAAATTCGATCCTGGCAAGAAGACAACAAATGTAAAAGGCTGGCTTCACAAAATTGACCAGCTGGGCGACATGTATGACTGGGAACAACGGGACAAGATTTTCGTAATGCAAACCCGACTACGTGGTGCAGCTCGCGACTGGTACGACGACCTTGATGACTATGAAGCAACGTGGGACTTATGGAAAGACCGATTAACAAAGGCGTTCCCTCGATCGACGGATTTTGTGGATCGACTTGAAGAAATGCTGGCGCGTGTAAAAGATAACCGTGAAACTATGACTCGTTACTACCATGACAAGATATCTCTTATGAAGAAATGCGGCATAGAAGGAGAAGAAGCAATATCATGTCTAATTCGCGGTCTACCCACTGAGCTACGTGCGAACGCGAAGGCCTGCTGTTCTAAGACACCTGACGAGCTTTACTACGGTTTTCTATCTTCGCTAGAAAACTATAAGAAGGTGGAAGCTAGGACAACGGAGCTGAAGTCGACATGGCAACGAGGTTCTACGGGCAGCATGCCGAAAATTTGCTACAACTGCCGCAAGACTGGACACACTGCCCGTGACTGCCGAGCTACGTACTGCCAGGTCTGCCAGCGCCCGGGGCATGCCACCAACACCTGCTGGTATGCAGCGCAGACTTCGCGAGATCCGCAAATGCAGAGAAATCAACAGGTACGTGATATTAATTTCGTATCAACTGAAGTTATTGTCGATTTATACAAAAAGGTAGTCACTATAAATGCAGTTGAAGCACTTGCGTACATTGACACGGGTAGTAAAGTGAATATTATTACTTTAAACTTAGTTCAGGGATTAGGTTTATACATTACTTATTCAAATGTAATCATGAGAGGTTTCGGTGGACTTTTGATTAATTCGTTGGGTAAAACTAGTTTCAATCTTATTGTTGATGATTTATGCTTAGAAACTAGTGCGGAGGTAACAGAGACTAACTTGTATGGCACAGATTTAATTATTGGACAACCTACAATCAACCAAAGAGATATAATTTTATTAATTACCTCTAACTCTGTTAAGCTATTAAAAAACACTGAACCTGAGTCCCCGTTACCTAGTATAACTTTAAACTGCGAAGATTTTATTTCAAAAGTTAATTTATTTTCATCCGATACTGTAAATATTCAGCCAGGAACAAGTTGTAATATTAATGTTCATACTAAGTTAGACCTATTACCCCATAATGTTATTGTAACGAGGCCTATACTATACTCGTTGGGTCAGGAATCTTACTTTATACCACAGGTTATCATGACTCCTTATCACCTTTCGCTCAATGTTATTAACTTAGGAGATTCAGTTATACAGTGGAAGGCTCATAGACTCATAGCTCGCGCGGATATGTACCTACAAACTGATGTATCGTTAGTTAATTATGAAACTTCTAGTGGTGCTAATAGTCAACACAGCCAAAGTAGAATATTATTGTCTGACTTAGACGTAGGCGATTTAGGCCCTGTACATACGCAATCATTGCTAGTATTACTGAATAACTACAAACATTGCTTTGCTGAATGTAGTAGTGAACTGGGTTGTACTGATTTAGTCGAAATGAATATCTCTACGACTACCAATAAACCTGTTTTTGCAAGCCTTATAGGTTAGCATATAAAGAAAATGAAATTGTTCAAGGAAAAGTAGATGAGCTTTTATCTGCTGGCATTGTTAGGGAGTCCTGCTCAGATTATGCGAGTCCTGTAATCTTAGTCAAAAAAAAGGGAGGTGACTATCGACTTTGTATCGATTATCGCGCTTTGAACGCGTGTACCATTAAGGACCGCTTTCCATTGCCACACATAGATGACCAAATAGGTAGATTAGCGGGGAAGGTATATTTCACTGTTCTAGATATGGCCCAAAGTTATTATCAAGTGAGGGTAGCTGAAGACTCGATACACAAGACTGCATTTGTAACATCGTCAGGGCAATTTGAATTTATGAAAATGCCATTCGGTTTAGCCAACGCGCCCGCAGTTTTCTCTCGTTTAATACGCAAGGCACTTGGTTCCTTGAATAATAGAATTGCGACCTACCTTGATGACGTGACTTTGCCTACGATTACGATAGAAGAGGGTATTCAGTTATTAGAAGAAGTTCTGGTACTTCTTTCACAAGCAAACCTGAAACTTAACCTAAAAAAATGTTCATTTTTAAAAAGTAGCGTAAATTATCTTGGACATGAAATCACTGAAGGTTCTGTGCGACCGGGGCAATCGAAAATTAACAGTGTTACGCAATTCAGACAACCACGAAATGTTCATGAGCTGCGTCAGTTTATTGGATTAGCGTCATATTTTCGTAAATTTGTTAGAGGGTTTGCCGAAATTGCTAGACCCCTAACATATTTGACGAAAAAGGACGTAGTCTGGTCATGGGGTCCTGAGCAAGATGATGCTTTCAATAAATTAAAATCTATCCTTACTGATCGTCCTGTTTTGGCCATTTACGATCGCCATGCAAAAACAGAAATTCATACTGATGCTAGCAAATTAGGCTTAGGTGGCATTTTACTTCAATATCAAAACGATGAATCGCTTAAACCAGTAGCATACTTTAGCCGTGTTACTAGTCCCGAAGAAATGCATTACCATAGCTATGAATTGGAAACATTAGCTGTTGTAGAATCCTTGAAACGTTTTCGAATATACGTCACAGGTATTCCGGTAAAAATTGTTACCGATTGTGCAGCGTTAAGAACGACCCTTAGTAAGAAAGATTTGATACCTCGCGTGGCTAGATGGTGGCTTACTATACAAGACTTTGACCTTGAGATTGAATATCGTCCAGGTGATCGCATGAAACACGTTGATGCACTTAGTCGAAATCCCGTAGAACCAGTTCCAATTCTTCACATTGACGAAGCTGACTGGCGCCTAACTTTGCAAGCTCAAGATGACAGTATTCAAGGGATTATTAAGCAACTCCATGAAGGTACTACGAACCGCGACATCATTAATAATTACAAAGTCATAGACGGATACTTATTTCGTAAAACATTTCATGGGGATAGGTTTGTCATACCAAAACTCTCAAAATGGTCATTGTTACAAAAATATCACGATGAGGTGGGACATTTAGGTTTTGATAAGTGTGAAAAGATTATAAAGACCCAGTTTTGGTTCCCTAATATGACTAGGTTTATTCGTAAGTACATTCATTCATGTCTACGTTGTGCCTATGGCAAAGGTAACTACGGTAAAACTGAAGGGGAGCTTGTGATGGCCCGAACTGCAGGCCTATTTTCCTTTCTGCTATTCTCGTAAACAAAAGCCTAAGTCCTTTGTTATAATAGCCATAACTATGTGATCGTCTATTTTTTAATTGTATCCCAAAATATAATTCGGCTTATTTTAATGTGATTTAAAATAAGTTTCAATTAAGCTGACTTCAAACCAATTGTCTGAAGCTATCAATTTTATTCTCCAATCAAAATTTAGAATCCAATCGAAGGATTCCTAATGATATTGTACTTTATCTATAACCATATAATAGATCAAATATTCAAATGCCGTCGAAGGCATTATGTCAGATTCAAGGAAAGGAAAGTTTAGTTTCTATAGTCTTATCCTCCAGAAAAGTTTGTTACTATTCGAAAGTAACTCAATTATTAAAATTCAATATTAACTACTTCAACTTTAAAAGAATAATTAATAAAATTAATTATGAATTCAATGAAAAGAGGTTCCTGTAATGGGAAATAAATATGAATACAGAATATGATGTTATATTAATTTTATTACTTCAAATTGAATTTAATTCGAAACTCTGGACTATTTTAACCAATGTTCTCTCGTTAGAAGGAAATTGGCTCTTTGCTTCTGTTCCTACGGCTGATAAAATCTGTAGAATTGGGAAAACGAAGCAAAGTAATAAAAAACCCAATTCCTGCCAATTAATCTAATTATTCTAAACAAAGAAATATGAACACAAAGAAAATTGCAATACGATTGTGTTTGTGTACTTATTTTGACTTTATAAGGTGTGAGAACGTTGTTCATTAAGTTTGTTTAATATTTATTATCATCAACAGTTTTATTACAATATAAGTTTAAAGTCAAATAAGTTCACGTCAAAAGGATTCACAATATACTTAGCTTTATAACACCTTGCTGATTCGCCACACTGATTCTATTACTTTACAAGCAATGGTGATTTACAAAGTTTTATACAACGAATATTAACAATTTTAATACTCCAGAAATTTTCCCTCCCGTAAGATTAAAAAATTGACCACTCTAACCGGTCGCGCGACCCTGAATAATCCATGTTTCTTACGCCAGCTTACAATAATAACCTTCTCTAACTACGTTAAATCTATGTATCCTAAATTAGGTCTTAAATATTTGTCTTCACGGACCAATCTTCTTTAAATCTGCGCCAGCGCATTTTGCAAAACACCCCGCCTCCTTGTGACCTGATTGGCTAATCAACTCGCTAGGCGCCGCTCCAACCTTCCACTCACTAGATGGCGCCATGTGTTCGAAAACGCTTAGATCCAACTTGAAATCTAGACGACTAGAATGCGCTGTAGGTGATTTTGAGTCTGTCATGCTTGACTCCTGAAAGATAGAGAATGATTCTGCGTAATATCTGCAATTTTTAGCTTAAACAAACATCGGGAAAACTCAATTATGTCTTCATAGTTTTAACTAATCAAGACACAAGGTTCCTTTTTGCATATCAGTCGTTGCTCAGATAATTCGTTGCGTTTCACTGTGATTTTTTTATACGTATTAAATAGGCGTCAGCTTGTCGGTTTGCACTCTCGAGTGACAAATTTATGATTACAAAAACCTCTGCTGTTTTGTTTCAAGGATTGGTTTTTTCTTGATTTTGAGACGCATTTACAACTAAACGTCATACCTAACTAAAATTTATGATTTCTTTAAGTGGTCAAAGAAATACAATTACGAAATAATATTGGCTTGAATATTGCATTTCTGAGTCGTTTTATTTTAACCATATGTGGCACTTAGTCAAGCGTCTATTGAATTTTAGGAACTGTGTTTTTTTTACTCTCAAAGTTTATTTTTTATCGTTTATGATACCTATAGTGTAAGGCACATTTTGGTGCCATCACATGCCTCTCCCAGATTAGGCAACTGTAAACAGTTTCAGTTACCTAAGCTACTCTAGAAATCTTTGAATATATTCTAAATAAACTTCACTTGATGGACAAAGAAAAAACAACTGTAAATTTGTCTTTAAACCACAGCGTTTCTGGCCTCTAATTTAGATACACTGTGACCCATTGTTAATGAAGGTGTCATAAAATTTCTAAGCTTGCAAAAATTAATTGTGCTTTAGTTTTGATCGGTCATCTGTTTGACAATAATATCAGAGCTTAATTACTTTAACGCTCTCTCGTCGGTATTTATGTAATATTTGAATAGATGGATAGCGTTTTAACGTTGCCATTGCAATGTTATGCTCTGTTTTTAATTTTTATGATATGATTTTTTTATAACCACTTTGGTAGGTTAAAAAAAATTATTGTCAAACTTTCATGCGTTCTGCTCTGAAAGTCAATATTATGAATTTTTACGAATGTTGTCATGGAATATCTGTTTATGTTTATAAGCAGTCTTTCAGAATTCTTTTTGTGATGAACGCCGTTTTTTTTTTAATCTATTATTTTATTATTTTTAGGTTTTTGTTTCTGGCTTTGAAAATTAGTACTATCACTGTGGAATTCCTGAATTTTGCTTACCATCAGGCTATAGCGTTAGCTGCCTTTGATCTCATTCGTGATTGCACGTATTAATGTATATACAGTATCGTATTATTCGGAGATTTTTATTGTATTTAACTAAGTACCCTAGATTCAGCCGTTCTTATAATATTTCCACAAACCTGCTATATAATTTCGTCAATATACCACTCCGGTTATGATTTGCTACCTCATGTTTTCTAATAAGATTTCTTTAAATCTTGTGTTTCTTATAGGATTATTTATTTGAATACTAATTACTTATTTATCTAAACAAGATTACTTATGTAAAAAGTTTTAATCATTCAAATGGCTAAATCATGATAATAATAATAATAATCGTTTAATTCATTAGTTTTATTGGCTAGTAATGATTTAACTAAGTTTTATAAATTTTGATTAGGTATTGGGGTTTCTTTTTACCGTTTATCTGGATTCGTACAGAATCTTAATATTTACTGGAGACATTCTTATCAATAGATTATCTGCTATTGTTATAATTACACTTAACCATACAACTTATCTACAATTGTCTACTTCACAACATTTCAAACAAACGTACTGCCTTTCTCGGCACTGAATAACAACCAATACAATATTTGTTTATCAAGTTAGAAGTTCACTCTGTATCTAACACAACAATAACCTCTCCCTTTTCTTACACTCTTCTGTCATTCATAGTCTTGGGATTTGCATTAAATTATTATTATATTCTTAATAGTAAATTAGCCTTATTAATAATATATTTACACATATTCCTGGCTTCTCCTCCACAGAGACAATGATAAATTGTCTTTGAACTGCCCTTTTTTTTTAAATAATGCTTCAAACATAGCACTTGATTATGAGTTAATTGCTCCAACCCATTTAAATATCATACTGTATTCGAAACAGTTACACAACACAACACTCCAAGGTGTAATAGTTTAAACATAGTTAAACTACTTTTCTTCAATTCACATTTGATTTTGAGTTTATTGCACCAACCAATTCAATAATTTAACTGTATTCGAAACAGTCTCACACCATACTATGTGTAATAGTTTAAACATAGTTAAAACTACTTTTCTTCAATTCACTTTTGATTGTGAGTTTATTGCACCAACCAATTTAATCATTGAACTGTATTCGAAACAGTCTCACGCCTTCAACCATAACATGCGTTGCTGGAATAATCTTATTTAAACTAACTTAAGAAAGATAAAGTATCTGGCTCATAATGGTAGATCGAAAACCTTTTACCGCATGGTCTTATTTCCAGTAAATGTAAAACTCCAAAACACATCTGACACGATCATAATCATTATATAAGTCAGATAATTGGTGTTTGGTAAATAATATCTACCTTAACCTTTTTTTTTCATACACAATGCAATCTTTATTATTGAAAATGGAATATCAGAAACCAACCCATTCTCCAAATAGCTCCGCCGGGAATCGAACCCGGGACCTTTCACTGTCCGAGCGAATGCTCTGATCGCTGACCTATCGGAGTCGTTGAATAATAGCTTACTTTTAAATAACACAGTTAGTTCTTTGCGAGGTTCGAACCCGCAATTAAATTATGATTTACTTGCTATTGTATGTAACAAGCCTATGTGAATGAATCTATGTGTCTGTCTCAATCAATCCACTCCTTTATTAATCATTTTTTTTTATGTGCTGAGATCCCTCCTCGTAGCCAATCCAATCTTTATTATTATTCTAGATGATAGAACAGTCGTTAACTTGTTTAGTCAACCATTGTGGCTAAACAATAGGTAATGCTTATCGCATACCTAATAACTTGGAATGCTTTCCTATTAAAGACAAGAGTAACTTAAAACCGTTTAAAATTACTTAATTAAAGTATATCAGACACTTTGTTCTGTCAATCTTCCACTGATAGACTTTCCTTCAATAAAGTAACCCTTAATTTTTAGATAAAGTGACACCGGGAATTTACAATTCGATAACTCGTTCTCATAATATCACAAAGTTCTAGTTCTGCAGTAGAGATTTTGAGAACAATGAGATTGTAATGTATAAATGAAGAATATTCTATGTAATATCTTAATTAAAGATTAATAATAATCTATTAGCTAACTTACATTTTAAACTATACTCTAACCTTAGATAGAAACACAATTGAATCATCAAAGATTTGTTTTTAAAATTTACGTTTTATGAATGGTGTTTTTTTGTTGAACATTTATAACTCGTGAATGTTTTGTTTATTAGCTAGCCCGAACTTTTGTGTAAAGATTTCTCTATCTTTTTCGTAAAACCAGTAACAATTGATCTTTTGTTTCGCGCTTCCTACTACCTGCGACGCCGTACTAACATAATCTATCTAACTCTTTGCCGATTTTTTAAAGATCCTAGCCTTTTGTCTGTCTAATTTACTAACAATAATCTCTAAACCAACGTTTAACTTGACCTATCTGTACCTACTTGCTCTACACGCGACCTAACGTTTTACCGAACGTTATTTCGTTTTTGATTATAATTATAATTCTTTTATAATTTTGACTTTTTGTTTCCTGTATTCACGATGCAACTTTTACTGTCAAAATATTGGAAATGAAGTATTAGAAAAAGTTCGACCCGCCTTACGCTATGACCTCGGCACGGCACTACCTGACCCGATATTTTTATTTTTAACTTGCGTTTGCAACAATTGTAGTTAAAAGATTTCCTAAACGTTATTATATTTTGAACAACAAACAAGCAAATTTTGAGCAACGACCTGCAAAAAGGACACAAGAAATAGCAACATGCAGTTTACACTTTCAAACAAGGCAGATGGAATTCGTCGGCTGTTGTGATATGAAATTATAGGGTATTAGTTTTGCTACTTTGTAACAAATAGGTAATTAAATAATTTTCCTCTCCCCGGTTTTTAGATTAAACATGTCTTATATAATTTCTTGCTGCAACAAACTCGTCTTGTCGACGGTGTTGTATACCCTTCAGCTTTTAAGATGAGGTGTGATAAAATAAATTTTATAAGATTTAAAATTATTTTAAAGAACTCGTGTGGATTCAATATTGTCACCTTTCCGTACACAATCCTAAACCTGACCCTATACTGATTTTGAATACCTCGTCAGACGGGTTTCAAATAGCTGTCTTTCCCTTATTTTTTTTTTTTTTTTTTTTTTTGGGGAGTTAGTTTTTTCTCCTTCTCTTTTTTTATATATAGGTGGCCACCTTGATGTTTTTTTTTCTTGAGGGTTTTAGATCAGCTTGTGCACTTTCAATATTTTTTTCCTATGCTAATCTACGTTGATTGCGCCGAAAGATGTCTCGGCTAACTTCGTTTACGAAAATACGAGTAGCCGTTGTGCCGACTAACATCGTATCACGCAAACGACTAGCCTTTAAATTGAACCCACTTAGTGTAATCAATCGGTATAGAATTCTTATTATACTACTTTCATTTAATGATTCACAACCTCAGAGCTTAATTTCCAACTATAGAATAAAATATTTAAATGTGAAAGTTTAAATTTAAAATTAAAAGATTTAAATTTAAAAGTTTCCGTCTGCTTTGTTTGATAAATTTAAAATATAAATCTGGGGAAATATAATATTTGGATAAAATATCAATATAAATCTGCTGAAATATAATATTTGGTTAAAATATCAATAAAATCTGCTGAAATATAATATTGGGATAAAATATCAATATTCTACGTTGTGTTTTTTTTTTATTCTTTATTTAAAGTTCTATTCCTAGTTGTGTCTGCTTTAGATGGACACAAAATCTAGAAATCATGGTCACGCGCAGCACGTGTGATGGCCCGAACTGCAGGCCTATTTTCCTTTCTGCTATTCTCGTAAACAAAAGCCTAAGTCCTTTGTTATAATAGCCATAACTATGTGATCGTCTATTTTTTAATTGTATCCCAAAATATAATTCGGCTTATTTTAATGTGATTTCAAATAAGTTTCAATTAAGCTGACTTCAAACCAATTGTCTGAAGCTATCAATTTTATTCTCCAATCAAAATTTAGAATCCAATCGAAGGATTCCTAATGATATTGTACTTTATCTATAACCATATAATAGATCAAATATTCAAATGCCGTCGAAGGCATTATGTCAGATTCAAGGAAAGGAAAGTTTAGTTTCTATAGTCTTATCCTCCAGAAAAGTTTGTTACTATTCGAAAGTAACTCAATTATTAAAATTCAATATTAACTACTTCAACTTTAAAAGAATAATTAATAAAATTAATTATGAATTCAATGAAAAGAGGTTCCTGTAATGGGAAATAAATATGAATACAGAATATGATGTTATATTAATTTTATTACTTCAAATTGAATTTAATTCGAAACTCTGGACTATTTTAACCAATGTTCTCTCGTTAGAAGGAAATTGGCTCTTTGCTTCTGTTCCTACGGCTGATAAAATCTGTAGAATTGGGAAAACGAAGCAAAGTAATAAAAAACCCAATTCCTGCCAATTAATCTAATTATTCTAAACAAAGAAATATGAACACAAAGAAAATTGCAATACGATTGTGTTTGTGTACTTATTTTGACTTTATAAGGTGTGAGAACGTTGTTCATTAAGTTTGTTTAATATTTATTATCATCAACAGTTTTATTACAATATAAGTTTAAAGTCAAATAAGTTCACGTCAAAAGGATTCACAATATACTTAGCTTTATAACACCTTGCTGATTCGCCACACTGATTCTATTACTTTACAAGCAATGGTGATTTACAAAGTTTTATACAACGAATATTAACAATTTTAATACTCCAGAAATTTTCCCTCCCGTAAGATTAAAAAATTGACCACTCTAACCGGTCGCGCGACCCTGAATAATCCATGTTTCTTACGCCAGCTTACAATAATAACCTTCTCTAACTACGTTAAATCTATGTATCCTAAATTAGGTCTTAAATATTTGTCTTCACGGACCAATCTTCTTTAAATCTGCGCCAGCGCATTTTGCAAAACACCCCGCCTCCTTGTGACCTGATTGGCTAATCAACTCGCTAGGCGCCGCTCCAACCTTCCACTCACTAGATGGCGCCATGTGTTCGAAAACGCTTAGATCCAACTTGAAATCTAGACGACTAGAATGCGCTGTAGGTGATTTTGAGTCTGTCATGCTTGACTCCTGAAAGATAGAGAATGATTCTGCGTAATATCTGCAATTTTTAGCTTAAACAAACATCGGGAAAACTCAATTATGTCTTCATAGTTTTAACTAATCAAGACACAAGGTTCCTTTTTGCATATCAGTCGTTGCTCAGATAATTCGTTGCGTTTCACTGTGATTTTTTTATACGTATTAAATAGGCGTCAGCTTGTCGGTTTGCACTCTCGAGTGACAAATTTATGATTACAAAAACCTCTGCTGTTTTGTTTCAAGGATTGGTTTTTTCTTGATTTTGAGACGCATTTACAACTAAACGTCATACCTAACTAAAATTTATGATTTCTTTAAGTGGTCAAAGAAATACAATTACGAAATAATATTGGCTTGAATATTGCATTTCTGAGTCGTTTTATTTTAACCATATGTGGCACTTAGTCAAGCGTCTATTGAATTTTAGGAACTGTGTTTTTTTTACTCTCAAAGTTTATTTTTTATCGTTTATGATACCTATAGTGTAAGGCACATTTTGGTGCCATCACAAGCTACACCCTATTGAAAAGGTCGCAGTGCCTATGCACACTTTGCATGTTGACCATTTAGGTCCGTTTCTTAAAACTCGTAATGGAAATTGTTACATACTAGTTGTTATAGATTCTTTTACGAAATTTGTTTTTGCTAAAGCCGTTAAAGGGCCGAGTTCCATTGAAACTATAAAAAACTTGAATGAAATAATTTCGCTGTTTGGCAACCCCCGTAGAATAATTACTGATCGAGGCGTTGCCTTTACTAGTAGATACTTTAAAGAATTTGCCATACAAAAGCAGTTCAAACATATTTTAAACGCAGTTGCATGTCCACGTTCGAATGGTCAGGTAGAACGCGTAAACCGAACGATTATTAACGGTCTCAATACTACCGCAGAGAATGAGTGCACTTGGGATGACAAGCTTTCAGATGTGATCTGGGGTATAAATAATTCTCCACATGCTGTAACGGGAGTTGCCCCGTTTAGTTTGATGTTCTCTCACGATAATCCCCTTTTACCCGCTTTTCCTAGCACTTCCGTGGCAGAAACTAACCCCCAAGACCAATTGGACGAGCGTAGACGCCGAGCCAAGTTACGTATTGATAAATATATGACTATTATGAAAAGCCAGTACGACAAAAAGCATAAGAAGTGTAGGAAGTATCAAGTAGGCGAATTAGTGTTGTGGAAAGGTGGTTTAGCACGGGATCACAAAGCAGGTGTAACCAAGAAATTAGGAAGTTTGTATACTGGACCATACAAAATCAGTAAGGCTGATCACACTATTGACCGTTATACCATAAACAGTATACAAGGTATGAAAGGGTACAGAAAATTTAGTGCAGTTGTGCCCTCGGATTCCTTACGACCTTATAAATCGTCTATATCCGATAGCTCCACCGAATCCGACCATGAAGTAGATAGGGATGATCTAATCGACTTGTTAGAGAGTTAAAATTCTTATAAGTAATAGTAGAATTTGAACTGATCAGATACGGCACGATTTAATGTAATTTTTAGGACCAAAATATTAGTTTATTATACCTACTATTAGAGTATTCTTGGCTGATGGAAATTATTGTAAGCACCTGAGTCGTAATAAAACATATCTGAATTTCATTATTTTAATCTTTACTGATTTTATCATAATAAGTACAAAATTAGTTTTAAAAGCTATTCTGTTTCTGAGTGATATAACAGATAGATCTAAGTGACTAGACTACTTAAACACTCGACCGTCTAGCTAGAATAATATCTATTCTGTTTCTGTGTGATATAACAGATATCTTAATGACTACTACCTAAACATTCAACCTTCTATTAATATCTATTCTGTTTCTGTGTGATAATTATAACAGATAGATCTCGGTGACTATACTACTTAAACATTTAACCTTCTATTAATATCTTTTCTGTTTCTGTGTGATATAACAGATAGATCTTAGTGACCACTACTTAAACATCTAACCTTCTATTAATATCTATTCTGTTTCTGTGTGATATAACAGATGGATCTTAGTGACTACTACTTAAACATTTAACCTTCTATTAATATCTATTCTGTTTCTGTGTGATATAACAGATAGATCTTAGTGACTACTACTTAAACATTTAACCTTCTATTAATATCTATTCTGTTTCTGTGTGATACAATACAACAGATAGATCTATGTGACTTGAAACAACATGCATAATAAAACAGAATCTCTAATTTAATATAGGTACTTAACAGAAAGATTTATGCAACTGCACAACCTTAAGTAATTAAACAACCAGATGTGACCAGTACTATTATATAGTTCATGGAAACTATGGGAAAGCTATAAGGAAGAGTGTACATGAATATATATTTAGAGCATACATAAACCCTATTTAGATACTTATTATCTTCATCAGTAGATGTTGTTGTCCCTCGGTTCAAATAAAACAAATATACTGTGTATGAAATTTTTTTATTTCAGGTGCCTGCGCCGACAGCTGGAAAAGCAGACCAGAGAAGCCGTGAGGGATCACGGCAGTTGCAGGATGGCCGAGTGTTACAAGTTCCGCTTCCTGTCCCCCGCTAGTTGGCCCCAAATCCCCAAGTTAATTATTATTGATTAGATTATTGCTGATTAATATCTTATTTTAATTGATTATTGTTATTTGATTATTAAGTAATTAAAATACATAAGTTGCTAATTTATTGATACTTAAAATGGTTGTTAATTATAATTTAATTCTCACTTCCGTTCCATACAATATGTTTATTATATTTTACAAGGACCCTAAAATCTATTTCACTATTTTTGTTCCACAGTTTATTGAAACGAAGGTTTCTCATGCAAAATTAAGTAAATTAAGCTAATCCTACCTTACTAGAAAATAGTGTCCGTAATCCAGGGGGGCTGAACGTTGTCTCGCCGGCGCGCGCCTGACAAAACGATCTCCACACAACCCCCGATGGGATACTCTTACCGCTAACACTCTTATACTACACAATGCCCTAATAGGCAGCTAAAACTTTCCCGGCGCTTTTCAAAGCGAACACACACGGGTCACAAGTCCGTACCCGGACCGGGCGCTCCTCACGGCTGCTTACGGCCAACTGAGTGCCGTGTTGCGCGGACGGCGCTTGGCGGCGAACCCACGAATTCACGTGAATGAATGAATCACGCGCGGCGTGAACATCCCCCCGTCCCGGACAGTAGCAAACTGTCCGCCAACTCAATCTAAGGGCAGGCGAGAGAGGGTAGCGATCGCTCGCTTCAAAACAGAGTCCCCCACCAGGACCTCGGCAAACCTGGGCACACCATCCGACCCCGGATGAAGCTGAACAATGCGTCCTAAACGCCAGCGGAGGGGCGGCAGGTTTGGATCCTTTACCAACACGAGGTCTCCAGTCTTGGGTGGGGTCGTCCTATCCGACCACTTAACGCGTTGCTGCAAAATGTGCAAATACTCCAGATGCCAACGGCGCCAAAAACTCTGCGTAAGCTGCTGGAGCAATTCAAATCGCGAGAGCCGTCCGGAGGGCACTTCGGAATAAGGATATTCCGGCAAGGCGTTAAGCGGTCTGCCAATCAAAAAATGGCCCGGCGTAAGGGCCTCTAAATCATTCGCGTCCGAAGACAACGGACACAACGGACGCGAGTTGAGGACCGCCTCAACCTTACAAAATACGGTCGCGAGTTCCTCAAACGTGAGGACCGTCTCCCCAATAACGCGACGAAGGTGAGTTTTAGCGGCCTTTACAGTTGCTTCAAAAATCCCTCCCCAGTGGGGGCAGGATGGCGGGGAGTACTGCCATCGTACCCCTCTGCGAGAGAGTGTGGATCCGATCTCAAAATTACTCCTATCCAAAAATTCACAAACTTCCTTTAAATACCTATCGGTGCCCTTGAAATTGGTTCCACAATCGGACCTGATTAACGACGGCATTCCGCGGCGAGACACAAAACGATTCAACGTGGCTACAAAGGCTTCTGTGGTGAGGGCACTAACCACCTCCAGGTGGACCGCTTTAGTGGCCAAACAAACAAATACACACAAGTAAGCCTTTTCCGTTCTAGCATTACGAAGCCGCGATGTCTTAACGGTAAATGGCCCCGCAAAATCCGTTCCAACTCCTGAGAAGGGCATCGATTCGTTCACTCGATCGGCAGGCAAATCACCCATCTGGGGCTGCATCGTATCGGCGCGCAAACGATAACACGGGAGACAACGAAAAATAACGGATCGGATTATTCTCCGCGCTGACAAAATCCAGAACTCTCGTTGGAGGAGCGCGGTCAAAGCATTACAACCGGCATGAGCATTCTTTACATGTCGGTCTGTAATCAACAGTCTAACTAACGGTCCATCCTTGGGGAGCAACAAAGGGTGGCGTGATCCGTACGGCAGGTTGGCATGTCTGAGCCTACCTCCGACACGCAGCAATCCGGTACTGTCCAAGAAGGGATTCAACCGCACCAAGGGTCCCTTCAGCTTGGGCTTACTTGAGCGCAGGGCTTTCAGCTCCGGTTCAAACTCTCGCTGTTGCGTCACTCGCAACCAATGCAACAGAGCGTCTTGCCGCTCTTGTGGGGCGAGGACCGGAGACAAAGATTTCTCCTGAGGCTGGCGACAATTTCGCACAAAGCGCCTCATCCAAGCAGTCACGCCGAGCAACTTATCCAGAGAACTGTAGCGGTCTAACAAAAACTCCATCTGCGGAGCCGCCACCGTCTCCACGGCGTGAACACGCATGCCTAGGTCTGGGACTCTGGCCACAGCCGGGGTGGCAGGCCATGAGCGCTCAGGCCGTAACAACCATGATGGACTCCACCATAGGTGGTGGTCCACTAACTCAGGTGCCTCGCAGCCGCGGGAGGCACAATCTGCGGGGTTCAATTCGCCCGGTACGTGGCGCCAAATCAACGGGGCCTTTGAAGTCTGAATTTGTGAGACCCGGTTGGCCACAAAAACCTCAAGGGTGTGGACTGAACTCTTCAGCCAACAAAGGACGACCTGGCTGTCAGACCACGCAAATATCGACCCCAAGTCGACACCGTTTCCCAAGGTGTCGGCAACATGATTGAGTAGCCGTACTAAGAGAGTGGCGCCGGACAACTCCAACTTCGGAATGGTTAGCCTAGTCCGAAGGGGGGCGACCTTACTCTTGGCCGTAACTAAGTGTACGGCGACAACGCCTGCTGCATCCACCGTTCGGATGTAAACGGCTGCCGCGTATCCGCTTTCGGACGCGTCACAAAAGCCGTGCAGGGAGGCTTTAAACTTTCCCGAGGGCAGCATTTGCCTCGGTATACAAACCCGATTGACGTCGGGTAGGGATGACACGAACCTCACCCACTCTCGTAGGAGGCTACCAGAGAGGGGCTCATCCCATGACAATTCCGCAGCCCAGAGCTCCTGTAGGAAGCACTTCATCGAAAACACTACAGGGCTGAGCCAACCGTTCGGATCAAAGGTACGGGCTACAGTAGACAGCACCGTGCGTTTAGTCCAGACCTTTGGGTCTGGCAGTTCCAATCTATAGGTGAACAAATCCGGGACTGGTCGATACTGGACTCCCAAAACAGACAGCATGTCTGGAGTCTCCGGATTTTCAAAGAGGAGCGGCTCTTGCTGGTGGTCCTTAGGCAAATCTGCCAATAGGTCCGGTGAGTTAGACAGCCACTTCCGCAACTCATAGCCACCAGCCCTCAAGAGCGCAATCAGCTCATCACGTAAGACGAGAGCCTCATCTAAGCTCGAGGCCCCCGTGCAGATATCGTCGACAAATAAGGCCCCCCCCTCAATAAGAGCAGATGCCCGGGGATAGCGTAGCCGTTCGCGCTCTGCGAGCTCCAAAAGCGAACGGATCGCCACAAAGGGGCTCGACCGCAAACCATAAGTGTTGGTGTTCAGCTCGTAAGCCAACATCGGATCGTGGGGATCCTCACGCCAAAGGATGAGCTGGTATCGTCTATCCTCCGGGTGAATCACGGTCTGTCTGAACATCATGCGGATATCGGCCACAAAGACGACAGCGTGCCGGCGGAAGTTGGTCAAAACATCACAGACATCGTGATGCAACTTCGGCCCCGCATGCAGACACTGATTCAACGACACTCCGGTTGACGTGGGCGCTGAACCATCAAAGACCACGCGGATCTTCCCATTGGAAGTCTTCAAAACAGCGTGGTGTGGCAGGAAGTAATGTTCCACATTACGCCAGTCCAACTGCGAGATGGACATGTGCCCAAGGTCCAAATACTCCCGCATGAAGTCTATATACTTCTCCTTGAATGCGGGATCCCTGGCCATCCTACGCTCCATGGACAACAATCTCTTCTCGGCCATCGGTCGGGAGCTCCCTAAAGGAGGGCGAGCCGCCAAGAAGGGCAAGCGGGTAATCAAGCGACCCGAGAGGAGGCGCCCAGTGTTGTTCTGGTAGAACAATTCGCACTCCTCGGCTAACGGATCCAACCGCTTGGCAGTGGGAGGTTCCTCCACCTCCCAAAACTTTTGGAGAACGTCGGACAAAGTAGAACCGACAATGGTCTGGCGGTCTACCGACGGGGTCTCTGGTGTCTGTGGTACCTTTCCCATCACCACATGACCCAGCGACGAGGACAAGGCGACAAGATCGGCTGTCTGCAAAACTCGCTTGCTTCCACACAGTACACGACCGAGGACATCCGCACCAATCAACAAGTGTATTGGGCCCGGTCGGTGGAAGGAAGGATCAGCCAAAGCCAGTCCAGACGTCAGCTCAATCGTGGATGGCGGCACTCGCACTTGCGGGAGTGGTCCAACCACCTTATCAAAAACTATCGCCGAAGCACCGATCTTCGGCCTTGGCGTGAAGTGGGGGGAGAAGGAGAACTCAACTCGACCAATCGGATCAGGGATCCGCGAGTCTCCCACCCCCCGTACCGCTTCGTGATGCGGCACAAGCAAAAGACCCAGCTGTCGGACAAGCCACCTGGACATTATGCACCCCTGGGCACCTGAGTCCAAAAGGGCACGCACCGTGACAACATTGCCCTTAGGTCCCCAAACATTCACGGAGGCTGTTGGCAACAGCACAAGCTCCGGAGGGGTGGTTGGGTCCGACAGGGGCGCCATTAAAAATTTTGGGGGGGTACTTGTCCCCCTCGCGCCTGAGTCGGCGCGCCAAATGTGGGACGCTCGTACCGGGCGAGCGGGTCCCAATCGGGTACATACTGGCCCCGACCAACAGCACTCCTAGGTGCAGGGTAATACCCGTGTGGGGCGTGCCTCGGGGCATAGTACCCCAATCGAGGCCTCTCCATTAGGGGGGGGGAGTAGCAAATAGGGCCCGTGCCCATCGCCACCGTGGCGTACTCTTGTGGTACCCCCCTACCCCCGTCCGTGGCGGGGGCGTCTCTCCTATAGTTCCCCCTCTCCGGGGGGGACTGAACGGGGGGGCCAAGCCCCGCCGAATCTCTAGGGGACCGGTTCCGGGCTGCCGGGCCCCCGCCCGTGCGCGAGGAATTCGAACCCCGGTCGCTCCCGGCGTCCTTGCGGTCCAAACAAAGGAGGGGGTGATGCCTCTCTCCGCAAAGACGACAATCCTCGGTCTGGGGACACGCCGACTGCATGTGTCCCCCCAAACACCTATAGCACCATTGGCGCTGTCTAGCAACGGCCCTCCGTCCCTCTGGGCGGAGGCCTCTAAATTTGGCACATTCGTGCACCATGTGCCTATCTCCCCTGCAATACCTGCACCGCTCACTCGGTGCGGGGGGAGGGGACTGCTGGAAGGCAGCATATCGATTGGTCGGGCGACGGGGCTGTTCCCTCGCCGCCACCATACGACCAACACCTGGAACCGGGGCGGGCTCCAGGTGGTCCGTCACCCTACATTCGTCCTCCAAAAAACGAAGGAGGTCCGCGAAGGGCGGGAGATACGAGGCGCTGTCGCCTCCGTACCTCTGCTCGAAACGCCCCTTCATTTCAGCGGGCAATTTGGCGAGGACTATGTGCAGCAGTACAAAGGACCACTGATCCACCGGCAGGTCCAATCGCCTTAGGGAGTTGACCGCTGACAGTAGCGGGTTCAGCAACTCCCTCCGTAACAGGTGTACCCGCGTGATTCGCGGGAGGGCCAAAATCGTGGCCACGCGGGTGTCCGCCAGCAACCGGACATTCCGGCACCTGCCAACCAGAAGCTGGCGAGCCACCTGGTAGTTGTCGTCGCTGATGAGCAGGTGCTGGATCACCGCGCTGGCCTCTCCTCGCAGGGAGGAGCGCAAATAGGCCAACTTCTCACTAGGGGATAAGTCCCGTCGTGAATCCACCAAACTGTCAAACAAATTAATGTAGCCCATCCAGGCTGACAGATCCCCATTAAAAGTGGGAATCTCCAGCGTAGGTAATCGGCCTAGCAACGCCGTCGGGGTAGGTTTGACCTCCCCGCTCAAAACCGGCTCCCCCTTCCGAACAGCCAGGGCCCTCTCAGCCGCCTCCGTGAGCTGGTCAGCCAGCTCATAGGCCTGGGCTACATCCTGCTCCAGCTGTTCCGACACGGCATCATCAGCTGGGGGGTTCTCCATATAATACGCGCGACACTCCATGGCGTGGCGCTCCAGGTCCTGCAGCCGAGCTGCCAGCCCGCCATACCGAGCTAGCAACGCGCCTACCCGGTCGGCTCGGTCTATTAATGTGACCGCACAAGCAAGCCAACGCAAAACTCCTTGGATGCCAGCCCTGGATACGGCGGTCGGATTCGTAGGAGCCATTTATAATCCGTTTAATAAACAAAGCAAACAAAGAAATATAAAAGTGGTAAACATCAACAAAAAAAACAATAGAAATAGGTCGCGTCACGATAATATAAAACACAACCAAAATTCGGACGACATACACGGACCCTACCATTTTCATAAATTATTAGCAACTTACCAATTTCAAGGGCTAACAATATAACGGTATAAACAAAACGTATAGGATTAACGGTATGGCATACCTCGCAAATCAACTACTAAACCGTTATCAACAAACGAAAACAAAACTATTTTTAATAATAATACTCGTAATTTAATACTACTAATAATTAAAACTAGTTCCACTTTTTTAACTAGGCAAGCGGACTCGGAACAAACACTAGTATGTGGTACTAATAAACAACACTTTCGAACGAAACTATTCGTCAAATAAATCCGGACACACAAAAAAAAACATACACATCTAGGCGAGCAAACTCGTATCAAATCACTAGTATGTGGTACTAATAAACACACTTTCGAACGAACTATTCGTCAAATAAATCCGGACACACAAAAAAAATATACACATCTAGGCGAGTAAACTCGCATCAAAACACTAGTATGTGACAACAATTATATAAGTGTATATCTATTATCGGATCCACCAAGTGAGAAACATTCGCTTCGAGAATTTACTAGAACAATTTCTTAGTACTTCAAATCGTCTCGGGATCTTCAAATACCCTCGAGATTTCAACAAAAAAAAATAATTTTTAGGTACTCTTTTTAGGTACGCTTTTTATTTTTACTATGAAAATTAATTATATCAACTAAGCTCTGCTACCAAAAGTATGATCACGCACAATTGTGATGACCACATCTACTGTGTTCCACAGTTTATTGAAACGAAGGTTTCTCATGCAAAATTAAGTAAATTAAGCTAATCCTACCTTACTAGAAAATAGTGTCCGTAATCCAGGGGGGCTGAACGTTGTCTCGCCGGCGCGCGCCTGACAAAACGATCTCCACACAACCCCCGATGGGATACTCTTACCGCTAACACTCTTATACTACACAATGCCCTAATAGGCAGCTAAAACTTTCCCGGCGCTTTTCAAAGCGAACACACACGGGTCACAAGTCCGTACCCGGACCGGGCGCTCCTCACGGCTGCTTACGGCCAACTGAGTGCCGTGTTGCGCGGACGGCGCTTGGCGGCGAACCCACGAATTCACGTGAATGAATGAATCACGCGCGGCGTGAACAATTTTAAATATTCTAGTAATTGATAACATTAATTTAGGAAATGTATTTGTAGTAAGTTTGTGCAGTATTATTAATTTGATTGAATTCCGTTGTAATGTATAAAAGACGGGCGTCGTCCATTTTGAATCACTTTGATTAAAACGGCCTTCGAGCCAACACTTCTACTTACGTCGTATTATTTCTCCACTTGAACTGCTCCTTTTACAACTATGTTTTTTTTTAAATGCTCAGATTGAAGTTCCAATATTTAATATGTTATATTCATTCTGGATTCTTCAGTAGGCAAATTTATGAGTTTTAGGGCCTCAAAAATGATCGTTTCACGACGCCATGCGCCTTCAGTAAAGAGAATAAACTTAAATTAGACTTACCGCCGGTTTCTGAAACGCCAATCAAAATTAAAATTAGCTAACAGACTGTCACAATTAATTCCCAATTAAAAGCACCTTGGGTTTCCGAAACGAAAATTATCTCACAATTAGGTTTAGATTTGTTTGGGCACTGACAGACTGTTAACAGACTGTTGTCACATTTTTCTTTCAGAAACCCAAACTACAATTAGTTGGAGATTAATTGGGAATTAAGTAATTTAATTTTAAGTGGCGTTTCGGAAACCGGTGGTTAGAGTTCCTAGTAAGGAATAAGTAAAGTAAAGTTGCTTAACTTCGACTATCGCAGGTCGAGCGCGCAGCCACGGGCTCCAACAATGATGATGGTGAATAAAAGAGTTGGTTAATTTCAATTTATTTTCTAGTTAATATGATTTCCCTATTAACTCTAAAGAAAGAAGCATCAATTAAGTCGGCTGATAATTCCCAGGGCGCGGAGATTGATTTGGAGCGCGTTACGATTGATCGGCGCCGACGCTCCGCTTGACGAACCGATTATCCCTCGAGAAATGCAGCCCCTTGTTCGTTGTAATTTATTTGGGCGTGTTTAGTTGTTTATTATAATATCAGAGCTAATTAATCTAGAGTAATTATGGTGTTTTTATTGGTAAGGTCTTAGCCGTAGAGCGGTTAATACTAGGTTAGGTAGGTATCGTAGACTTGGGTGCCTACCATCAACTATAAGAAAGCGAATCAATACTGGTGCGTTCCAGAATAGGTTTCTAAAATTAATTGCTTTATTTCGTACCATGACCTAAAAACTGAATCGCAAATGAATTGCTGAATGGCAATGAACGACCGATTTGTGTTCTTATTTCTTCTACCCGTCTCTTTCACTCGATTCTGTCATGACCGAAGAGTGAGAGAAACGGAAATAACCTGCAGGTGTCATGTTGGCACGACTGAATTATAAGACAATTAAGAGTTCATGACAGCTAAGTGGCTGTGAAATGTCGCTGAATCGCTTGTCATTGACGCAATAGAATCTCGATCGCAATTAAGCTGTTTTGGTAGGTACAAATAATCGAGGGGCCTAGACAAGTGGCTTTCTATTATCGATATCGCCAGTGGAATAGAAAGAAAATGTAAGGATTGACACTAGCGATCGAAATGTCACGTGATCGCTTATGTCAATCCCATACATTTTCTTTCTATTCTACTGGCGATATCGATAATTTAAAGCCACTTGTCTAGGGGGGGCAGTTTAGGTCCTAAACAAATCCGCAATAGGAGTTGATGGTAGGCACCTTGATCAGAAATATTTTTTTTCAGACTCGTTATGGCCATTCCCAAGCAATAAGTGGTTATCAGGAATAGAAACTATTTTTTGTAACGTTAACCATGATTTACTGAAGCGGTGATTTAGTTATAGGGATAAAAAAAACAATTTGTTTCTTGTAACCACTATTGGTTAGAAATGCTAATTACCAAGTCTGATGAGAATAGTTCTGATCACGTCTGAATGTCACCCAGTATTTGCTTTGTTATTGTTGATCGAAGAGTATTTGGAAAATGAAGTATTTAGAAAAAATCGACCCGTCTCAGAACTAGCTCCGATGGGACTCGAACCCACGACCTTTCGCTTTCCGGGCGACTGCTCTAACCACTGAGCTACGGAGTCGTTAGAGCAGTCGCCCGGAAAGCGAAAGGTCGTGGGTTCGAGTCCCATCGGAGCTAGTTCTGAGACGGGTCGATTTTTTCTAAATACTTCATTTTCCATTTTTCTGTAATAAAAATTGCATTGTGAATGCAAAAAACTAAAAATTAAAATACGAAGAGTATTTGTTAAAAACTTCTTATTTTATACGACAATTTATGTTATAAAAATCGGCCAAGTGCGAGTCGGACTCGCTCATGAAGGGTTCCGTACCCACTTAACGTACTGATCACGTACACCTAGCAAAAATACCACTGTCATTTTTTGCCAGAAAAAAATAACATCGTTTTTCATAGTATTCGTATGAATGACAAAGTTATATTTGCGGTTTTCGAAAATGTATTATATCCCAAAAACTTGTAAAGCCTACTTAGCTGTGATAGTTTTCCTTTTAGCTTCGTCATATTTACTACTGTCTTGAATTTTTTCACGTATCCAAGACCAACCATTTGGCTGGCGGGGGGGGGGGGGGGGGGGGGACATGACTCTAATAAATTAAATTTTGCACTTTAAAGCTTAAAAGTTCGCCAACGGATGCCTCAATAAAAAGACTGTCTTTACTAACCCACAATATTTTTAAAATTGCTATCCAACAACATCCCACACTATGGGGTAGACAAGAAAAGAAATTACATACCCACTTCACGTGTAGGGGAGGTAACCTAAAAAAATGTTTTATTCAAAATTTTACTTTACCACTTTGTTGGCGTGATAAATATGCATATACATGCTAAATTACAGCTTTTTAGTACTAAGAGTCTATGAGCTAGACTGGAGTCAGACGGACGGACGGACGGATGGACAAACGGACAGACGGACATGGCGAAACTATAAGGGTTCCTTGTTGACTACGGAACCCTTAAAACGAGGATGTCGTGGTACTTTAAGATTTTCGATAAGTGTTTACATCTATTTAACGCGTTTTCAGCACTCGGGATTCCTCACTTGACTTAAGTTTCCATAAAAATAGGCAGGCAGGCCTGAATGTCACTTGGCCGATTTATTTCATGGGACTTAAGTAGTTGTAAATAAACTACTAAGCGGAAATAAACACTACGAGTAGATAAAAATCTTTTGATATTTTACTTAATAATTTCTTCTTACGTTGCTGTACAATTTGGTAAATAGAATTAATCTATGTAGAAGCTAGTTTTTTGTTTAAAATGTTTTGCTAGTTAATTTAATTCAGTTCAGAAATTGTAGATTTATTTACGGGCGGCGCGGTGCAATAGTTTAAGTATGTGACTAAGCCCTGCTTTCAAATATTAATAAAAATAAAAAACAGCTAAAATTATTTACATCCAAAGGCATCAGTAAACATAAAGTAAATAAACTCCAAAAATTCATAGAACTTAAGGATGGAACATTTCATTTTGAAGCATGATCGAAGTTATATTTCATACCTTGAAATTGGTTTTGCGAAGAAAACGGAAATAAATTGATGCGTAAATTTGTCAGGTGCAAAACAAAAGCTAGGGGTCATAAAGCAATAGCCAGGGTACCTCGCTATTTTGTTACTAGGGTTAGTTGCCCAATAGATCCTTTGTTATTCATACGCGGTAATATTGACATCCGATTCACATTCGACCCGTGATCATTTCCGCCCCTTTGCTATTATATTCAATGAAGGCATAGCAATGTATGTATATGTAGACTATATAAGTATGAACTATTCGAATTTATGGCTGAATATTACTTTGAAATGTAATAGGTAAGGAAATAGATGAGGCGCTTGAATTGAAAGGTTGAGGCTTGAGCTGTTTCGAAAACGATTTTCAAGATTTTTGATAAAATATGTTTATTTCTTCTTCTTTGATTTAAGAGCTTTGCTCGTGTTGATGGAGTACTTCCAGTCGTCTCGTCTCTGTCAATGCCTTCACCTCCTGATACGACACAACATTAACCTATTCCTTTATCTGTTTGCAATAACTTATTCTAGGTCTAAATGGATATTTATTAACATATTAATAAGAGTTTTAAGAAAAAAGAAAAAAAAGGTTCTCTACCTATAAAAAACAAATAATACAAAGATTTAAAAATATTTAAAAAATACATAAGTAACTTGTTTTTTATGTTCTGCATAACCTGAGACAGAAAATTTTCTCCCGCGCTAGAATTTCATATTATAAAGCGAAAATGTTTTTCCTCGAACCAACTAACCGTACCAAAGTTTCCTTTTAAAAAGTAAATATTTGGCGGAATATGAAACTGACTGTTACTGCATATGCCATCACTTACGAATCTGCTTCGGAATATCACGAAATTGGACTTTAGCCGGTATTTTATGCTGTTGGAACGATGCCAAGCGACGGAGTATTTCAATAGGGCACTCTGACTTATCTAATACCTAATAATAGCTAATTTCTGTTTGTTTGTGTATGGAATTGTATGTCCTTTTAAGATGTTTGGTCAGTATCATTGGACAGGATGGATAGTATGTTTACGATGAGGAGCTTTTTGACTCCCGACGCAAAAAGAGGGGTGTTATAAGTTTGATGTGTGTGTATCTGTCTGTCTGTCTGTCTGTCAGAGGCAACGTAGCTCCTAAACGACTGGACCGATTTTTATGCGGTTTATTTTTAATTGAAAGCTAAATTAATCAAGATGGTTCTTTGCCACGTTTGATGAAAATCCATCCGACCATTTAAGGAGATGGTCAACTGCCTGCCGAAACGGTATAAGATACAGAAGTGTTGCTTTGACTAAAATAATGTACACCCTGGGAAAATAATAAAAAAAACAAAATAGCGGCAAAAAAATGTCTGTCTGTACTTATATTCGTAGTGCCTGAACAGATCTAGCGATTTCAATGCAGTTTTTTTTATTTTGTTTCTAATTCAAAAAGAAAAATATACAAAAAAAACTCTCTCGGTCGGGAGACCCCCACCTATAACATACGATTTTAGTACTTCTCTTTTACTTACTTTTTTTTTTTTGACTTTTTGAAGTTTATTTTGTGTCAAAGATTTTTAAAATTTTAATTGGACAGTGCTTAGTGCCCCGGTTGTTGCTGATAAGTAAATTTCGCAGTTGTCAGTCATGGAATGGGTGACCAAAAAGTTACTACCCCTACTTCAGAAGATACGTTAATACGTCAACTCACAATATGGCGAAGCTATAGATGATAATGGTAACAAGTTGCTTAACTGAACGAAACCGTTTCGTCAAATAAAGACCTCTATTCATGATTTTTCATTAAATATTTATCATCAAACTTAAAAAAAAACAATCACAACACTAAACTTGTTATAATGTTCTAGATTGACAACATAATTATACCAAGTTTTAAATGAGGTCAATAAGTTTCTACTTATGTAATTTTGAAGTCCATTTTCTTTGTGTTTACTTAATGCCTTTTACTGTAATAGCCGCTACACACGTTCCTATCCGACCTCCGATTTGGTCTGCTCCCAGACCAAATCTGCGCTACACACGTTCCGATTTGGTCTGTTCCGACCAAATCTGCGCTACACACGTTCCGATTTGGTCTGGGAGCAGACCAAATCGGCGGTCGGATAGGAACGTGTGTAGATGCTATAAGTAATTAAATTTGAGATGGGTATTTTACCTAAAAATTAATAAAAACATGAAGTTATTTTTCCCTTGTTTCAAGAAAAAGTTTCGCAAATAGGGCCGAACCAGTTATCCACGGAGACCAATGCTCTAGATATCAATCACCAACTCGTCTAAGACGTCGCTGTTCTTTTTCGCTTGATACCTATTTACCTGTTTGTTATGAATTTGATAGAAAGATTTGCGTTCGAATGCAACGTGCAGGTAAAGTGATGGCGGAAATCCTTATCAGAATCACAGCCCCGTTTATCAAAATAACCAACCATGAAAACATTCCATAAAGGGTTTTTCACTTCTCATGCTCGTAAAGTTCGTGTTTATGTTGGGTATAGGCTGCATAAAATCACTTTTTATGCTCTAGTGCATAAAGTAAAATCTTCGTCTAAGTCTCAGACTCTAAGACAACGGCCGTTAGGTAAACAGTCACACACGCAATTAAACTTCGTTAAATAAACTTGTTGTTTCATTCTGTTTCTTAAATTTTGTACATAATTCATGTTAATTTACTAAATTAATAAAACTAGACATATTTAATGAGTTTTCTAAGAAATAAGTATTTCAAGAGCATTATGGACTACGATCTATGCTAAAGTCACTGTGCTGCCACTGCCACATATAAAAAAAAAGAAAGTCTTCCCGCCAATATGGCGAAGTCTTTATTTTTTCTTTTTTGCAATATTGTTATTTATTTTCCTCACACTCGAAGTAAAAAGCAGAGTGTATAACTCGTCCATAAAACCCATTTTACCCTCGAATTTACTATCAACCCTCGCCTACGGCTCGGGTGGATATATACGTCTCGGGTAAAATGGTACGTTTTATGCACTTGTTGTACAATCTATGCACATTAACTGAAACTACTCACTAATTTCAAAGAAACCCATAGCTCGTAGCGCGCAAAAGACTGTGATAAAAAGCAGTCTATAATTCAAAATGTTAACCCTCTAATCGGGGCGCAAAAAACAATAAATTGACGTCGTTTTGCCGCTGCGGCGGGCGCGGCGGCGCAATCATGCAACCGCCTAGACGTCAGGTTATTGCTTGGGGGCTATTTCTAAAATCGAGCGAAACAATATTTATCTAGTTTTTGTAGATTCGTGTGAGATGTTTTTTTTTGAGAATGTTACTAATAAAAGTAAAGTTACGCAATAAAATTGTATAAACATAGCCTGATAAGCGTTTACGTAGGTATAAAGTACTGCATGAAAAAATATAATTGAAGAAGAAGTTTACTGCTAATCGCGTTTTTAGTATTTAAGCACTCGATCATGAGTGCGTTTAAGTGACAAGATTTACATTGAAAAAAACAGAAATTAACGATTGAGGTAGAGCTTAAATTTAAATCTAAGCCGCTTTTTCAGTTTTCATATTCACTTAAATGTTACTTTATTAGCGTCATAGGTTATTTAGGTTCAACCTGTGTGTCAATCATACGAATTACCTCTTATAATGCCACAAGCTTTTCTGTTCCGGTGACAGCCGTGGTCGAGGAGCCACTTGCAATACGAAATTAGCTGTCAAAATGGACTGTCGTATGAAAACTGTTTTAGTTCCAAAGATAATCACCGGAACAGAAAAGCTTGTCACACTATACAACGATTGCAGTAACTAACTTTCACTTATTCTACTATGTCTAATATTATTTTGAACTAAGTTAGGTACTCGTTATTCATGAAACACAGAAGCGCACCTAAATCAAGCGAAAAATATCTACCAACTCAAATAATAGCCCCCTTGTGTATCGCAAAACCGGCAACTACCGACAATTAAGTGTTGAAACTCAATTACGGCAACAACTTTGAAGAAAACCCTCGCTCCTCGCCCCATAAACTGGATAGAGGAGAAAAACCTCAACTTCACCGCATTACCTACGCAGTGATTAAGTGGCTTCAGGAGTGTTTCACTGTTGCTTTTAAAATAAAATAAAAAAATAGTTTTCGGGCTAAGAAGGCGTTAGAACGAATCGTTGAGGTCAGCAGGGTTAAGATCTGCCATCGAACTTAAACAGCTTTTTAGTATTAAAGTTTTTTACGACTTTCGATTGACTATTGGTGTGTGTTCTTTCAAGGTAATCTGACACCCCCAGTTCTTTGAGTTGGTAAATGTAGACATGCAAGCCAATTAAAGATTCACACACATAAAAACAAGATACAATAATTCCATGAACAAAGTTATTTATTAGGTACCTATTAAACAAAAACAACACACTACACATGAAGTTACACACGAAGTACACCCAGTCAGTGAACTTACAAAACAAATTGACTCGCTATTCAGCCTAAGAAAAATTTATTGTCGTTAACGTCTCTGCCGTTCGGACGCTGTAGTGTTGAAAACATCTAAGTTGAGACTCATCGATAGTATATTCTATATTCATTCGTATCCTGTGAAATGTACCTTTGTTGTTATTCTTCTCATCAAAATTGCCATCTCAATTTTAAAAAAACCAAACCTCTACCTAGGTACACACGCCTTCCAAAATAGTATTCCCATCTTTAAACCCGTACAGATTACGAACGGACGGCTAATTCTGACTGGCAAATTGAATCCGGGAAAGTTGCGAGTAGTTTTATTTTTTCTTTATTTAATTTTCTAGCGTGATGGGAACGCTTTTGTAGTTTTGTAATGAGTTTTGATGTCTGGAAGGATGAATATTATAGACAGCCAGTACTAATAAGACTTATTGGTTGTGTATTTATAAAAAAGAATTCTCGATGTTTGTAAACGACAATTATATTGCCATAAACTTGCCTCCCCTGGTGGTCAATTTTGTTTTTTTTTTATATAAACAGCCCCGAGTATTGCTTACGTGAACGGTTTCTTCTGATTGCCCTGGCTAGTTTATGTGTCGAATATCAACCTAAAACAATTTGTAGATGTTTCGTGTTGCGTTCACCAATGTATGTTGTTACTAAAGCTCCGCTCGCAACTTCCGTGGACCCCCTTTTTACCCCCTTAGAGGAGGAATTTACAAAAATCCTCTCTTAGTGCTCCCCTGGAGCGGGTGCAACACGCACCCGCTCCAGTTAATGTTGGGAACATTACACTCGAAGTTGTTGACCACTATGTTTACCTAGGACAGACGGTCCAGTTAGGTAAGTCCAACTTTGAGAAAGAGATCTCTCGTCGAATCCAGCTCGTATGGGCAGCGTTTGGGAAGCTCCGACATATATTTGCGTCCGAAATACCTCATTGTCTCAAGACGATAGTCTTTGACCAGTGTGTGTTGCCAGTAATGACCTATGGAAGTGAGACGTGGTCTTTTACTATGGGTCTCATAAGAAGGCTCAAAGTCACCCAGCGAGCAATGGAGAGAGCGATGCTTGGTATTTCCCTGCTCGATCGAATCAGAAATGATGAAATCCGCAGGAGAACTAAAACAACCGACATCGCTCGAAGGATTGCATCATTGAAGTGGCAGTGGGCGGGACACATAGCGCGGAGAACCGATGGCCGTTGGGGCGGAAAGGTTCTTGAATGGCGACCGCGTGCCGGACGACGTTCCGTGGGCAGGCCCCCCTACAAGGTGGACCGACGATCTGGTCAAGGTCGCGGGAAGCCGCTGGATGCGGGCAGCGCAGGACCGATCGTTGTGGAGATCCTTGGGGGAGGCCTATGCCCAGCAGTGGGCGTCGTTCGACTGACATGATGATGATGATGAGTGCTCCCCTATACTCCTCAAGGAACTTACTCGTACATGCCAAATTTCAGCTTCTTGCGCCCCCGGAAGTTTCGGCTGTGCGTTGTCTGTCAGTAAGTCAGTCAGTAACACAAGAGTTTCTATATGTATAGATAAGATATAGATATCGATGGGGATCATTCTCATTAAAATGACTACTTATTTCAATTAAAATCGAAACAAACCACACTTGTAGGTACGCCTGCCAAATATTTAGTATTCGCATCTATATCCCGTACAGATTACGAACGTTCCGAATCGTAAGTACGTCGCCGTTCAACTTCGGACGGTTAATTCCGACTGGCAAATTGAATCCTCCGCGACGCGGGAAAGTTTCGAGTAGTTTTTTTCTTTTTCTACCGTGATGGGAACGATTTTGTAGTTTTGTAATGAGTTTTGATATCTCGAAGGATGAATATTATAAAAATCCAGTGCTTGTAGATATGTCTTATGTCTACCTATACAAGTATATCTTCGAAAAAATAATTGATATTTAGATGTATTTATTTGACAAGTGCATTTTTCTTCTTCCACCGTGATGTTGGTAGTTTTGATAAGAGTTTTATTAACTGAATTTTACATAAAAATATGTGTCACGTTTGTTACCTGTATTGATTTATGATTATAATAGGAAATTTTATAAAACTTGTCTCTTGAAAATCTATTAAGTACTAGGTACATTTTGTAGCTGTAAAAATACATTTTTAAAGTTAATCTTTCAGGCCAGACAAAGTATAGTCTCATAACGTTCCTCTAAGCGCATAAATCTCATGGTAGGAAGTTTGAAACTTTTAAGCTATAAGCTTTAGCATAATATATATTATTTATACGTACATTTGCAGCTACAATTTTCCATCTCAGCTGCGAAGTATTTGTCTTTGTTATTTATTATTATTGTTCAATATAAGACGTCAAAGTTTCGCATACAGAGTGCCTTATTTCATAACTCGATGGCAACTATTACTGGATTGTGGTACAAGTATGGAACGCGAGACGATAGTTTTTAACCGACTCCAAAAAAAGCAGGAGGTTGCGTTCGAATGTATGTATAGTTTTTTTCTATGTTTATTTACCGATATCTCCGTCAATTTTATTCTGCGCTGATTTTCTTAATTATTTTTATTGTAAACAAACAAACTGTAAATTATTTACTGTCAATAATTATATTCTGCTATTATTTATTAAATCCGGTTTAATTAAAATAGGAAATTCTGACACGGACGTTAAGGTGGGTTAAAAATATCTGTATTTTCAATACCTACATGGTATTTATGGTTTTAAATTTGTACGTGATTCGTTTAAGTTTAGAGCGCCTATATTGCACTAGGTACCTAATACTGGGAATGAAATAAGTATAAATAATAATCAATCAAAATATCTAATTAATTTTAACTACTAACAAAAGTAACATAAACGGAATATTGTAATATCAATAAAAGTTCATCAATCCTCATCACACTATCGCTTCATTCTGTGAATTACGTCCTTAGAAAAATCATGAAAGTGAAAGTTTGTTTGTTTGTCCACCTTTTGCTTTAAAACGGAGCAACGGATTGACGACGTGATTTTGGTAGGATAGTTTCGGGGCTGGAGAAAGACATAGGCTACTTTTTATCCCGGAAAAACATCACATTCCCGCGGGATAATGTCGTGTAGTTCACGCGGACGAAGCCGCGAGCAGAAGGCTAGTAAATAACAAATCAATCAAAATAATTAGTTTTTAACTTATATAACAAAAGTAACATAAACGTAATATCGGAATAACAATGGAAGTTCATCACACTGTCGCTTCATTCTGTGACTTACGTCTCTACCTGAGAAAACTCATATAGATATATGCTACTCCCGTTGAAAGTTACGAAAGGAATTTTCTGTTATTTGTTGTGCACAAATTCTAGTGTATTTGTGTTATTTATTACTTACATTAACATTATGCTAGATAAACGCTGCTGCTGAAATATGTTTCTTATGGAAAATTCTAGAAGCAAGTTTTGTTATATTTCAAACTAGCCTTTGGCCCACGGCTTTACCCGCGTTGACTACACGACGTCATCCCGAGGAATGGTGTTATTTTACCGGAATAAAAAGTAGCCTTGTCTTGTCACTATCTATCTCCCAAACTACCCCCCTACCAAAAATCGCGTCGTCAGTCGGTCCGTTGTTCAGTTTTGACTTGAAAGAAGGACAAACAAACAAACACACTTTCACATTTATAATATTGTTATGGATAGTAACGATGCCATTAAAACTACTGCTAAGTTTGGAAATAATAATGTCCATAAATATATATATATATATTAGTATATATATTTCTTATCCTATAGTTCTTACCGTAAAAGTTTTCGATAAGTTGGTACGCATACTGTAACTTACTATAATTTTTACTGAAAACAAATTTACGAAACAATTCTACACTTTAGATTAATAACTCTTCGCATAATTCTACACTATTTCCATTGATAATATGCATGCCTAGTAGTTCAGTGCCCGTAGTGTAAGTTTTTATGTCAAAAAACGCAAACTATTTCGATTCCGTATTTATGTCAATTTGTATGAAATCTGTATCAGCGCCTCTAGCGGCGAGTAGCGCTCTTATACAGTTTTCATTCAAATTGACATAAATACGGAATCGAAATAGTTTGCGTTTGCTTGACATAAAAACTTACACTAGGGGTACAGTTTTGTGGCGTGATTAAGAGTAAAAACACAGAAATATCATCAGCCGTCTTCCAGATGGAGCTTGAAAGTAAACTGTTTATACTTTTATTATTGAAAAATAACTAATTTTTTTCAAACCAAAATATGTTTATTGCGAATACATGTGGTACGAGATTTCACATAGGTAGCAAATTAGTTCAGACATATTCTGCCTTTCTGACATGCAATAATTAAAATAACAGTAAGTAATTGAATTTTATGACTTCTGAAAAATATAAGCTAATGAATAAGTTAAAATTATGACTTTAACTTATTCAAAGTTAAAGTCATAATTTTACTTTCTCTCTCATTACGCATCCTAACGCATATTTTCCCCATCGCATTGTATTTTCTATATTTCTATTTTTTTATACCACTGTAACACAAGTAATGCTATTTTTATCTATTTGCCTCCTCTCGTTTATCACTTCCCGGCGACCTACGCACGAACATCTGGCTTACAGTTAATATGTAATTTCAAAGCATACATATTAACTGTAAGCTTTGAAATTGTTTTTATGAATAAGCTTCAAGGGTGCAAGGCCCTCGTTAATCATTCAAATGAGACAAAAAAAAGCTTGTCAGAAAACGTTAGACACCAACGAATAAAGGCCGTTGTATTCTCTGCATTATGCATTTCACCACAAAGTTAAACTGCCAAATCTTTTCAGTGAAAAACTCAAAGAATATAAAAATTTAACGGGACAGAGCGCTTAATGAACTTAAAACTTTATTGTGACCTCAGACGGATCGTGTCATTATTTCGCTGGAAAACAGGCGAAAAACTTTTAATTTTCCGTTATGAGTCAGTTCACTAATTAACGACGTGGTTTTGTGGAACTACAATTTTTTGTTGCGATTAAAAATTGCACTTGCGCGCTTTGAGTTACATATAGCGTTACTAACTTTTAAAAAGTTTAGACTGGTTTTTAATCACGGTTAAAATGAAAAAGTTTTACAGAATTACTAGCCTCGCCCCGGGGGCTTAACTCCCGTGGAATTTCGCGATAAAAAAATAGCCTACGACCTATTCTCAGACCTACCAAATACAAATACACAAGAAAACCATAAAAATCGGTCAAGCTCTTTGGTGGAGTGCGCTATCAAAAAACTGTGACACGAGATTTTAAATTAGATTTTGTAGTTTGAACTAGAGTTACATAAAAGTATTCTCTGTAGCAGTGCTTCCCAATGTTTTTTTTCCAGCGTACCAATTCTAAAAATTATTGCAAACATATTTCAACTTCATTTTTTAATATTTTCCATAATAAAAAAGAAAAAATATTTATTTACTTATGGATTTTTCTAGTAGTTCTTCTGATTTGGCTTTAACCCAAAGCCTTCGCTCACTTTACGCCTTCATCTAGACGTAGTACATTTTTCTTGTTCATTTCAAAATGTTTTCTTGAATCACCTTGAAAGCTTTTGACGCGAAAAGCATATTAAGCCTGCCCAGAAATAAATTAAGGTCTTACCTTCTCAGTTTCTTCTTGGTACTTGTAATTTGGTATACGGTGTACGTATATTAATATAGTATTCGAAAGATTTGCTTCAGAAATATGAGTAAATGTGTTATGGTCTATTCTATTATGCCTGCTGTGCTAGTTAAATTTTAAATTTAGAAATAAAGTCCACATACTTACGCTGTCCACAGTTTTATGTCTATAAAAATATATAAATATTTTCTTCATTAAGAAGGTTGATCCTTTGAAGAAGCCTAAACAGCACATTGCGAATCGGGGGCATCCATCACTTGTTGTTCAAGAAAGTTGTCAAAGTTTTAGTTGACAAAAGCAGCAATGGCCGTGCAATTTCTTTCAAACTGAATGCGATTGCGATTGATGTTGAGTTAGACAATAAGGGGGTCATTGCAATGGGTTGGTAAGTTATTAAGTTTCATGTTTATCAAATAAAACTATGTTTGAATTTGATCAAACAAAGTGTGCAGAACGCTCACTATACATATTATGATTCAGGTTCAGATACAACCTCTGTCTAGTAATAAATGAAAAGTTTGTCGGAACTTTCCTTGTAACTTGTAACCTTTAGAAATATTTTGGAATATCTTCAGCTGATGTTGGTTGCCCTATGGGCTTTTGATACTGATTATTTATTTGACAAGACTGGATAATTATCGGAAATTTTAAGGGAGATTTGGGTATTTAAAGCATTTTCTAAATTTTATGGAGATTTTATGTTTATAAGAAACTAATAATAATGTTAATCGACAGCGCATCTTTAACAGTTGCACGTAGTTTTTTTACCCCTGTGGTTGCACTGCGTAAACCACTACTAAGTCGGAAACACACTTCTATGGTGTGGCGCGACCCCAGAATATCTGTTTCACACACTTAGTATGGACACGACAGAGACGTAGAGTAGCTATACTGATTCTATTTCGATCACTGGCTATGATATGAGAAGCCAAAATGCTTCCGTATCTGTCAGTATTAAAACTAATGCAGACACAAATTTTCACCCAATTCCACCTAAACAGAGTAAAAAGGGAAGGAAACTCTTCGGTGTCTCTTTCCCGTAGTTATCCTATATTATTAACATGCCGCTAGTTTGTTACTCAAAGATGCAACAACAAGAAAAAACTCTTTCCGTGTTTTGTGACCACAACTTTTGCAGCATTTTCCAAATCCAACTAATGGCTGGTTTCTGAAACGTAAATTAAATATAAAATTAGATAACAGACTGTCACAAATATTTCTCAATTAAAAGTTAGAAAGATAACAACGAAATAAGATTCGCGGTAGCTCCTAGTTTATCCTATATTCAGCCGTCATCGCGTCGGCATTAACGTGCAATGAAATGAAATAATTTTCAATGGTTTGCACGAAGTTGCGACGATTGCTCCATCAACTTTTACATGCAGCATTTTTCAAGTAGGTACAACTAAGAAAGATAAAAACAAAGGGATATTCTACGGTGTATCCTAGTTTATCTAGTTCTACTACTATATAATAAGCGGATAAAGCTATATTCAGCCGTCGGCGTCGGTATTAGCGTGCTACAAGTTAAATAATCCAAAGATGTCGCCACTCATACCTCGATTAATTTTACTTTATGAGCATTTCCCGAATCAAACTAAGGGGGATAAAAACGAAAGGAGATTCTACGGTGTCCTCTAGTTTATCTATTTCATCTAACTAGTTTATCTTGTATTCAGCCGTCAGCGTCTGTGTATTAACGTGCTACAAGTTAAATAATCCAAAGATGTCGCCACTCATACCTCGATCAACTTTACTCTATGAGCATTTCCCGAATCAAACTAAGGGAGATAAAAACGAAAGGAGATTCTACGGTGTCTCCTAGTTTATCTATTTCTTCTAGTTTATCCCATAATCAACCGTCGGCATCGGTATTAACTTGCTACAAGTAAAAGTAAAAAAAGTAAAACAACCAAGTAAAAAAACCAAGGATGCTACCACTCATACCTCGATCAACTTTAAGAGCATTTTCCAAGTCCAACTAAGGAGGATAAAAACGAAAGGAGATTCTACGGTGTCCCCTAGTTTATCTATTTCTTCTAGTTTATCCTATATTCGGCCGTCGGTATTAACGTGCCGCATTCCCACATCCCCTAGGGACGCGTCCGATATGTGACGCAATTTCCTACGAGTTATTGAATGTTATGTAATCCTTAAGCCGCTGCTGCAGCTACTGCGATAGGCGAGGCAGTGTTGGAGCTATGAAAGGAATCGAGAAGCCGCCATTCTGTTCGAATTTAAGTACTTGGAAAATTCGTAGAAATCATGAAGACCGGTATGTTACGTAATAGAAGTGACGAAACGTCGAGAGAAAGCGAAGTAAACAAAACAAAGACCCACCGATGCTCAAGTGGTTAAGGTATAAAATTTTTAAAACTGTAGGTACACTGCGCAAATACTATAAGTTCGAGTGAAAACTAAACCTACATCAAACACTCACTCTATACTATAGTTACTTTATATCTTGATGTGTAGGAAGACCTTTATCAAAGCGATACCAGTATGATAAAAAATAAATTAGTATTTTTTCCGTGATCCAATCTTGGCGTTTGACGCTTTCATCACTTGGCTCTCATATAGGCAAGTATATTAACATTTCTTGTCAATAATGTAAAGCTAATTATAATATGAGATACGTTTACAAAATATCAATATTGGAAAAAGCAAGAAAGTAAGTAGCGTTGATAATACGTAGGATTTAATAAAATAAAATAAGTTTTTATTTGATATGTAATTTCATTAAATACAATATAGGTTAAATTAAAAATATTTTTACTTTTTTTGCATTCATATGCAATTTTTATTATTCAAAATTAAGTATTTGAAAAGATCCCCCTGTCTACGAACCGAACCCGCGACCTTTCACTGTCTAGGCGAAAGCTCTAACCACTCATCTAGTAAGAGTTAGGAGAAGAGACGTATTTATCGCGGGCGGGTCGTTATGTTCCCCAAAATATGGTTGAGCGAAACGATGATGGCTGGTTCATGCGTCATGCTCGTGAACGTGTGCTGCCAGTGGGAATGGGTCTGCTCTTATCTGCTTGCCTTAAAATGTGTTTTATTTTGTTTTTATTCATTTTATTAAGAATCACATTTGAAACATGTATGGTGCAACTTGCAGTATTAGTAGAATTGTCTTTTGTTTTTAACTAATATTAAAGCTTTATGTAGAGTTCCTAAGTAATAGAAAATTGTTCACCGCTATGATCATTAGTTATATACTCAACTGTATTTATCAGAACCCATTGTGTATTGTGATGGAAACTGACTTTAGTTACATACCATGTTAAGGTCATTTTTCAATTTGACGACTCTGTATGAAATAAATCAGGGAGAAAAAACAACCCTTGGAGTTTCTTGCCGGTTCTTCTCCAAGGTCTCCCGCTGTAGGGTTTGCGAACCGATGGCGTAGCTTCTATGACGTTCACAAGTACTGTAAATAACAATCTAAATTGAATAAACAAGTTTGACTCTTGACTCTATCCAATACCTCTTACGTGCTGTTTAGCCAGCAGCGTCTAATTTATCATTTTCGTAGCTCAGTGGTTAGAACATTCGACCGGACAGTGAAATGTCGCAGGTGTGAGTCCAGTCGGAGCTAATTGTGAGACCGGCCGATTTTCCTAATACTTTAATTACAATAATCAAACACTACTTATCTTCTGACTATAATAATTATTATAAGAGTGAAAGTGTGGTGGTTTGCTTGTCCATCTTTCACGTCAAAACGAAGCAACGGATTGGCGTGGTTTTTGGTATGAGGATAGTTTAGGAGCTGAAAAGTGACATAGGCTACTTTTCATCCTGGAAAAACATCTCATTTCCGCGGGATAACGTCGTGTAGTCCACGCAGTCTAAGCCGCGGGCGGAAAGCTAGTCTGATTACACATAGCAACTCCAAAATGTAATCGATTCACATGATTCCTCCTATAAAGATTTGTTTATGTGTAAAATTTTAAGAAAATATCGTTTGCGCCGTACCGGTTTTTTAAGCATTTCTCCCTAATTAAACACTTTATTATTTAACACCATCGGCACGTGATTTAGCTAGGAATCCCATTACCTAACGATATATTAAAGTTTATATTTCTTATACCTGAACTTAGAGTATAAGACCATATTTCTGATATCCCTTAGAGACTTGCTATGTATTAACTTTTTATTTTGTCATATGCCTTATTGGACGAAGGTGTTTTTGGGATGAAAAGGGGTTGATTTATCTCTGCTCAGCCAGAGAAGGCCTTTTTATTGACATTTTATTTATGTTCCAATTTGAGGAAAGGGAACGGTCATATTTTTCTCTCAACTGGGAAATTTGAATCACTTTTTTACCAAAGAATACTATAATATTATACGTACTTTTACGTTTAGAAGTTGAAACAAAATTCTATGTATTAATATGTAAATGGTATATACTATATACTTTGGTATGTTCTATGTATGTATAAATTATTTTTATTTGTACCGCTTTTGAGCTTTCTCTGTTTTCCCGAAGGTTGGCTGGTAGAGAATGCTTTTAGCGTTAAGCCCGCCTTTTGTACCTTACTTTGTATTCTGTACAATAAAGCAATAAATAATAATAATAATAATAATAAATGTTAAGTTAAATGTTTCACAGTCTCTTAACATATTATTATCTGTTATGGTATCTTGTTATAAGAGATTTTTTCTTTCTTAACATCTATACTTATAATAAAACTGTAAACGAGCCAATTGTCTTTCTTATCAGGAAAGAATATTATATTTCTGAGGAATAAAATAACGAAATACGAATTTAAAACGTGAACATATTAAGCGTTTAGACTCACTTGAAGAGCTTTTGGTATAATACATTGCATTTTATTTGTTTTATGACCATTTTAAGTTGAGTGGACAAGTCCATTTAAAAAGTATAAAATTTATTTAAATAAATAATACTTTTGAATAGTTCATTTAATGTATAAACAATTTGCCTTTGAAACCATTTCTGATAAACACAACATTTGAAATAGCTGCCGAACAAAATTCTTACACATTGCATGCAAACTAGCACTGCTAGACGTCACGACATGTTAGCCGTTAGTATGGAGCCGATAATTAGATTCAATGTTTTCATGCTAGCGAAATAATTATTTTAAGTAAGTACCAGTGTTTCTATTTTTGAGAGGTCATTATATATTTTATAAAATAAAAAAAATAGTCAACATGCCTATTCTGTAAGTACATTGAAAATAAATAGAAAAAAATACCCCCAGGGGTCTTCATAAACGAAATTAAAAATAAATAGAAAAAAAAACACCTCCAGGGGTCTTCATAAACGAAACAGATATGCACCAAAAATGTGGTTTTTAATTTTTTGTCTGTCTGTCTGTTGCCCGCGTTTCACGCAAAAACTACTGAGCTGATTTTGATGAAACTTTTTTGTTATATAGCTGTATCTGTGGTTATTAATACTTGCACACAATATAAAAATTTAAACTTAAATGTTTTGAAACGGACTTAAATATTAAATCTACCTATATTCCATATCTAATATAATCGATTCTCATAAACTGGAATCGATTTGTCGCAAGTATCGATCACAGATGGTTACATGACTAATTACGTCACTTTGGCATGTGTCAAAACGGGTCTCTTATTTTGTGACGACTGTAATTTAAACCATTTCTAACCCCAGTCTGATTAAGGTTTAAATTCAGTTTTTTATTCCGGCTAACGAAGAACTACTGCTTTCCATGTGATTTTTTTACCTTTTTTAACCTTTTATCAGTTCCGTTAAAGTACGGATTCAATTCAGCAACAAAGGCATTTTTGACTTAGCTATCGTTGGATTAATTAGCCGAAGCGTACGAACGAAGGCCGGATCAGAAAATTAATGAAAATTAGTCATACAAAGGCGAAGAATACTTAATAAAGGTTTGTTTGGGAAAGCTCTTTTGATAAGAAATTTAAATTGATGATTTTCAATATTCTTAAGTTTGAGGCAGATCTTTGTTTTGGCGATAACAACACTGACAATGTATAATTTATGAAATGAATACCGGTTCTAAGAAAGTGTTTTTTTTTACAATAGTGTGATTTCGATAAATAAAAGTCGTTATAAAGTTTTTTAGTATTGTACAGTTATGCACACTATGTATATGTCGCTCAAAAGAAGATTATTAGGTACAGTCGAACCAATGGAATCATGACCCATTTTTCTATTTTTTTAAAGCACCAAAACATAGGTCAGTGTTTTGATAATGTTTCAAACAACAAGTTTGAATTTCGACCCTATTGAATTTAAATACCTGTAAAGTATTCTGTCTACTTCAATTTTCTGAAGAATTTGTATAAAAATTTCAAATGATTTAGTATGTTATTTAAATTTTTACTTTTATTATTGAAAAATTTAAAATGAAGTATTTTAGAAAAATCTACCTGTCTCACAACCAGCTCCGATGGGACTTGAACCCACGGCCTTTGGCTATCAGGGCGGCTGCTCTAACCTTTGAGCTACGGAATCGATTCTGTATGTATAATAATATGTTGCTGTAAAAGCCGGAACTACGGTAAATCCTAGGATTTACTGGTCAAATCTATTATTTACCACCTATCAATGGTAAAAGCCCGAAAACTCCTGTGAGCATCGTTTAATTCAAACTTTTACCGCTATGATCTTGGTCAATCTTAGGTAGGATTTACCACATAGACTCGGTAAAAGTACAAAATGCGCAGATTTCAACGTAAATTTAACAGTCCTGTACTCCTCGGACGTCCTGTATAAGACTTGATAGGCTAGAAATATAAGGCGATCGCGAAGCGCAGCAAACTCGTGAGCTCCAAACTGATGACCTACAAAAATGATTTTCATTCCAAAATTAATATTTACCAACAGCTGCACTCAGTAAATCCTAGAATTTACCAAATTCTAATGGAAAAAACCCGAAATAAATATTCTTCTTTTAGTATTTTTAACATTTACCAAATTGTATTGGTAAATCCTAGGTTGTACCGGTATGTTCTAGAATTTATCGTAGTTCGGGCTTTTACAGTAACATATCTAATGATTTATAATTAAGTTACAAATAAAATTACCATCATAGGGATTTCTATCATCAGATTTGTCAGTCTCATGATAGAAATCTGTGTAAAAGTAGTTAGGTACGAAAATATTACATTAAAATAACATTTTATCAACTTTAATCACTTTTACTATCGCTTTGAATGTAAAGCTTATAGTTTCCATATAAAGATTATTAAAACAATTTATTTTATTACGACAAAATCGAATGAAGCTGCAGAAATTAAGTTTTCAAACGGTTACAACAATAGACTTTAAAAAATAAAGACTGAGAAGTGACTGTTATTGAGACGTTTCGCAAGTCTTCGAATCTGCGTGTTAATTTACAGTAAACGCGAAAAGAATAAACATTTTATCATATTTTTTAATTCGCTTAATAATATTATTTTTAAATATTTTAACTGTTATTCCCATTTGTAAAAACGGGCCTCTTATATTTTGTGATGACTATAGGACTAGATTTCGATTCAAACATGAGTAGAGAAGAGTACGGCTTAAACTTAGGTACTCCAAACATTTGATTTCATGTACAAAGTATATTATGATATTTAGCTAAAATTACATACTTACAACTTTATATAGCATATAAAAAGTGGTCATAGATTACATCTACACTTTGCCTAATCTTCTTAATTGCGGTATAATCCAACTATAATTACGGTGTTTCCCTCATCAAAACAAATTAGTAACAACATCGCCTATAATGGTATAATGAAAACACAGCCACAGCTGATGCCATAGTGAAATTTGCTCAAGTAATAATTCCATCGGCAAATAAATTTCCAGACTGTATTTAAACAGACAGGTTAAATAAACTAAATTTTCAAAACAAATGTGTAAGCGGTCGTCAATAGATTTTAACGGGACAATGGAAAACAGTCTTTATTTTCACGGATTTCAGTTCAATGTTTTCCGTGGACAGCTTGGTCGTTGATTTTCCTTTTTGTCCTCTACTCGAACTAATGAAGTCTCTTGTCCAACTCAAGTGTCCTTTTTACACTATTTGTTTGACGTTCCGTTAAACTGAAGTGCTGAAGAATGTGGAGTGCAACGGTATAGTTTACGAGGTTTTTTTTATCACCTAAGTGCTTCGATCAACAATAACACCTAGTTCTAGATACATACTTGGAGTGACAGATATGTCCAAGCCTCATAAGCCCACTTGAGAGTATAATAAATAAGTAGATTATTTTGACAGTGTCAATAATATTAACGTATTTCAAACTTGGAACGCTTCTTGTCATTTATAATGTAAGATCGTAACATTCGAAACCTTTTTTCTCCGTTTAAAAAAAAGTCAGTCCCTGCCATATAAAGTTTTCATTTAGTTCGTGAGCCTTTATCTAGTACTATTGTTGATCGAAGCCTAAGTGACAATCAATCACGTCCGTGAAAACATAATTTTAGCTACACAGGTGAATAATACAATCCAAGCACGAATAACTCTAGTTCTCGTAATCGTTAAGATAGTATTATTTTGTATGAAAACCAGAGCAGCGCTTCATTTGGTCGTTTAATGAAATAAACTTCAATAGATGTTCTACAGCAGCACTTTGTCGACTCTGCTGGGTACAGTCAGCTTCAAAATGATGTATGAGCGTTCAAACCCACAAAAAATATCTAAACATTTGACAAAATTCAACCTTATCTCAAGACGTAAAGGTGCATTTTTATTTGTTGTTTGAAAACAAATGACAACAAATGAATGTACACCTTAAATGTACTGTGCTAAGAGTGATTTTTGTCAAATGTTCAGATAGTTTTGGTAGGTATGTTTCAACGCTGAGATTATTTTGGCGCTGACTGTACAGTCATCATCATCATGAACATCACTACTGCTCCATCGTGCTTGTCACGGAAATAATAAGCTTTTTACAAAAAAAAAACTGGGATTTAGTTTGCCGCTGCGCCGCCCCGTATACTTCAGTAAAAATTCACATAAAGTGGTAACGAAAACGACAGTATTTTCAATATTTCCTGAAAACTACTGAACCGATTTCAAAATTTCAAAAAATGGGACCAACTTGGAGAACAACCTGATGTAATAACGTTTCAATCATTTCAATCGGTCCATCCGTCTTCGAGTAATCGGTGGACATACACAAAAAAAAAACATACATACAGACGAATAGAGAACCTCCTCCTTTTTTATTTAGAAGTCGGTTAAAAACGCGCCAGTTGGCAACCGACTGTATTTTCCGTCGACTTTCCTTTACCTTCAGTAAAACGAAATAGCATAAAAAACATTTTGAATTCACTGAAGTATTAGTAGTTACTCATAAATTTTTTCTTGGAACAGTTTTATGTGATATTTAACGAGAATGAATATTATTATCTTTCTGTTAACATTATCTATCTTCGATTGGCGATTTTATGCGATTTTATAGTCAAGTTCGGTAGGTCGATTCTTTAAAATTCAATCACCAATTCGCATACGACTTCAATCACCAATTGTATTTGAATCCAATCACCAATTCGCATATTACGTTCTTTTCGCTTGACTTTCACTTGTTTGTTACGAATTTGACACAAAGATTCGTGTTCGAATGCGGTGTGTGCAGTGACGGAATATCTTTACAGAATAGCACCCCAGGGGGCCGATTCTCAGGCAATCGAGAAAAGTTCACTTTTATAAGCTCGAAATTCAAATATAACACAGTTTTTGTATTGTCAGAATTTCACAATCGAAAAAGTTCGATCGAAAACCAGTCGAACGCTACGAGTGGTACAAACCAATAGATGTTCGTATACGAACTTAGCTGTCAAAATGAATTTGTTGACATGTGGGACAGATGAGTTTGTTTGAAACGTTCAAACTTTTCAATAGAAACCACAAACAAAATGTTCGACATACGAATTACCACACTGAAAAAGTTCGAATGCCTGAGAATCGGGCCCCAGAAGACGTATTTTCGAAGCGCTCGAGTTTGAATTCGCATTCGAAATTGGCGAATTTGCAACGAGTGGTCAGACCCATTCGTTTCTTATTTCTACTAGTAATATTCATCATCTTCATTAGTCTGTGGCCGCAAAATGTCATCACAGACAATCATTTGAGAAGTGTTTGTGTTTCCATTTTGTTATATTTTTAAAGTTTCTCTGTGATTTAGAAACAATTAAAGAATATTAATTTTTTGGCAACACAGATTTCGAACGCTACAAAAATGCATGAAAAAGTTTGTAATAGAATTCGATTTCGTAGACGACTGGTTGACGTACGCATACGTTTAGTCGAGCGCTACGGACATACGTCTCCTGAGCGAAACACGTTTTGCCTAGTTCCGCTCCCAACGCTCTGCGGTTTAATACAAATTTACTTCGTAATTCCCAGAGGCGAGTTATGTTATAAGTACCACATCATTATCCCTTAACACGACCTTTTTTAAGAGGTACAGAATAATGCTTTTAGTACATATCTACGAAGTTGGCTGGGTAGCGGAATATTATTAATGAAAAATAATGCCACATTATAACTGTTTTCTAAAATGGCCTGTAGCTAGGCAGGTGGACTACCATCAACCAAACCGTATACCTTAATTATGTACGCCCACTGGAAATCGAAACCGGGACCTCTTGGTCTGATACGGGTTGTATGTAGCACAAGACCACAGAGGCGATTCAAATTAATTATCACCATTTAAGGCATTTTGTTGTCCCCATCCCCCCTGCTAAGGCACTGGGTTTCCTAAAACTGCGCTTACATGTGCAATTTTTTGGCAATAATTGCTTGGCAACTGTTATGCCGGCTGTACACACTCGTCGAGACACTACGAGACCGGCCGAGCACGAGCGTGTACAACTATGTCTCGTCGCGTCGCGTGAACCTCGTGCGGTCTCGGAAGCGAGTCGGTTTTTTGCGCACGAGTCAGAGTCTCGAGGAAAACTAGAGCGCGCATGTACACACTTTTCTAAGTTCACGTAAAGAAGCACCTATGTCATAGAGAAAAGCCTATGAATTCGTTTTTTATTTTAAATGTGTAAAAATTGTACTAGCTCATAGCACAAAGTTCAAGTATAACAACGAATGTGTAAAGGGTATGCTCGCGTATCGGGCCTCAACGAGACGAGAGGCTCGCGATGCGAAGAGACAAGCGTGTACAGCCGGCAGAATGAATCAATCTGAAACATTAAAGTGGAGCAATCTCGAGCAATCACAATAAATTTTGGCATTGTTTCGGGAATGTTGCTTTTAATTGCTCCATATATTCCACAATATAATCTCAATGTCGTAAAATCTTTAGACAATTCTTTTCTATCCCGTTTATACGTTTAACTACGTCTCGTTTTCGCGAGAAAAACAGGCCGGCAGCGAGGGGCCTTGTAGGTTACTTATATTGCCTAGTTAATATATAATAATTTTAAAGTTGCTCAATATTTTGTGATATTGTGTGGCCGTATCTCAGCAACAGATCGCTACATTTTGCCATCGCCCTAAATTGCTTAATGCTGTCGTGACGTCATAGCTGACGGGTATTGGCAGGAATTAAGCAATTCTAGTCACCCGTGTGAGTGCACCTTTTGGGAGTGTCTTTCAAAGCTTGGAGAAAATATTTAGATTCCTTGTTGGATTTATTTCATGAGCACCCGTGATCAAACTAATTTAATGAATGTCATATTCACATTTAATCTTTGAAATGTTCATTCAGAATTCAATCGTATCATTATTATCGCAGCTCAAATTTAATTGTGATGTAAAAACCAACCTTGAAACTTAGCATTAACAATAATTAACCTATTTCAAATGCCTATATGATTTGTAGAGCTTCGTCGAATCTCCACAAATGTAACGTTTATTTGACTGTATGGGTCGATTTCACCAACATTGAATTTACACGAGAGTAGCTATCCCAAAAATAACTTTAGTCAGTGATGTACTCGATGGTTAACTTCAATTTCGTTTCACCACGAAAATCTATGGATATCTTACTCTTGTTTAGTTACTCTGTAATAATGGTGAACGAATAAATTGAAATCGAGGATAGTGTCGTGTGCTTTAGAAATAACGTTGCGTATTTTTAAATTTGTTCCGTTAACATGTTGACTCGACGTTTTGGACGAGTTAACTTGACAGTGACAGTATCACCAGCTGTCATAACACTTGACTAATCGACAAATAACAGTTTACTCGGCCGAAATCGGTGGTATAGGATTTCATTCTAGTATAGAGATTTTATCCTTAGGTTAAATGTTGGTGATACGTAAAATGAGCTTACTCGCGAGTAAATAACAATGTATTATTGGAATAAGACTTACACTAGGTTTGTGAAATCGACCCATAACATATAATTTATCATGGTGTGAAATAGCTCATTACGAAATCGACTTAATATTTGAATAATTTAAATTATCAAAATGCGTTGATCTCAAATTAATGGCGCTTGATATGTTCCCTCAGCCTATGATAATGACAGTGTCGGATCATTAATAACTCCTAGATTACTCTAAAATGTGTTTATAATGGGTGATCACATTTTGGCGAACCGTTTCTGCGGTAGTTTCTGAATACAAATCAGTTTTATAATGTTTGCTGGTTGGCTAATTAGCGATGGTTAATTCCAGTTTTTAATACGTATAGCCTGAAGTATTTAGTTAGCTAATGCTTTAGGACGTTGTTCGAAAAGAACGCGACTACGCAATCAACGCACAAAATCAACTCAAAAATTACTTCTTCTTACTTTGTTTCTTGACATCACTTAATTGATTTTTACCGCCTTTGTGGTCTAGAGGTACACACCACCAGTGAGGATACATATTGAATTTGGTTTGGATGGTGGTAGGGCTTGTTCAAAGTCCGCCTGATGGTAGCTAGTACCACCATATTATACTAAGTCTGACGCCATAACAACGATTTTAACAGCATTGTGGTGTTCCGGCAGTTAGAGATAAGATTGCCAGTTCCTCAGAAATTAAGGATTCCGGGAGTAGAGCGCTTTCACCTTCAGCCTTAAAATTGTTGATAAAAAAATCACAAGCTCAAATTCGCCATTTAAGTAAAGTTGGTTTAAATGTTTAACGAACTCTTTTGTATGTTTCTTTAAATAGATGTTTTCTGAAATAAACTAAAGCTCATTAGGTATTATATATAAAACCTGCACGATTTACGGGAATGCGACGAATGCAAGGCCACGATGTGTGGAATACAAGGCCCATAACTCTTGCCAACGATGCTGATGTGCTGGATGCGTTCCATTTGTGTTGAACAATAAGTTTTTAGTAAAAATTTTATTTTTATGACAAGCTTTTGCTGACTGTACTTTATATTGTATTGACATCTGAACCAAACCTGTATACAAAATTTCAGCTTCATCGAACACTGGGAAGTAGGTCAAATTAAAGCTTGCAAGATTTGTCCCCCACTAACTAACTAACATACTAACTCACTAACATACTAACTAACTAACATGGCAAGTTAATAAAAAGCTTGCAAAAGTATGCAAATTCGCTTTCCTAGTTCTTTCTTGATGCGAGCTGCTAAAGATTGGAATACGCTGCCGCATGTGTTCCCCGATCATTATAACCTTGGCCTCTTCAAGGCAAGAATGAATGGCACCTTCTGGGTAAGCATTCTACACCCTAGACTGGAATCCTGTCTGTTAAGCAAGATGACGGTCAAATACCTAGACAGTATTTATAAAAAAAATGTTTATCATCAGCTATCGAATATCCCTACTGCTGTATCAAAGACCTTGTATATGTACCTACTTAAAACGGGCCATGATCTAGCACGAAGCCAAACGCGTATTTATGTGTAAAGGGAATTACGTACGTCGCACTCAGAACTTAGAAATATAGTTTTTTTTAATGAATTTTTCTGAAATTATGACATTTATGACACAAATATAATGTTATATAATTGATCTACTTACCCCTCATCAAGGGAATATTTTATTTGAATTAGATATTTACAGTGTACAAAAAAAATATTTTCAAGACCTCTTTTTTGAGTCTTAAATTTAAATTATCTCAAGACCTATTTGAGTAATTTAGCAATTTTTTGTGGAAGTAGGTCTCAATTTTATTTGTTGGATTTCTGCCGGTATTTTTACTACGTTTGACTAAGAACGCGGAGGAGCTCGAGATGATATTTTTTTGGTAAGTAATGGTAAACCATGCCTTGACCAACCATTGCGAAAGTTGTTTAACCTTTTTTTTTTTTTTTTTTTTTGTTTATAGTGAGGGCAAATACAGTCTTTTCGTATACCGCTAACGGCATGTTGGACTCAGTCAGACAAGGTCTGTCTCTCGCCGCGCCCAGCCCTCCCGCCAAGCCTAATAGGTTTCGCGTCAGGGCTGGGCGGTTCTAACCCCTGCCCCGCCCCCTGACGACCTCGAAAGCTCGACAGGAGGCGGGGCAGGAGGAGTTGTTTAACCTAAACAATTGCAGGCCGAGCGCGATTACCACTGCGCCACCGGCTCCTCATCTTCTACTAATTATTTTAACACTTTTAATAATATTTATTGTTCGCTGAAATTTATTGATCGCACAAAGATTAAAAACATTTACACAGCTTTTATTTCACACTAAAACTATTCTATCCACTTCTCTCTAAGTCTTGGTAAGCACGCCGGTGACTGGCTGTGTGCCAGTTCTGACTAAACTCAGTATCTCACGTTAGGCCATTTGTTCCGTGATAACATAGGCACAAATTAACCAAATTACGTTGGGACGCCGCGCTGTTTACTCATCCTGTGATTGTAGTGTCATTAATTTATCCAAACCGGTGAGTTCTTGCATAGTGGCTATAAATTTGCGTTCTTCGCACTTAGCTATCGCAACCGGACATGGAGAATAACTTTTATTTATTAGCTGGTAGCTTAGCTGCTTCTAAACTGCTTGTCGACAAAGCAAAGCGTAATACACAATTTTTAATAGAATTGCTTAAAATCTTTGCTCCTCGTCAGTGGACAGGATTTATTTTTATGCAATGCTAGCAATGGTAGATTTTTAACTCGCTCACCGCTATGGAACTCCGCTCCGCTTTAAGACAGGCAGCCTAATCCTTAAGGTCGTGTATGTCCAGTCACGAATATTAAAAAAAAAATTAGCACATTTCAACTCAAAAGAGTAAAAGGATCGGACTACCTCATTAATTAAATCCAAATAAATACAATTTTAATGATATCAGTGATAAAAAAATAAACAACTTTCAGTGTCTCCGTTTGCAACTTCATACCTACAAGACGTATGAAAGTATCACTGTGAAATCTAGAGTAAGAAACCAATAACAGAAATGAAATAAGATATGGAACATTTTATTTGCCTGTAGCTTTAAGTAAGATAAACCGCAAAAAAATAATATCAAAAATATTTCCTGTTATTGTTCACTGATTTTAATATAAATAGAAAGCAAGAAATAGAAATCCATACTTTATTTATAGCAACAATCGAGTATGAAAATAACACTCCCCTTACATTATAAAAAGTCAATTCCTTAGCAGTAGTTTAACTTAACATCCCTGTCAAACGATTTTGAACTTTATAGACAAGGAAATAGAAGTCAAGATCTTCCGTTGAAAGAAAACTACCTTGGACATCGAATATGATCAATGGGGTAGAATGTGAGACTCTGTTGCTTTTAAACACTTCGTGTGTCGTGGGACTATAAGAAGTGTTGCGAAAGTTGGGGAACTTTTGGGACGCAACTTGGAGCTATAATAGGATTATATGTATCGGTTATTGAATAAACAAAAACAGTGGAGTGCGAGCCGGGTTAAGATGGTGAGGGTTATTAAAATTTGTTACTACTCCTACTTTTCATGATTTAATTGGTAATTTTAAGAAAAGCAAGTGCATTAGCACGCTGTTGCACCATTTCATATTGGCCATGCTCTCTTACGTACCGTTAGAAGTGACTAAAAGACAGAATAACAAAGCCATTTATACTTAACTAGCGTTCCGCCCGCGGCTTCGCCCGCGTGGACTTCAAATACAAATACAAATATTTTTTTTGCAGTAAATAGGGTTGTTACAATGAAGTTGGTCGTCATTAGTTATCCTGCGGGAACGTGATATTTTTCCGGTATAAAAAGTAGCCTATGTTCCTCTCCAGGTTACAAAGTATCTAGGTCCCAAATTTCAGCCAAATCCGTTCAGCCGTTTTGGCGTGATTCAGTAACAAACATACAAACATCCAAACATCTTAACAATTACATTTATAATATTAGAAGGAAGTAGGATATTATAAAGACGTAAAATTAAATTGTTTGTTTGTTTGTATGTAATGGATCAACTCAAAAACTACTAGACCGATTTCGAAAGTTCTTTCACCAGAAGTACTTTCAGTAGTAGCTGCATTCTTCCTGAGTGACATTAGGCTATAATATAAAAAAGGGCAGAATGTGAAAATCTGTTGCTTTTAAACACTTCGTTTGTCAACTGTCGTGGAAATATATATAAGAAATGTTGAGAAAAGAGAGAATGATCCAGGTATACATCACAAAACAAATAAATACACCTACACCCGAAATAACCCAATCGTGAGTTTTGACTTCTTTCGGATGTAAAGGGTTGACAAAAGTACTTTAATATACTGGAATCAGTGCGGTTTCTTTACTACGAGTAGGTATAGTTTTACCCTTTGTCCAGTTTTACGACACACACTCAGGATAGGCTCAGGATCAATGCAAAGCTGGAAACTGTTAAAGAATACACACGTCACCCACGCGAATGCTAAAGTATTCTCCAATAAATAGCAATCCAGAGCTATATATCGGTAAATATTAAAGTGTATAAAATATATAAAATCTGAACTCGAATTAATGTCAAAAATTTTATAAAAAAAAAAATTAAGTTCAGGTAAAATATACATGATATGCTTCAAATTAGTGGTTATTTGAGGCGAGAAAAGGTAAAAATCCTAGCTTAAATTATTGAGAAACCAAAATTAAGTTAAAGCTTTTACTAGACACAAAATTTAGGAGTGTTTTGCACTGCAGCAAATGAAATCGGAGCCAGATCCACAACTCGAGTCATTAGTCCTCGGTTTGTAATTAATTTAACCCGGTTTTTAATCAGACCTCTTGAAATTTCTGATGAGAACGGAATCAAGAAGAAAATTTATTTTGGGAATAAGTAGTGCCTATTGAAATTGCCGTGACCTTTATCTAATTCACTCCTATATAATAAACTAGCGGATCCTCGCTGTTTTACCCATGTAAAACCTGTTCCCGTGAGAATATCAGGATAAAATATAGCCTAGGTATAGCCTTCCTCGATAAATGGCCTATCCAACATAAAAATAATTGTTCAATCCGGTGCAGTAGGTTCTGAGATTAGCGCGTTTAAATAAACAAACAAACTCTTCAACATTATAATATTTGTATGGATTTATATCATTACGTACACAATCTATACATGTATTAAGTGGTTTTCCTCTACCTGTCCATACTGACTTATACTATTAATACAAACTATTAAGTTTTTCACTTCTAACTTGTGACTAGAAGAATAGTTTTCATTGTTTTAATGCAACGTAACTCTTCGAGGAGATCATGTATTCAAATAAAACAAAACATTTTGAAAACAAAAATACTTCTTAAGGCGGCTTCTTAAATACCTGACCGAAAGTGGCGTCCTCAGGGGTTTTTATTTAATAAATTGCTAATAAAAAAGGATTTTTATAAAGCTTTACGAGAGTTTTTACGGCCCATAGTCTAGTATTTTTAGAAGGTATCGCTACATTCCCCTATAGTCATTCGTAGAAACTATGAAGGAACGTAATTACAGTTTAAAAATACTAGGTTATGGGCCCTAAAAATTCCCCGTAAAGTTTCATTAAAATGGTGTACTGGAATTACAGTATTAAATAAAATTCAACGCGGTGCCACTTTCGGTCAGGGTACCGCCTTAATAGATATAAGATATGCTTACAAGGGAAAAATCATAAAGTTTTGTTGGTACTTACATAAAAAAATCTTAAACAAACACTCAGCAAATTTAATTAAAAATAAATGTCTATCACTTGAAGAAAACAATTAAATATTTAAAAGGAAAAATAAAAAGCGTACAAGTAGGCTACTTTTTACAGACATTCTCTAGAAGTGGAAAACTTACGCGAGTTGAAGAAATAAGATTTAATTAAAATTCTCCAACAGCTTCCAAGAAAAAGTTGAACAGCTGAAAGGATTCTTTTAAATCTGCCAGATAGGTAAGTGTAGGTAGGTACGCACTGAACATTATTTACTTGCAGAATTCAAATTTGAAGTAGTGTTGGAAGAGAAGCTAGTTCTTCTTGTTTTTCTGTCGCTATAGTAAACCTAATTAAGGTATTTAGAAGTATTAAAATAAAGTATGTTTTTATATCTACAATTGGCTGACGCCTGATGCTAAGTGATGATATACGGCTGAAGGTCGAAGCGCGCTACTGCCGGAATCCTGGACCACTGAGGAACTGTTCATCTTATCTCTAACTGCCGGAATACAAAAATACTCCTACATTAAATAAATAAATAAAAATAATTTTGAAATAATTGCACTTTAGTGCTTTCATGCCGTATGATGTACGCACCGGTTTTCAAGGTGTCGCTATATTTAGAGGTCCCGGTTTCGATTCCCGGTTCGGTAAATATCGAAAACGAATTTTTCAATATTTCCTTGGGTCTGGGTGTATGTGGTTATACCCGTCGTTGTATCCAATTTCGATAATCCTAGTGCTCAAGCTACTATAGTTTGTTTAGTTATGTTGCTAATTACCAACCTTCAAAAAATGTAAGTAGGGTGAAAGACCCAATTATCAGCACTTTAAGAGTAAAGTCCTAACTGATACCCGTTTATGACATTGAAAAATACGTTTTCACCCACTTTTCACCCGTTATGACGAGTTTTCTAGCTTCAATATTTAATCAGTATGATTATATATTAAAAAAAAATAGTTTATCCTTCTCAATTTTTTTTTAGATAAGCAAGAGCAAACAATGACCATCTCCCCATTTATCAGCACCATCTCCACCAATTATTAGCATAGAGTGAACCAATTATTCCAACCTCCCGAACAAGCCGGGTTCCGGAAAGGCTACAGTACCATAGACCACATTCATACGCTGCGGCAAGTTATACAGAAGACCGAAGAGTATAACTTGCCACTTTGCTTGGCGTTCGTGGACTATGAGAAAGCCTTTGATTCGATTGAGACTTGGGCGGTGCTGCAGTCTCTCCAGAGGTGCCAAATAGACCACAGGTACATCGAGGTGCTGAGGTACTTATACCAAAACGCCACCATGTCGGTCCGATTACAGAACCAGAGCTCTAATCCTATCCAACTACAGCGAGGTGTGAGACAGGGAGATGTCATCTCTCCCAAACTGTTCACAGCTGCGTTGGAGGATATTTTTAAGCTGCTGGACTGGAAAGGATACGGCATCAACATCAATGGCGAGTACCTAACACACCTACGGTTTGCCGATGATGTAGTTCTTATGGCTGAGACCTTGGAAGACCTGAACACAATGCTCGAAGATCTCGGTAATGCTTCGCAAAGAGTGGGTCTTAAGATGAACATGGACAAGACGAAAATCATGTTCAATGCCCATGTTGCACCCGCTCCAGTTAATGTTGGGAACATTACACTCGAAGTTGTTGACCACTATGTTTACCTAGGACAGACGGTCCAGTTAGGTAAGTCCAACTTTGAGAAAGAGATCTCTCGTCGAATCCAGCTCGGATGGGCAGCGTTTGGAAAGCTCCGACATATATTCGCGTCCAAAATACCTCAATGTCTCAAGACGAAAGTCTTTGACCAGTGTGTGTTGCCAGTAATGACCTATGGAAGTGAGACGTGGTCTTTTACTATGGGTCTCATAAGAAGGCTCAAAGTCACCCAGCGAGCAATGGAGAGAGCGATGCTTGGTATTTCCCTGCTCGATCGAATCAGAAATGATGAGATCCGCAGGAGAACTAAAACAACCGACATAGCTCGAAGGATTGCATCATTGAAGTGGCAGTGGGCGGGACACATAGCGCGGAGAACCGATGGCCGTTGGGGCGGAAAGGTTCTCGAATGGCGACCGCGTACCGGACGACGTTCCGTGGGCAGGCCCCCTACAAGGTGGACCGACGATCTGGTCAAGATCGCGGGAAGCCGTTGGATGCGGGCAGCGCAGGACCGATCGTTGTGGAGATCCTTGGGGGAGGCCTATGCCCAGCAGTGGGCGTCGTTCGGCTGACATGATGATGATGATGATGATGATGAACCAATTATCAGCACTGTGATAGTGGAAAAATGGAAAATGAAAAATGGAAAATTAGAAAAAAAAAAAATCTAAATACTTCATTTTCCATTTTTCTATTTTAAAAATTGCTTTGTAAATGCAAAATACTAAAAATTAAAATAACTGTGATAGTGGTATTAAAATTATATGAAATATTTTTTTAATATAGGGTGTTTTTCTATAAGTGCAATACCTCTTAGGTGGTGATTGTGCTCATGAATATGAACAACTTTTACTATGGGGCCAACTCTGTAACTCAACAAAAAAATCTGCTGTTTCATACAATTTGTTAATACCTACCTGACCAGAATGTATGGAACAGCTGTTTTTTTTGTTGAGTTACAGAGTTGGCCCCATAGTAAAAGTGGTTCATATTCATGAGTACAATCACCATCTAAGAGGTATTCCACTTATAGAAAAACACCCTGTATATAGGTTCCCTGTAAATAAAAATAAAAAGATATAATTAACATAAAGTTCAACAGTATTAATTATACACTTAACAAAGCTTAACATCTTTATAGTTATGTAGGCATTTAATAATAATAAATTTGTTTAGACTAAGTTAAATCTCACTAGAAAGCGACTTACTTAATAATATGGATGGTAGGTAGGTATTACAAGCTGATAGGTAGGTACAACTATTATGGAACATTGCATAGCAATAAGAAAATTTAAATAAAAAGAAAAGTTCTTGCTCAACATCTTCAATCAATTATACTCTTTTATTTTCTCCTTCTATTCTCTTTCTTTTTCTTTCTTCTATTCTTTTTTCTTCTTCTTGATTTTCGTTTGTGCATTTTTTTTTTATTTGGTTTATTTACTTCCTTTGGTTTCATAGTAACTAGGGGGCTCTGAAAAGAGGAAAGATGATGAAATACTAGGATAACCAAATTATCAGCATGCTTTTGATCTAATTATCAACACTATGCTGACAAATGGCAATTAATGCAGTCTCAGTACCATGCTAAGATTTAGATTCCGAAGGTATAATCTACTTTTATAAAAAAAACATTATATAAGTACAAAAATAGACACGATATGCAAAAAAATGGAATAAGTATTTATTTACGTACTATTTTCTATTCATCAGCACCAGTGCTGATAATTGGAAATTTGCAAAATAGTGGATCCATATATCAGCACCACATTTTTGCCAATATATCACCATAAACGCAAATTCTTCTTTTCAGATTATCCTCATAAACTATCTTATAAATCGGAGAAATCAAAAGTTTCAGTATAAAATATCTAAAAGATCTAATATAGTATAAAATGTAAACACATGAACCGTGATGAATTGAATAAATTCACATGAAAGTCGAGCGAGTGCCAGCCTATTGAGACTAGTCCGGTGACCGGACGCTTGCGTTTATCATACCTAAACTCGGGAGTGAAATTTCTGTACCGTTAGGTACTAATATATATTCTGTGCTGAAAGCTACTTATAGGGCTCGTGGTTTTTTACTATCACATTTTTCCTATACTTACAAAATTGCATTGTGAATGCATAAAAATAATATAAAATATCAATTTATTTATTTTCCAAAGTGGTAACTCAAATAAGTTAGTGAAAAACTTATAATTTTACTATTTATTCAGAGTGCTGATAATTTGGTGCAGTGCTAGCAATTGGGTCCGTTACCCTACTTAGATTTTTTCGAGAGATTATATCTTAATACAAGCTTTAAATATACAATCTTCACACTAATAATGTGCTCTATTTTAATTTTTCCTTAAGATTACTTACCTAAAAGCCTGCTGAAACTGAAACCCACACTAAGAAAACCTACTAATTATAAGTAAAAGCAAGCTTCCAAAAAGTTTCTCAAAAAACAGAACTTCTATTTGGGCTTACTTAATAATTTTCCAGGGAACTCATTTCTCTACCGTCATTCATCTGCCACCGAAGAACAGATTTCTTCCAATCCCATCAGAAGGCAAATGTTTGTACCCAATTCACAACTTTGAAAAGGCAAAAAAAAACCGTTCCCCTTTTTTTCCGAACTCTGAGAAATGATTCGCTTCCAACTTGTCAGTGATTAATGATCGTCAACTCGGATTCGACTAGCGTTCGCGGGTTCAGCTTAAGCACAGGAAATGCCTTCGAGCAGTATGAAATGTTGTCTAGAAATTAACACGTTAATAATTTCCGGCTTCAAAGAGCACGACTTCATCTGTTTTTTTTATCCTCAACGGTGTAGCACTAGCCTTCATCACACCTGATGTTAAGTGGTGATAAGGCGTGAAGGTGGAAGCGCACTACTACCGGAATCCTCAATCACTGAGGAACTGGCTATCTTATCTCTAACTGCCGGAACACAATAACGCTGAGAACAAAATTGTTATGGCTAAGATAAGATGATGGTAGGCTAGCCAGGCGGGCTAAGAGCAAGTCCTACCACCAACCAAACCGAATACAATATGCACCCCCACTGGGACTCGAACCCTGGACCTCATGTTCTAAAATCGGTGGTGTGAGTGAACCACTAGACCACAGAGGCGGTTAAAAAGCGGCTGGTGGTAGACGTAGGGGACCGGCAAGAATAATAATTGGACCCGGACTTGGAAGTTAGTAAACCCGTGTAAATCCGTAGCATGAAAAATATCGTTATGTAGCATTTACACGAAGCCTACTTGAGACTAAGCCAGTCCAGTAAAATAATAGATATTACTATCGATCACTGGCTTGAGGACAAGCCAATGTAGTAGACTGTCTCTTTTTATAGCGGCATATAAGTCTAGCGTTGACCATGACGTAGAGGGGATAGCTGCGCATGTTTATGGTATGGCGCAAAGCCCAAAATCTTCGATCAACAATAGTACTAGATGAAGGATCACGAACTAAATGAAAACTTTACATGGCACAGACTGACTTTTCTTAAGGCGCTACTCGGAAAAATATGGACTTTTTGATTTAAAACTATAGGACGGTTACAGTTGTTACAAATCTGATAATAAGATATTTATTTCTTCATACCTTTATCTAGGTTCGTATAGTTTCAAAAACACGATTTTATGATTTTGCCTCGACACTTTTTCTTTTCGAAAAGACCTCTAAAAAATACGAAATGTCAAGATTATTCTTAAATGGGGTTACTTACACTATTGGAAATTGGTTTAATAAGTGGACACCAATAATATTGAGGATCGTATAGAAGCATTTTTTTTAAATCGCTGTAGTTTTTTAATACGAAGTGATTTTGTGTTTTTTTTGCCTAATCTGTAAAATCGGTCTCGCTCCCGCGCGCGTCGTTTTCTCATTGCTATCTCGCTTCAGCACATTTTTTCCGAGTATCGCCTTAAACGGAGAAAAAAGGGTTACGAATGTTACGATCTTACATTATAAATGACAGGAACCGTTCCAAGTTTGAAATACTTTGAAATGCATTATTGACAGTGTCAAAATAATCTACTTATAAATATACTCTCAAGTGAGTCTATACGCTCGGCCATATCTGTCACTCTATGTATCTAGAACTAGGTGTTATTGTTGATCGAAGCCCAAAATACCTTATTTTTGACTTCTGCGCATCGCCTTCACGTGTCGGTCAGCGCTAGACTTACGTGTCGCTACTTGTATCTATACGATGCCAATACTGGACTGGCTTAGGGGATTGTCTCAAGTATTAGTTCCGTGTAAATGCTGCATTATGGTAACCCAATAGTAAGCTATACCGTCCTTCAAAAGCTGTCAAAGTGCTGCTGTCAAACATGTACTGAATTTCAGTTCCATAAACGGCCGAAAGCGACGCTGCTCTCGTTTTTATACAAAATAATACTATCACGATAACGGTTACCCTAACGACAGTATTACGTGCTAGGGCTACTGTATAACAATCAATAAAAACTCTCGTTATGATAATCATAATATATAGGAGACTGTACCATCCGTCAAAAGCTACCTACCAAAACTGTTAAAGAAAGGCTTAAACAAAGGCGGCATTGTTCTGGTTTTCATACAAAATAATACGATTACAAGAGAGATTTTCATGCTTGGGATACGGAAATGCAACTGTGCTACCTTATTCTTATAGAAATAAGTCAGCAATTAGGTACTATATAATTCGCCTGGTCCATTTCGGCCGCTCTGGTTCCCTTGGGTTAAATCAATAAGTTTACATATAATTATTTTTTTATTTTTTTTATTCTGTTATACTTACACAGAAATTTTATTTTATTTTTTTATTTATTCTGTTATACTTACATAGAAATTTTATTTTATTTTAGTTGAATAATAAAAAGTAAGTACTTATTCCCTATTTTTAATTTATTTAAAGTTACTCACTTTTAGGTAAATAACTCTCAATATGTATGATGTCTGAGATGGAACAGAATTATGAATGTCATATTATTAGAATCTGTTGGTTTTTATTACAAAATCATAACGATTAGTCCCATGACTCCAAGGAATATCGCTGATCTCCATTATTACCTATTCTTTACCACGATACAAACAACTTACAACCACGATATTCAGAAAACTTATTTTACCAGATTTCTTATTAAAAAACTTCCGTATGTAATCGTAAGTCTATATCCAATCTGTTGCAATTCGATCTTCAATTAAAGTAAACATATTTCAATAAACATTATTTCATCAAATATTAACAGTACTTATCAACCTTAACAATCTTTGTTTAAAAGATTTAAATAGGCTCAGAGTTGTTTACTGGCGAAATCTTTTCACTGTATCTTAGTATAATCCGCCTCTGGTCTTGTCATTTGTGTTAATCTAAATTATATTAGCGTTTGCGCACAAAACAATAATAGGATTTGGTGTTTTCAAAAGACTTAAGCCTTCGAGCAGTTTAAAGATCTATTTTACAAGAGTTTACGACTTTCAAACTGATAAACAATTAGCAGTTTCTGAAGAAAATTATTTAGATATTATTGACATTGATACCGACTGAAATAAGGTTTCGCTAACTTTGTTGTTGGGAAACGACTTTTACTTTGATTCTGTCAAACGTTGATTGGCTTCTTAATTAATACGAGGTCTCTTTAGTTTATTTTCTGGATTCCAATAACAACTACGTAGGTATATTTATTAAACAGTTAATATTTCATAAGTTTTCTCTGGCATTCATTTAACTGCCTTATGCCCGAATACTCGTACGCTACTTATCTTTGGGAGCGTCTCACACATCGCCCTGTTACTTTAAATGTCAAACGTATGAAAGAGATGCCATGATGTTTGAGACGCTCCCAAAGATGATTTGCGTTTGAGAATTCGGGCGTTTCATGTTTAATCGTCATTGAGAATAACGTAATCTGAGAAGCCTGTAAATGTTTAGAATTAATTAATTATTTTTGCGGTGGCACCGCTGACAACCAAACGCCGCGCCGCGCGGCCTCCACAAGACGCGTGGGTTCTGGGTGCCTACCATCAACTCTTATTGCGGTTTTATTTAGGACCTAAACTGATCTGCTTCCACGACAGCTTAATTGCGATCTCGATTCTATTGCGTCAATGACAAGCGATTCAGCGACATTTCACAGCCGCTTAGCTGTCATGAACTCTTATTTGACTTATATCTCGGTCGAGCTAACATGGCACCTGCAGTTTATACAAGTCCCTCTCACTCTCCGGGCATGACAATGGCATGACAGATTCGGGTGACAGAGACGGGTAGAAGAAATAAGGACACAAATCGTTCGTTCATTGACATTCAGCAATTAAAGATAAGATAAAATTTGAATCGTAGGCACCCAGGAAGCCGCTAGCGGTCGCTCGTTGACGCCCGAGGTCGCAACCGTTCGCAGCCCTTCGCTTCCATCTCGGTATGAATTTGGCCTAAGAACTGGAATTATTGTTCGTACCATTCTAAACGTCTCAAATTGAGCTTCAGGGGCCTTACTGTGAGCGATGAAACAATATTGACATGAGCTATACACTGCGTATATCGCATACAATATTACTTTAACACTGCTTGAAAGTTCGCAATAAGATCCCAGGACAAAAATAAGGCCACCCTCAAAGCGCAATATAACTGAATCAACGAAGTCGCAGGCATTCTCTAGTAAGTTTGTATATCGTAAATATGTAGGTATGTACATTGTCAGGATATCAAATAAAATATATACAAACGGATATTCACTACCTACCAAACTTAGTTTTGGCCGGCCGGTCGTTTTGAAGCTGATCCAAAAAGGCTAGGAAAGAATTCTCGTCTAGCTCGCCGTTTGATACTCTTTGTGAATTTGCTTTACAAGCTTTAAAATGTCTTGTATGTGAAATGAAACTACACAAGTATTGTGCCATTGAGATTGGTTTGTAGTACTTGCAGCTAAAAACTTTTGTTTTGAAGTAATCGTTCGACGATTTTGCATTTAAAATAGAGTAAGTTAAGCGCTAAGATTTTAAATTATTTTGATGCATTCACAATGCAATTTCTGTAATTATAGAATTATATACTAAGGGTAAAAGTATCTAATTGCCGTTTTGTATGGAGATTTACGTACTTTTTTTCCATGCTTATACGTTTTTCTAATTTAATAATTATCTAACTTAAGAAAATGTTACACACGTATTTATGGACATTTTAACTACTAAATAACACATTCGTTAAGAGCAAAATCATAAATTTCACTAAGTTACAACTATTAAAAGTACGAAATTCTTGAAAGAAAAATAGGCGTAACTTCCGAGATTATTTTGTAAATAATCAATTATCGTGGTTATTAAAAAAATAAAACCGCCTTCAAAAAAACCACATCAAAAAAGTAAGAAATAATTCCTCACCAAATAAATAACGTAAGTACTTTGAAGTCGGGCGTGAAACATGTACAATTTCTTGTTGTTTTTGTTAAAACGCTTGTCATTGACGCAATAGAATCGAGATCGCAATTAAGCTGTCGTGGAAGCAGATCAGTTTAGGTCCTAAATAAAACCGCAATAAGAGTTGATGGTAGGCACCCAGAACCCACGCGTCTTGTGGAGGCCGCGCGGCGCGGCGTTTGGTTGTCAGCGGTGCCACCGCAAAAATAATTAATTAATTCTAAACATTTACAGGCTTCTCAGATTACGTTATTCTCAATGACGATTAAACATGAAACGCCCGAATTCTCAAACGCAAATCATCTTTGGGAGCGTCTCAAACATCATGGCATCTCTTTCATACGTTTGACATTTAAAGTAACAGGGCGATGTGTGAGACGCTCCCAAAGATAAGTAGCGTACGAGTATTCGGGCATAAGGCAGTTAAATGAATGCCAGAGAAAACTTATGAAATATTAACTGTTTAATAAATATACCTACGTAGTTGTTATTGGAATCCAGAAAATAAACTAAAGAGACCTCGTATTAATTAAGAAGCCAATCAACGTTTGACAGAATCAAAGTAAAAGTCGTTTCCCAACAACAAAGTTAGCGAAACCTTATTTCAGTCGGTATCAATGTCAATAATATCTAAATAATTTTCTTCAGAAACTGCTAATTGTTTATCAGTTTGAAAGTCGTAAACTCTTGTAAAATAGATCTTTAAACTGCTCGAAGGCTTAAGTCTTTTGAAAACACCAAATCCTATTATTGTTTTGTGCGCAAACGCTAATATAATTTAGATTAACACAAATGACAAGACCAGAGGCGGATTATACTAAGATACAGTGAAAAGATTTCGCCAGTAAACAACTCTGAGCCTATTTAAATCTTTTAAACAAAGATTGTTAAGGTTGATAAGTACTGTTAATATTTGATGAAATAATGTTTATTGAAATATGTTTACTTTAATTGAAGATCGAATTGCAACAGATTGGATATAGACTTACGATTACATACGGAAGTTTTTTAATAAGAAATCTGGTAAAATAAGTTTTCTGAATATCGTGGTTGTAAGTTGTTTGTATCGTGGTAAAGAATAGGTAATAATGGAGATCAGCGATATTCCTTGGAGTCATGGGACTAATCGTTATGATTTTGTAATAAAAACCAACAGATTCTAATAATATGACATTCATAATTCTGTTCCATCTCAGACATCATACATATTGAGAGTTATTTACCTAAAAGTGAGTAACTTTAAATAAATTAAAAATAGGGAATAAGTACTTACTTTTTATTATTCAACTAAAATAAAATAAAATTTCTATGTAAGTATAACAGAATAAATAAAAAAATAAAATAAAATTTCTGTGTAAGTATAACAGAATAAAAAAAATAAAAAAATAATTATATGTAAACTTATTGATTTAACCCAAGGGAACCAGAGCGGCCGAAATGGACCAGGCGAATTATATAGTACCTAATTGCTGACTTATTTCTATAAGAATAAGGTAGCACAGTTGCATTTCCGTATCCCAAGCATGAAAATCTCTCTCGTAATCGTATTATTCTGTATGAAAACCAGAACAATGCCGCCTTTGTTTAAGCCTTTCTTTAACAGTTTTGGTAGGTAGCTTTTGACGGATGGTACAGTCTCCTATATATTATGATTATCATAACGAGAGTTTTTATTGATTGTTATACAGTAGCCCTAGCACGTAATACTGTCGTTAGGGTAACCGTTATCGTGATAGTATTATTTTCAGTCAGTCAGTCAGTCAGTCAGTCAGTCAGTCAGTCAGTCAGTCAGTCAGTCAGGTCTTTGAATTTTATATATATAGACTAATATTATAAAAAGGAAAGATTTAATTGTTTGTTTATTTGTTTGCATCGAATAGGCTCCGAAACTACTGGACCGATTTAGAAAATTCTTTCACCATTAGAAAGCTACATTCTTCACGAGTGACATAGGCTATATATAATCCCGATATTCCCACGGGAACGGGTACCACGCGGGTGAAACCGCGATTATCCGCTAGTGTGAGATATAACAAATACCTTACTACAAACAGTGCTAGCAAACATTTGTGAAACATGTTGCGTGCGTCTGCCAACACGACTTGCTTCACTACTTTTTTAAGAGCAGTGTTATGAAGTATATTTGACGCTCACAATAATTATGATTAAGTACTGATAAAAATACGATCATACAACTTTATTACAAAATATAAAATATATTTCGGAAGAATAAAACGATACCTACCTACAGTCCCTTGAGCTATTCCCTTAAGGAAATCTGAACTTCCAAGATTATATGACCCAAATTTAATACGGTGGCCTTCTATAGTCCGGACCTAATCAATTATCAAACTATCCAGAATTATTTTTAACAAACTTAAAAATATTTACTAGAAAGTAATAAAAAGAAGGATACCTACTTTACTGTTTTTTGTTCCATAGTTTAAAGTGATCTAATAAGTTGATTTTAACTGTCGACGTTTACGAAAACTATCGGATGAACTGCTCATGTCGGTAAAGCAATCAAAGGGCATGAAAGAGATAGAGCGATAGTTTTCGATTAGGAAGACAGTTTGCCAAACCCAAGGAATTTATAAGTACTACGTGTACTTATAAATTCCTTGGCCAAACCGAGAAGGCTGTGGCCAAACTCATACTAGGGGTACTTACCCCTTGCATACCTACTTAATGAGCTAGAATCTAGCTCATTAAGTAGGTATATAGGTATATCTATCTGCTAGATAATTGGTGTGATTGTTAAAAAAAATTATTTATTTATAACTTGTTAACCATTGATATAACCAGTTGAATACCCAAACAGTACATTCAATATTCAGCGAAGGCTTCATTATCGAAACCATTTGCTTATTGAGAGAGGAACCGAGCAACGTACTGCAATTCCAAAATACATTTTCAACTTCCCCGACTCACCGGAGTTCCGATATCGAGATAGTTCATCACTTCACCAGGTACTCTAATACAGAACTTTAATGTTTGATAGCAGATGCTCCTCGGCTATTTTGTGTAATTTTCCCTAGCTTCTATAACCTGGTGCAATGCAAAATGTCCTGTAAGCCCTCTAGTTGCTGTTCAAACAAAGATTATTCGAATTTGGCCGGTTTACTCGTTTGATTCGTGGTGAGAATCACAAATTTGAAATTCGTCTTTCTGCGCGATGGGGAAAATTACCGGTTGACCACTTCTTTGTGAAATACGCTTGCACACAGTCTTCGCACACGCTACTCTACGTACTGTTATGTCCAATTATAATATGGATTAAAAGCAAAAGCTAAATTCTCAATAGCTTATAAATTTCATCCAGCTAATATTAGCAGATATCAATTACAATTTTCTCAAGTATAGTATCCCTGGTTCACGAAATAAAAAGAACAGTGAGATCACAAATAGATTAACCTCGTAAGATAATCTTTGCATTATAAGTGTGGTTACATCAAAAAAGTGTGTTTATCCTTGCTTTTAAATAGTCTTCTTCTTCTTTGACGTTGGTTAAAAAGACAATCGGCTGGTGTTTCATTTCATCACAGTACGCGAGGTTTTAATGGAGCGCAAGCAATTGTCGCTGTAACGTGGTCAGTCGGGAAATTCCTCTACTGTACAAATTGGTACGCTTTGACGTCGGGAATTTGATGTTTTTAATATTCATCAGTTTGCGCGAGTGCCGCTTAAACTTTGAGTTCATTAACAGTTGATTACTTTAATCACTACCCTTTTAGAATCGAAACACATTTAGATATCGAAGTCCTTAATAAATTCTTGGCATCGGGTCGACGCCATTTATGAGGCAGACTTTGTCATTGAGTTTCGCAATATGAGGTACTATAGCTTTGACAAGTGAGCTATGATGGCTATGATAATAATATGAACAGCCATTTTCTGTATTATTCTATTTAGATGGAATCCATATCCATCTTTGATATAAATCAAAGATCAAAGAGTTGATGTTTGATTTATATCATCAGCAATTTTCAATATTCCTTGCATAATAATAAACTGCAAGGCAAACACTAGCAACGCTTAACTTATTCTGTTAATAATTGGGATTAAAGTATGACATTGCCGTTTTTTTCTCATAAAACTTAACAAATTTTATAATATTTGAAATATATAATTTCTTCAACATTGCGTTACATTAAGACCGTACTGACATTTTGATAATTAACCGACTTCTAAATCAAAAAGGAGGAGGTTCTCTATTCGTCTGTATGTATGTTTTTTTTTTTTTTTGTGTATGTCCACCGATTACTCGAAAACGGCTGAACCGATTGAAATGGTTCAAACGTTATTACATCAGGTTGTATACCAAGTTGGTCTCATTTTTTGAAATTTTGAAATCGGTTCAGTAGTTTTCAGGAAATCTTGAAAATACCGTCGTTTTCGTTACCACGTTATGTGAATTTAATACGTATCTTTAGGCATAACTCCTTTGTTTATAAACCGATTTAGATGATTCTTGTTTTATTAAAAAGGGGATACCTCAAGGTATTTTAACCGACTTCGAAAAAAGAGGTTTTCAGTTTGATCACATACCTATTTACCAGAAAACACGTAAATAGCCTGCACGATGCACTAAAAAGAGTGAAATAAAAATTATTTTTATAAAAAAATAAAACCGCCTTCAAAAAAACCACATCATAAAAGTAAGAAATAATTCCTCACCAAATAAATAACGTAAGTACTTTGAAGTCGGGCGGGTTTTAACAAAAACAACAAGAAATTGTACATGTTTCACGCCCGACTTCAAAGTACTTATTAAGTAAGAATTTATTAAGGACTTCGATATCTAAATGTGTTTCGATTCTAAAAGGGTAGTGATTAAAGTAATCAACTGTTAATGAACTCAAAGTTTAAGCGGCACTCGCGCAAACTGATGAATATTAAAAACATCAAATTCCCGACGTCAAAGCGTACCAATTTGTACAGTAGAGGAATTTCCCGACTGACCACGTTACAGCGACAATTGCTTGCGCTCCATTAAAACCTCGCGTACTGTGATGAAATGAAACACCAGCCGATTGTCTTTTTAACCAACGTCAAAGAAGAAGAAGACTATTTAAAAGCAAGGATAAACACACTTTTTTGATGTAACCACACTTATAATGCAAAGATTATCTTACGAGGTTAATCTATTTGTGATCTCACTGTTCTTTTTATTTCGTGAACCAGGGATACTATACTTGAGAAAATTGTAATTGATATCTGCTAATATTAGCTGGATGAAATTTATAAGCTATTGAGAATTTAGCTTTTGCTTTTAATCCATATTATAATTGGACATAACAGTACGTAGAGTAGCGTGTGCGAAGACTGTGTGCAAGCGTATTTCACAAAGAAGTGGTCAACCGGAATTTTTCCCCATCGCACAGAAAGACGAATTTCAAATTTGTGATTCTCACCACGAATCAAACGAGTAAACCGGCCAAATTCGAATAATCTTTGTTTGAACAGCAACTAGAGGGCTTACAGGACATTTTGCATTGCACCAGGTTATAGAAGCTAGGGAAAATTACACAAAATAGCCGAGGAGCATCTGCTATCAAACATTAAAGCTCTGTATTAGAGTACCTGGTGAAGTGATGAACTATCTCGATATCGGAACTCCGGTGAGTCGGGGAAGTTGAAAATGTATTTTGGAATTGCAGTACGTTGCTCGGTTCCTCTCTCAATAAGCAAATGGTTTCGATAATGAAGCCTTCGCTGAATATTGAATGTACTGTTTGGGTATTCAACTGGTTATATCAATGGTTAACAAGTTATAAATAAATATTTTTTTTTAACAATCACACCAATTATCTAGCAGATAGATATACCTATATACCTACTTAATGAGCTAGATTCTAGCTCATTAAGTAGGTATGCAAGGGGTAAGTACCCCTAGTATGAGTTTGGCCACAGCCTTCTCGGTTTGGCCAAGGAATTTATAAGTACACGTAGTACTTATAAATTCCTTGGGTTTGGCAAACTGTCTTCCTAATCGAAAACTATCGCTCTATCTCTTTCACGCCCTTTGATTGCTTTACCGACATGAGCAGTTCATCCGATAGTTTTCGTAAACGTCGACAGTTAAAATCAACTTATTAGATCACTTTAAACTATTAGACCTGTAGCCCGTGGACATTCAAATTACGAAAAAGGTTACCGTTTGTCTTCGTGAAATTATTATAGATTTCGCCATTGTATATACTATAACCGAAGTCTTAAAGATCGTAACTCGCCGTAACCATAATAGTGATAAGTTTAAAATCTCCAAATATGTTAGTTATTTACATTTCTAGGTTACCGCATTGTTTTGCTATTGTCATGTTGTACAGCTTTGTCCAATTACCATACGTAATAGTAAGACTATGGAAAGTTGCCAAACACAAATTTAAGACCTGATGTAGTCCGACCATTTTGATCATAATTTACATTTTTGAGTTACCGTTTAAAATTTATACATCTGTTAGTAGGCCCTCTGAAAAAACCATATACTTATTTTAAGACTGTTTCTGTGGCCGGTTTAGATTTTAAGACTCATTTGGTCCATGAAGAAGAAATGCGAAAATGGCGTAAGTAAAAGCGCATTGAGTAAACTTACTTCTACAAAACATAATGGAAGACTTAAAACTTGAAGGACAATGAAATCTGGTAACTGCCCCCCTGTCAGATTACTATAAATAAAGAGGAAATGCTATTTCCTAATATTTTGTCTTGTTTGTTATGTCAGCTCTCTCTCGGGGTGCGAGCTAGATATCCTCCACGCGTGCTCACCTGCTGTTCGTCCCACTCTATGTTCACATACGCTGGGAAGAACAGTAGGAGGGACGGTGCACCCTGGGCGAAATTGTAAGTAATTTTCTTGATTGTAAGTAATTACTTACAGTGGTGGCAGATAATCTAGCGAAACCTAATCCAAGGTGTCAGACGTACCGTCGCCGAGGGATGCGAGGCCAAGGGGGAGCTTGGTTCCGAACGGTGTCTCCCCAGGGAGATGGCAATCCTGGATCAGTAATTTCGCCTTACTCGAGCAATCGGAGCTCTGCTCGAGTGGACCTGTTCTTACGACTAGCAAAGTGGCAAGTTGTACTCTTTAGTATTCTGTATAACTATAAATATAGTATATTATGATCAAAATGGTCGGACTACATCAGGTCTTAAATTAGTGTTTGGCAACTTTCCATAGTCTTACTATTACGTATGGTAATTGGACAAAGCTGTACAACATGACAATAGCAAAACAATGCGGTAACCTAGAAATGTAAATAACTACCATAATTAGAGATTTTAAACTTATCACTATTATGGTTACGGCGAGTTACGATCTTTAAGACTTCGCTTATAGTATATACAATGGCGAAATCTATAATAATTTCTACATAAGTACCTAGTTACTTCGTATTATTTTTTACTAGGTGATCAATACAAAACAATTGCATATCCTTTTAATCAATTTGATACTAATTATCATTCCACCTAGGCAGGAATCCCAAAAAATCTAAGTTTTCTTATTACGTTTACTTTTTACATTCACAATGCAATTTTTATTATTTAAAATTTTAAAATGAAGTACCTACCTACCTATTAGAAAAAAAAACGACCCGTCTCACAACTAGCTCCGATGGGACTCGAACCCACGACCTTTCACTATCCGGGCGAATGCTCTAACCACTGAGCAACTGAGTAACGACGCCGTATCTTTTACCTAATCCTTAGAACAAAGAAACGTACTGTAACTGGCGCCAAAATCACCCTAATGTTATCTGACACGGACTTTGTATCCGGACGGGGGCACAGAATAATATTTGTACGGGGGCAGCGGTGTAGCACTTAGCCTTCATCATCATCACACCTGATGTTAAGTGGTGATAAGGCTGAGGGTGGAAGCAATACTCCCGATCCCGATATCTTCAATCACTGAGGAACTGGCTATCTTATCTCTAACTGCCTGAACACAATAATGCTAAAAACATCATTGTTAGTGCATCAGACTAACAAGCCCTACCACCAACCAAATCAAATACAATGTACCCCCACTAAGAAGTGAACCCGAGACCTCTGGGTCTGATGCCGGTGGTGTGTACCATCACTACACCACAGAGGTGGTTAAAGCGAACTCTTGTAGTTGTGACCTTTGGTGACCCGTCTCGGCCGCCGGGACACGGGGTGGGCGCGGGGAGGGTATGCGGTCTGTCGCTCGCGCGCGCTCGGCCGTCGTCGGCGGGTCGGTCGGTCGGGTGCGGGGCGCGGGGAATATACCAGGCTATCAATGAACTTACTGTTATCAGGCGTATCCTTTTCTTTGAATCGGTTAGTATATTCTTTGGAAAAAGTTTGCGCTTCACAGTCAACCTTTACCTGATTATTTTTCCTTTTTTGCATTCACAATGCAATTTTTATTATCGAAATGACGCTCGTAACGACTCCTTAGCTCAGTGGTTAGAGCATTCGCCCGAACAGTGAAAGGTCGTGGGTTCGAGTCCCATCGGAGCTTAGTCGTGAGACGAGTTGATTTTTTCTAATATGTCATTTTCAATATTTTTAACCTTTTCCTGGAAGTAGTGTAGTTAAGATTCCTTTCCAAAAAGGAACTGTACCCTTATAGCATGAAAAACTATCGTTATGTATACTATACTATACCATCCTTCAAAAGCAGTCAAAGTGCTGCTGTCAAATATGTGATTTTCAGTTCCTTTTACGGCCGGAAGAGGCGCTGCTCCGGTTTTCATACAATACGATTACGATAACGGTTACCATAAAGACAGTTTTGCTGCCTAAGGCTACTGTTAGGCATCATCTAGTGTATGGTTTAGTAACTAAGCGTAATTCCTCAACCTGCCGCTGGATTTATCTATAGGTAGTAAATTAGTTTTAGCGGATTTTACAATCATCATCATTCATTTTAATAAGGGATGTTAAGGATATCCATATCCGTAACCGAAACTATCGGATATCTGAAAAAAATAATATCCGTAACCGAAACCGAAATAAATGTTTCGGATAATATCGGATAGGGGCGGAGTCTAAATGAGACACGTTACGACAGGTTGTTAATAATTACTAGGTACTACTAATACTCATTACTGACCTATAATAATTACTCATAGTCTGCTTGTAGTACCTACCAAATGATGACCTATACATATATAAATAAAACCATTTTATTATCTAAGCTTCCTCACCCTCCTCCCTCACCAAGCGAGCAGCCTCGCGTGAGGCAGAACGTTTGCCACGTGCGGCGGGCCTCGCACGAGGCTGCTCACTTGGTGAGGGAGGACCCGCCTAATCACGTAAAAACGGCTGATCGAATTTTTATAAAATTAAAACATAGAATACTTTTTATCCTGGTTATTGGTCCCCTAAGTATTTTCTCGAATGTCCACGCGGACGAAGTCGCGGGTGAAAGCTAGTTAATAATAAGTATCTGTTTCACAATCAAAAAGTTAGTTCTGAGTAGCTTAGGTAACAAGAACTTTTAGGGTAATTACGATGATTTAGGTTTATATACTTACCCTATTTACCCCCTGATTTTGATTTTCGGAAAACTACGAAATGGGTTGCTTATTCGTTTTCAGAAGTAAGCCTACAAAGTTTCAAGTTGAAATTTTTATGTCTATTTTACCCCCTGATTTTTCATTCAAAATTTCACCCCTATTTCAACCTTTTAGGGGTTGAATCATGTTCAGCGTGTTAAGCATCAAAATAAATGCCATTTGTGCAATCGTCATCCCATGAAACCTCAAGAACGACATTCATATCGATTTTTAGGTTTATTTATCCCATTTAACCTCTAAGGAGTTGATTTTCGAAAAAAATACGAAATATGTGTTTGCTTATTTGTTTTACTTTCCGACCATAAGCCTAAATAATAAATTAAATGAAGGATTTTCCAGATACAACATTTCATCCCCCTTTTCACCCCTTCGGGGGTGGAGTTGTCAAAAACGCTGACACAGGAAAATATTAATTTTCAATTGCCTGCCTCAATACAAAATTTGAAGATCCTAACTTCAAAACTGACGGACTTTTATACACATATTCATCTCCTATTTTACCCCCTGGGTTTGATTTTGGGAAAATTACGAAATGGGTTGCCTATTTATTTTAAGAAATAAGCCTACAAAGTTTCAAGTTGAAATGTCTAATTTACCCCTGATTTTTCATTCAAATTTCACCCCTTTTTCAACCTTTTAGGGGTTGAATCATGTTCAGCGTGTTAAACATCAAAATAAATGCCATTTAATCGTCATCCCATAAAACCTCAATAACGACATCCATATCGATTTTTAGGTTTATTTATCCCATTTAAACTCTAAGGGGTTGATTTTCGAAAAAAATAGAAATATGTGTTTGCTTATTTGTTTTACTTTCCGACCATAAGCCTAAATAATAAATTAAATGAAGGACTTTCCAGATACAACATGTCATCCCCCTTTTTACCCCTTAAGGGGTGGAATTATCAAAAACGCTGACACAGGTAAATATTAGTTTTCAATTGCCAGCCTAAAAACAAAATTTGATGATCCTAACTTCAAAACTGACGGACTTTCATACAAACATTCATGCCCTATTTCACCCCTTTAGGGGTGGAATTTCCAAAAATCCCTTTCTTAGTGGATGCCTACACTGTATAACGTATCTATGTGCAAAATTTGAAGTCTCTAGGTTTAGCGGTTTGGGCTGTGTGTTGATATCTCAGTCAGTCAGTCAGTCAGTCAGGACTTTGAATTTTATATATGTCGCAGGGATTTTGTTAAAGTCGTGATATTATAATTCCACTAGTGAAATTATAATTATAATATCACTACTTTGACAAAATCCCTGCGACATATAAAGGGTGTCTCAAAAGTACGTATAGGATTTGAATTTCGCGCTATTTCCGAAATATTCAAGATGGCGGGTTGAAATTTGACATACGTCATCTTGACACATGTAAAATTAATCGTGGAGCGTTTCACAATAAAACAGCGCATAGAAGTTATACAAATATTTAGCGAAAATTCACGATCAATTACAAACACTCGTCGAAAGGTCGAATAATCTCATAATTTCAAGAAGAGGTGATGTCAAATGGCCACCGAGATCTTGCCATCTGATGCCACTGGATTTCTTTCTTTAGGGCTACGTCAAAGATAAAGTCTACGCCAACGATCCACAAAACATAGACAATATAGGCAAAATATTTTGGCCTTTGGAATAGTCTCCCAGAGACCGTAAGGAGATCTCAATCCAAGCTCTCGTTTAAAAGGAATGCTCATGCTTTCCTTCTTGAAGGATCTCGTGTTTGACGTGGAATATCATTATGGTTTATCATCACTATCTGTGTTCATTGTTATTATTTATATATGTTTATATAAGTATATGTATATATTCAAAATATTTATATGTATGTAGGTATGTTGTGTATTGAAAAATGGAAAATGAAGTATTTAGAAAAAATCGACCCGTCTCACAACTAGCTCCGATGGGACTCGAACCCACGACCTTTCGCTATCCGGGCGACTGCTTAGAGTCCCATCGGAGCTAGTTGTGAGACGGGTCGATTTTTTTCTAAATACTTCATTTTCCATTTTTCTATATTAAAAATTGCATTGTGAATGCAAGAATCTAAAAATTAAAATAACATGTTGTGTATTATTATATTTATGTGTATGTATTTACCTATTTTTAGACAAATTATTATTTTATTTCATTCGTTTTTTTTTTCTTCTTCTTTGTTTGTACCGCATTCGCTGATTTCTTTTTCCTAAAGGTTGACTGGCAGATAATGCTTTAAGCGTTAAGTCCGCCTATTGTAATTTACAAATGTATTTTGTGCAATAAAGTTATATAAAATAAAAATAAAAATATTCGCCGAGTTATTGGTGAAATAAGAAGCGAAATGTGTGAAATAAGCAGCGAAATGTGATTCAACCCCTAAAAGGTTGCAATAGGGGTGAAATTTTGAATGAAAAATCAGGGGTAAAATAGGCAACTTGAAACTTTGTAGGCTTACTTCTTGAAACAAATACGCAACCCATTTCGTAATTTTCCCAAAAACAAACCCAGGGGGTAAAATAGGGGATGAATATGTGTATAAAAGTCCGTCAGTTTTAAAGTTAGGATTTTCAAATTTTGTATTTAGGCTGGCAATTGAAAATTAATATTTTCCTGTGTCAGCGGTTTTGACAATTCCAGCCCCGAAGGGGTGAAGAGGGGGATGAAATGTTGTATCAGGAAAGTCCTTCATTAAATTTATTATTTAGGCTTATGGTCGGAAAGTAAAACAAATAAGCAAACACATATTTCGTTTTTTTTTTCGAAAATCAACCCCTTAGAGGTTAAATGTGATAAATAAACCTAAAAATCGATATGGATGTCGTTATTGAGGTTTTATGGGATGACAATTGCAAAAATGACATTTATTTTGATGTTTAACACGCTAAACATAATTCAACCCCTAAAAGGTTGAAATAGGGGTGAAGTTTTGAATGAAAAATCAGGGGGTAAAATAGACATTTTTCAACTTGAAAGTTTGTAGGCTTACTTCTTAAAACAAATAGGCAACCCATTTCGTAGTTTTCCGAAAATCAAACCCAGGGGGTAAATAGTGTATAGAAACCTAAATCATCTTAAGTACCAGAAATAACTTTTTTTATTGTGTAACAGACACTTATTATTTACTAGCTTCAGCCCGCGACTTCGTCCGCGTGGACATTCGAGAAAATATTTAGGGGACCAATAACCAGGATTAAAAGTATTCTATGTTTTAATTTCATAAAAATCCGATTAGCCGTTTTTAAGTTATTAGGCGGGTCCTCCCTCACCAAGTGAGCAGCCTCGTGCGAGGCCCGCCGCACGTGGCAAACGTTCTGCCTCGCGCGAGGCTGCTCGCTTGGTGAGGGAGGACCTGCCTAATCACGTAAAAACGGCTGATCGGATTTTTGTGAAATTAAAGCATAGAATACTTTTTATCCTGGTTATTTGTCCCCTAAGTATTGTCTCGAATGTCCACGCGGACGAAGTCGCGGGCTGAAGCTAGTATAGATATAAAAACCCACGAGGTAACTACTTGCAATTTATTACGGTTCTACGGTTTTTGTATAGTATTCTAGCTCATTCCTATGGATCAAATAAATTAAATCGTAATTATTCATCTGATTCAGCAAAGTTAAATAATTACCTAATAACAATTTAATGTCGCAATAACCTTCTAAATATTTATTCAAAAAGTTAACGCATGAGGTTGATATGAAAAAAAAAACCGAAGCACACCAAGTACAATCAACGGAAAAACACTTATAAAATATTAACTTACTAATCAGTGTACAGTAATTTCCATAAAAAAACTTCTGCGTCTCCATTGAATAAGTAATTAACATCATTCATTCTTGTTTATACACGTCCGAGTTATTCTCTCGGAGCGTAAACAGAACAAGTCTTAACATGTCCCGGGACTAATTGAATGAAGCATTAATGAACTGGGTAAGTTTCCGGCAATTCACGCTTGACTGCTCCCGCCGGACGGAACGCAAGAGACCCGCCTTTGGAAGTCAATTTTAGTATTATTTTATGCAAATAAACATATTTACTAAGTTTATTTGCATAAATAACACTATTGGTGAGAGACACGGTGATCAAAATATGGTTAATAAAGGGTATTTGACTATTGTAAAATAATAGACAGATATAGTGGTTAGCTAATAAAAATATTGTGAAGAAGAAAATATCACTACGGCTGGAAAAATATTTCCCTTGCCTAGAAATTACCCTGGTCGAATTTTCCTTAACAGATTACGAACCATATTACGAAGTTATCACCAGCAACTAAAACTACGAAAAACACAAACACTCAATCGCAACGCAAGTCAAAACAAATGAATAGATTCACTAGTATGTACAACACAAAACTGTCTCCTCCAAGGCATCCTGATTGATACGTTAATTTGGTACCTACATAACGCCCGAACCCGATTGAAATAATTGTGGCGATCCGGCCGCCCGACCATTACTCGCTGACTATCAAAATAATGTTATGGGCTATTCACGGAGAATGGAAATATTTGTAGGGGTAAGGAGTCGGTCACATTGAGGCTTCGAATGATGCGACATTAAAGAGGATCACCTTTTTATTTTATCTTGAATGTCGAATATGTCGAAGTTAGATTAAGGTCGAATTATTAACTTTTATATGTTTAACAATAAAATTAACAATGTGTTATGTATTCAAACACCCAAGACGAAACAAATTAGGGTAATTTATCTGATGACACTTCCAATCTAACACATGCTGAATGTCACACAACAAACATACAACACAAGTAGATTCACATAAGCATGCACAAAATACGTAGACACACTGAAGCACACAAATATATAGAGGAGTCATAATCATTATCAGCCATACGACACCCACTGCTGGGAATAAGCCTCCCCCAAGGATCTCTACAGCAATCGGTCGTGCGCTGTCCGCATCCAGCGGTTTCCCGCCACCTTCACCAGATCGTCGTCGGTCCATCTTGTAGGGGGGGGGGGGGGCTGGCCCACTTTATTTTGTAATAAATAACTGACAACCTCCAGGTGGTTGAAAACCGGTGCGTACACCCGATTTCAAGGTGCTTGACATGACGTCACATCTCTGGTTCGTTTCCCGGTCCAGTAAATGACGAAAACTAACTATTCGATATACACGGTAATTTTTTTATCACCCAGCGGGCCAATCGCCGTAATTCTATGCAGTGCGTCTTCATCGCGTTTGGGTCTTGACGTATGACTTCGTATTGCGTAATGACATAACGACGCACACGTCACGCAAACCTATAGTCCTACAATCCTGTCTGATCTGGTGACATCCGTGACAGAGGAACCACTTGCAATACGAAATTAGTTGTCAAAATAGACTGTCGTATGAAAACTGTTTTAGTTCTAAAGATTATCACCGGAACAGAAAACGTTGTCGCACTGTCAAAGCCGCACGTTATCAAAAACGGTTTTGCACGTCGACTGCACTTCAACTGCACGTACACTTGACTAATGCGTCATAGAACTACCGCGATTGGGGCCCTGGATAATTTTAGGGATTATTCCACCTTTTATTATGGAACCAAAACTGAATTCACGAAAAAAATCAGCTGTTCCATACAACATTGCAATAATATTTAATCAAAACAACTGAACAACAGATTTTTTTTTCCGCGATTTCAGTTTTGGTCCCATAATAAAAGTTGTTTGTTTTCATGAGAAGAATAATCCCCAAAATTATCCTGGGTGATAAAAAAATTACCATGTATTATCGTGGGTGTGTTGTTATACCGGTCGTTGTTTCCGATTTCCAACCATTAGTAAAGTTTTCCAGTGATAAAGCTCCTCAGATCGGTATTGGAACAATGTATGTGATGGTGTCCATGTTTATTTGTTTTGTTTGTTTATTTTTTACTTTGTTTTTAATTTGTATTAAGATTTGCATTGCAAGCGTGTGACCGATGCCTTACGGCAACCTAGAATTTGGTAGCATTAGTTAGTTTAAATTTAATTTAAAACCAACAATGAAAGTTTTTTTGAATAAATAATTTCCCATAGTGATAAATATACTTATACATTCATAAATTGAGATAAAGTTAATCTATTGATGAAGACCTGTAATTTGCTTTCTGTTGTTATGTTTTTAACCTACTCCTGTAATTCTGCTGTTGGTCTTCCGAAAATAAATAATAATAAAAACAAAAGTTTGGATGCGGGCAGCGCAGGACCGATCGTTGTGGAGATCCTTGGGGGAGGCCTATGCCCAGCAGTGGGCGTCGTTTGACTGACATGATGATGATGATGAATAAAAGTTTCATCAAAATTACTGCACCCTCACTCAGAAAAAAAACTTATTTTTAAATAGTAGAGACAAAACACAACAAAGACGTTATAAGTACTTAACAAGTGGGATCGCGCATAAAAAACCCGATGCTCAAAAAAGCGAACCCTTCATTCATAAATAAATAACTTTTTACAATCACACCGATTATCTTTTTTTATTATTATTTAACCTCTGAATTATAGCGGGTGCCGATTGGCAGTGGAGAATATAGACCTTATTTCTATAGAAATAAGGTAGCATTTAGCTGTCATCGCGGGCCTATTAATAGTATTTAAAAATTAATGTAATTCATTTGTATCAACATAAATACAGTAACCGCAGCAAATAAACAAATTAATAAAAGAACGACGCACGGCCGGAATCTAAGCCCATACATATAAATTTGATTAAGAAACTGTGTCATGGAAAACTTGATAACGGATAAATATGTACTTACCTATATACCTACTTTTTGTTTGTAATTATACAGATATATGTAATATACATAAAAAACACTCAGACTAAGACAAATAGACATGTTCAGCGCAGCGCAGCGCGATCGGTTTCATACATTTAGTATGGCTAGAAACACATTTCCCTGGCGCAGGGCAGCGCAGCGCAGCGTATCCGCTCGGCTCCGATTGCGCCAGACCCCCCACCACTTTCTAGCATTGTATCGTCAGATGGCTCGGTAGCGGACTGCGCAGCGGAGCTCTGCATTTTGCTTTTTACTACTTATGTTCTTCGATTTCTCCGTCGATAATGGGCCAATTTAAAAAATATTTTTTTTGTTTAGAAGAGTCACCAATTTATTATCATGTAGGGTTGTTAATTATACTGTTAAAACAGTATTAAAGTGTTTTTAGTACACTATACTTTTTAATTTTATAACAAAAATAATGTATAATTCTGATATGAAAATAAATTACACTAAATATTTCTAAAATCGGTTCAGTATTTTTTGAGTTTATCTATTACAAACAAACAAAGTGTATTTATAGTATTAGTATAGATATAAATTGCATCTCGTATTCATTCATCATCATCTTATCATCTTAATCGATCGATTTAATATGTTCAAGTAAGAACAGAAATTGTTTTCAAAATTAGAAGAAAACATAATGCACATGTTAGCTCGGCAACGACTCGATTGACACTGATCAAAAATTTCGTCAGAACGCGCTGCGCCACACTAGTAAAGTGTGCACGCGGGTCGACGCTGCGCTGCGCTGCGCTGCGCCAGAGAAATGTGTTTCTAGCTTAAGTCACTCCTTGTTACATCAGCTACCTGCCAGTGAAAGTCCCGTCAAAATCGGTCCAGCCGTTTCAGAGATTAGCCGGAACAAACAGACAGACAGACAGACAGACAGAAAAAAATTGATTTGATTGAAATTGTAAAACATGTCATTTTGGTATATGTACCATATATATAATCCTTTGCATGTTGTAAAAAGCAGTTATTTTAATGTTACAAACAGACACTCCAATTTTATTTATTTGTATGTATAGAGTATAGATGTTCGGGGATTGAACCCTGGCGCTGAAGGCAGGTGTAACCGTTACCTTGCGACAAATCAGTAAGTAGTCGTAATTTTTCTTTTGTTCGATTTTGAATTTCTTCATTGTATAAAATCAACCATTTAACCACCTCTGTCGTCTAGTGGCACACGCCAACGGTATCAGACCCAGAGGTCCCGGGTTCGACTCCCAATGAGGGTACATATTGTATTCGGTATGGTTGGTGGTAGGACCTGTTCAAAGTCCGCATGGCTGGCTACCACCATTTTATCTAAGTTTGACGCCATAACAACAATGTTTTCAGCATTTTTGTGTTCCGGAAGCTAGAGATAAGATAGCCAGTTCCAAAGAAATTGAGGATTCCGGGAGTAGTTCGCTTCTACCTTCAGCCTTATCATCACTTTACATCAGGTGCGATGAAGGCTGTGCTCCTCGTTGTGGATAAAAAAAAATCAACTAGCTTACTTTCGATTCGACGATGCTCCTTCTAACATATTCTGACGACCGATTTGGCGCATGGGTAAACTACCTGCCTTCTGCGCCAGAGGTCTCGGGTTGGATTCCCGAACAAGACAAATATTTGTGTGCATGAACATGTCTATTTGTCTTGGTCTGGGTGTTTTCTATGTATATTAAGTATGTATTTACAAACAAAAAGTATTTAAGAATATATTTATCCGTTATCAAGTTCACGTAGACAGTTTCTTAAGAGATTAACTAAGGGCTTAGATAATTGGTGTGATTGTAAGAAATATTTATTTAAAAATATTTATTTATTTATTCTGCTGTAAGATACGATACAAAGAAAGAAAGAAAAAATAGAATAAGCAACTAAGTGGCAAAATATACGAGTCAAATAATTGAAACTATAATGCCAATTGTCTTTTTGTGTGTGGTAAGAGAAAGTGTCCTCTTATAAATGACTTCCCCATTCCTTCTAAGCTGGAATCGCTATCCATGAGTAAGTGCCTCAAAAACCGCGTTTTTCTCACGAAACGTCGACGCGCGTTTGTAGCAGACGAGTTTGACCAACATGACTTGCAAAGGTCTACAAGTGGAGTCTGATTCCCGTGCCTATCGCGTCTGTGTCGATACAAACGGGCGTCGAAGGCGCGTGTACTAAAATCGAGGTAGGCACTTAGAATTGAAAACAGCTGAGTCAAAAGTCAAAGATGTAAGTATTTAAAAGAAAAATATCTCGTTTTGCATTTTAAATGTAATTTAAGTGCTTACTTCATGGTAAACAAACACCAAACCGTTTTATGGTAAAACGTATTAATTTCGCACATACAAAATTAATTCGCGAGGTGTGTCGCCTCCCGTATTATTACAATCGGGTGATTACACTACTACGTCTTCGAAGTGAAATCTTTGCTTGAGGGGTCTCATTTGATATTAGACACCTAGGCTTCAAGAATTCCTAGTAGGGTGACAATTCCGTTCAAAATCCACTTGTGGGGCTGGTGTTGTTTTTTATTCGTTTTATGCATTGTTAGGGCATAAAACGAATTAAAAAAAATTTATAAAGATATTTTTAGCTGCAATAACTTGATAGAATCTATGTACTGAAACTGCTTAACTCCATTTGCTGCCGTACAGACGGCATATCTTTCTCATAAGATTCATTGAAGAAAACTGCATACATTCTTATATATTCTTTTGCAATGCGCTTATTATTTAAAAAATTATACTACAAAAAATACTAGTCTCTCAAGTGTCTCTCTAATGCGACAAGCCCTGTGTGTGTACCATCAACTTTTAGACAGCGATTCAAAACTAGCGCGATGCAGAATAGGTTCCTAAAATGAATTGCTTTCTTTCGTACTATGACCTTCTAAAAACTGGATCGCAAATGAATTGCTAAATGTGAATGACCGAACGATTTGTGTCCTTCTTTCTTCACCCGTCTCTTTCACTCGATTCTGCCATGCCCGGAGAGTGAGAGGGACGGGTATAGCCTGCAGGTGTCATGTTAGCTTGACCGAGTTATAAGTCAAATAAGAGTTCTTGACAGCTTAGCGGCTGTGAAATGTCATTGAATGATCACTGAATCGCTGTCATTGATATTAAGCTGTCGTGGTACGAATAAGCGAAGCAGATCAGTTTAGGTCCTAAACAAAACCTCAATAAGAGTTATGATGGTAGGCACCCTGTTAGACATAACATAGGTTACTTTTAGTTTATTAGTTCAAATGATCTGTGCACTTTTAGCAAAATTTCAATAAAATTAAGATACAAATTATTCAATATTCCATTACCAAATCTCAAATCGTACTAATTCCAAATCACCATTCACTACAAACGAAGCCCTACCTCAACTTCAAAATTTAATTTAAAAAAATCATTTTGATTCTCTGGAACAATTCATGCGTACTTTATACCTTTTGAATAAATAAATAATCCGGATTTATCCCACCACCGGCGTAATCGTGGACACCCCAATTAAACCCTTTCACGCCCACCGAACACACGTAAGACCCGCCTATATAATTAATCAACCCTTTATTGACAGAGGATCATTTTGACCCTGCATAAGTGTAATATAGATTATGCAAAATATTCCATGCATACATTCATGTGAGCTGGCTTTTGATCGTTGTGCGCTAATTATTAAAGAGGTGTGCTACCTCGTCTTGTTAACCGTCTGTGAGTCTAATGAGATTTTAAAGAATTTATAATAAATTATCTGATTTTTGAGGAACTTCAAATTGTTTATTTTTAATCCCCGATGCAAAAAGAGGGGTGTTATAAGTTTGACGTGTATGTGTATCTGTCTGTCTGAGGCAACGTAGCTCCTAAACGACTGGGCCGATTTTGATCCTTTTTTTTTAATCGGAAGATAAATTAATCAAGATGGTTCATAGCTACGTTTCCTGAAATCCATCCAGCCATTTATGGAGA